>JAUBOD010000918.1:2104700-2125989 GCA_032353885.1 Nothura maculosa
GTGAGTGCGCTGACTGTGCCGGGTGGGAAGGGGACACGCGGGTGAGTGCGGTGCTGTGTGAGGACACGCGGGTGAGTGCGCTGCCGTGTGGGGACACGCGGGTGAGTGCGCTGCCGTGTGCCGGGTGGGGACACGCGGGTGAGTGCGCTGCCGTGTGGGGACACGCGGGTGAGTGCGCTGCCGTGTGAGGACACGCGGGTGAGTGCGGTGCCTGTGCTGGGTGGGAAGGGGACACGCGGGTGAGTGCGGTGCTGTGTGGGGACACGCGGGTGAGTGCGCTGTCCTGTGCCGGGTGGGGACACGCGGGTGAGTGCGCTGCCGTGTGCCCAGTGGGAAGGGGACACGCGGGACACGTCGCGCGGCAGCACGAGGAGGCTCGTGGCCAGGGTCTCGGCGCGGTTCCGCCTGCAGGAACCTTTCAGAGGAAACCCTCCTTGCTGGCTTTTCTGGGTGCCCCCAGTTTTAGAAGCACCTGTGTGTGCGTTGGTCTGAGCCCCGAATTTGCTTTCTCATCTGCAGGAGGAGTGAGGCGGGAACTCCCTGCGCAGGGAGATGCACCCGGGGCGGCTCTCTGGAGCTGCGGCCCTGGTCAGGCAGTTGCTTCGTGGTAGTAGACATGGAAGGTGGACAGAAACACCCCTTGTAATCCGGGATGAACACCAAAAAAGAAAAAAAAAAAAATCAAGAGTTTCCCATAAGCTGCTGAAACTGCTGACCGGGTCTGTGACTAGTTCTCAGGCCTGTTACTGCTTGTAACTGCGCATTAGGCTAATTCACTATTTCTAGGAGATCTTGTGTAGAGGTGGTTTTTACAGCAGCATCCACAGATTGGCCTCTGTATTTTCTGTGTTTAAATACCATTTCTTCCACCCTGGCAGCTTGTCTCTCACACCACTCTTCTGTTTTTCTTCTGTGGATGGTTTCTTGTTTTCCACACCAAGATTGTACATGTTTGAGACTTTACTATTGTTTATGCCTTTCTCCATTCTGCCAAAATCACATCTTGGTTTTATCCCGAATTCAACAAAACTTGATGCTTCTGATGCTTCTTTTTATTTTTTTTTCAGCTGATTAAGTGCTCAGCCTTAGAGTCTTTTTTTTTAACATGCTCCCTTTCCTAAAATGACTTATTTGGGTCTTTCTGTCTATTTTTAGAGAGGTTTCTGTGTTGTTTCAAGTGCAATGTGTTTTCTTATCCATGTAAAGCTTGTTCCTGAGGAAAGCAGTAAACAAGAAAATACCTACATTAACTTTTTTTCCCCTTTTTTGCTAATATTTAATTAGAAGGCCATTGCTCGCATTATAAGATCTTAATGTGAAGTATGAATTCCTTTATTCTCACCCATATTCTCTCTCTTATCCAGGACAACTGCATGAGAAGCTGTAGGTAACTATCCCATTTCTTATTTCTTATTTGAAGCCATCTCTCCTGCACGTTAATGGTGGTTGCCTTGGGGGTAGCAGAGAGGTCCCAGCTCTAAGTCTGTTTAAAAGTTTAAAATTTGTAGGTTAGGAGACAATTTCAGGCTAGCAGAAACGAGATAATGCAATTGATTTTAAACATGTACCTAATCTAGAGGATGTTAGAACTCAAGATGGAGGAGTAGAAATGGCTTGCTATTTCAAATGATAATTAAAAATGTTTCAATGTTACTGTCATATTTGTTGGCTTTTTGTGTTTTACTTAGAATACATCTATTTCCTATATATGATAAAAACGCATAATCTTTTTTAAATCTGTGTTATTTCCAGGCAGTGCAGATGGCGGGCTCAGGCAGAGGAAGAGGCCGAGCTGCGTTCACCTTCAACATCGAGGCCATTGGCTTTGCCAAAGGGGCCTCTCTGCCCGAGGTAGCGTGCCAGCCCCCACCCCTGTTCCCTGTAAGTACTGCTGCTCTCACACCTGCCTCTATTCCATAGTGTCCATGTGCGGTGTTTTCACTTTCCTGCTTAGAGAGAAGATGGGATATATGCACAGCCTTAAGCACCTCAAGTCAATTCTGAAGTATTGTGTGTAGGCAGCCATAGGTTTCCATTGCTTTGTGGTTATTGCTTCCTGAGTCTCTGCTTCCTGCTGCATCCCGTGTTCAGCTAGGTTGCTTGCAGGAGGTTCCGTCATTCACTAAGGCCCTCATGATTTTTCTTTTTCTGGATATTACAGTAATGGAAGCCATAGATGTCTGAATTTGAAGTAAAGTCAAGCTACTCTTTGAAGCTGTGAATTTTAGAAATTTCCTGTTAATGCAAAAAAAAAAGATTTTAGATAAATAACTTTTACCTTATTAGGTGAAAATTGTAAAAAAATTATTCAATTTTTTGAATTCAATTATTCAATTTTAACTGGGAGATATTAATGTAATTAGGAAATCAAGATTTGGATTTCACATTCTAATGGTTTGTAAAAACAAAGTGTAAAAAAAGGAAAATGATTTTCTTTTTAAGTTAAATTTTGCTATATGGGAAAACTTCAGCAGTTCTGAAGTGGAAAAAAACCCACTAGCAGTGTTAAAATTTTATAGAAGAAAACTTGCCAGTTATGTCAGGGTCTGCTCCAGGCACATGCTATGCAATGCACATGTTCTGATGCCAAACTTGAAGTTTGCCATATACCTGTTGCTGTAGGGAGATGCCTCTGAATGGCTGTTGCACCCTAAGTGCTGACCTACCGAACCAGTTCTTACTGGTTGTCTTTCTCTTGATCTAGTATTTCCTTTGCATGCTGAATCACACAACTTTGCTGATCTAAGCAAGCCATCTGTTATTATTCTCCCTAATGTGGATGTTGCTGTCTGCTGAGAGCATGAATTCTCTGTGAATTACAGCTTCCACAGTTAATGTAATCAACAGAACTGCCTTTAAGAGATTTGTTAGCCCTATTATATGTAATGGAGACCAGAAGGAAGTTCAAGTCTTCCTTTTGTGAACCGTCAGTTACAGAACTAAAGTAAACTTGCTAGGGAATACCTTGTGCCATTCAAACAAACAAACAAAAAAAAAAACCACAAAGAAGCAAGACTAGAATGGGAAACAAACAAATAAAAAGTAATGTTTGGGCAGTGACCAAAAACCTGACGTTACAATTGGCTTTCATGAGAATTGTTTTAAACAGTGAATTATTATTCATGTAGGTTCTTTTTTTGTTCTTCTAAATTTCCTGTAAATGCATTTAGAACACAGAACTGAGGAGCATCACCACTCCCTTTACTCCCTTTACCTGCAACTTTAATGATTTGAATTGTTAGCATAGCTGGAAGAATTAAACTAACCTTCATGACACAGTCTTAGGGCCGTGAAGACAGAGAAGCAGTGGTTTCTGAGTAATGTTTTTTCTGAGCTGGCATGAGAAACTGCATTTAGGAGTTAAGAATATTGGGCCCATGAGAATAACATTATTTGAATGACTGTTTCCCTGTTTTAATGTACTTTAATGTTTCTTTCTGCGTTTCTGCAGAAAGATATAGCTAAGTCATAAAAGGTATAAATTTCATTAAGTATAATCTGTGCATGTTAGAAAGCAATAAAGTTTACTTGCAAAGTAGCACAGTACAGTTGCACTCTTTCTTGAGTCATGTTTGTTGTAGTTTTTTTTTGTTGGTGTTCCTGTATGTTTGATGGATACTAATGCATTATGAATAATAAACATAATTTGTACAGAGTACAGACAATAAGCCAGTGCCCCTGAAAACAGGAGAAGATGAAGATTACATGTTGGCCTTAAAACAAGATCTTAGAGGAACTATGAAAAAAATGCCTTATTTTTTGGCAGTAGAAGAAGATCGTGAAGGTCTGTTTGTGTGCTTTTATTTGTATTTATATCCTCAGTAGTTATTATTCTGTGAAGAAAGTTGTAGTGAAATGCATGTGTTGAAGATGTAACTAGTACTGCTAATGAGGAATAAGAAATGGCAGCTTAAAACAAGAGGGAAATTTTCTCTTTTTAAACACGTGGAAATTATTGGTCAGCATCGGCAATGGCTGCAACTGGAAAACAATTGCTCTGTGAAAGTAGGGGAGGAATAAAGAGGTGTTTTATTTGAGACAAGGCAAGAAGCACTAAGAGCAACTCTGTGCAGTCCCTTCAATTGCTTGCTGATCAGATACATATGAAGTAGACGTTTGTACATGCTGAAAATACCCTAAAATTCTGCAGTGGAGTAATGATATTTATAGCAGATACATGGGGTCAAAATTCAGCTGCCTCTATAACTGTATAGCAATATACTTAAAAGTTGTATTTGTCAACAGGGCATTCTGAAAGGTCCTCTTTTAGGACATGATTTCTTCCTATCAGGGAAAAATTGATGAGAGTTACTGACAACATGCCTGAAATATGAAGAGTTTTCAGATGAGGACAAGTGATTTGCTAAAGTTTGTGCCAGAAGCAGAGCTGTTTGGATTAGAAGTCATACGTGACATGAGAATATGTCTTTTGCTTATGCACCCTAGAGTTAAACAATAACATCTCTGTTACTGTTCAGTAATGACAAATGTTGTGCTGTACTTAACATCGTTATATATCACTAATACTGTTAAAACTCATGCTTCTCAGTCAGAAAGCAGAACTGTCTCACTCATATAAATGGTAAATTACAGGAAAGTAAGAAATAAATGAAAGCAGTGTAAATGCTGTATCCATTAGATTGAAAGTCCAGCCAGTGCAGTAGACTGTCTACAACAAGTTTTAGAGATGTTTGAGAAGTCCAGAGTGACCAGACACCACAAAGTGCTTCGCTTGCTGTCACACAATGGTTTTGGAATAATGGTAGCTGACTTGAGCTCTCAAACATGATGTTTAATATCCGTCCTGAAACAACTGGAATATTTCCTCACTCTGAATATTCATGGCACAGGTATGACATAGATATAGTCCAATCCCCTCTGAAATGTTGATAATTGTTGGTCATGGTGTCTCCCCATAATACTGAATTCCACATTTATGTATATATGCATATATATATATATATATGCATTTAAAGTTTTTATATGTAAATTTTTCCTTTGGCTGCTTTTGACTGTATGTATATTTAGAGTACTGTACTATATCTACTGTACTATAATGTATGTGTGTGTGTGTAGATGCATACACACGTACTTTGATTGGCACACCACATTGATTGTCCACTTAGGCTTGTGTTAAAGATCAGTTTAAAATGGAGCAGCACATTGCAATGTGAGCAGATAGTCACTTTTTTTTTCCCACCTCCGAACTTATTTCCATTTCACGTCTCTCCGGTAGTTCAGTATTCCTTCAGGAGTGACCTGGGAACTCCTGCTGTCCCCAAATTCCTCCTAAGACCTTGAAATGCTTTTGGAAGCCTGGGCTTGTCACAGCAGCGCGATATTGCGGATCAGCTGCTGCGTGCCAGGCGTTCCCGGGGCAGGAAGGAGCTCCTGGTGGCTCCAAGGCCTTGTGGCTTGGGAGAGCAGCGATTCTGGCCCTGCAGCGGCTCCAGGGCGCCGCGGTGGCACCTGTGGGGACGCGGGCGCCAGGGCAGCGCCGCCCGCACAGGCCGCCTTGTGGCGCTTCCAGGTGCCGCTGCGGCCTCTGCTCTGCCCCATCTCCTGCCCATCGTGAGGCAACCAGCTGAACCCTCGGCTGTGAGACACGGCAGCACCAAAAATCTCATCTGTGTTTTAGATCCTTTCATGACTGCAGAAGAATTCAAAATACTCTCTTATGACATCTCCTCTTTTATCTTCTAAGTAAACAAATTTCAGTCTCTTTGGTCTCTCATCTCACCAGAGTTTTTTTCCCTGTGCCCTTGATCTTTCTCAGCCTTGAAGTTCGCTGTTTTCATTAGAGAAATGAAAAAGCCCCATTCTGCCTGAAAGCCTGTCAGGTTTATTTCCAAAGAACCAGCCACTTCACGGGAACGTGTTGTCTTTCTCTTTCCCAACTTTGCCTCCTATGATCCTACTCACTGCTGTCCTCGAGTGGTCTTTGTTTCTGCAACCCTCTTCCTGAGATAGAGTGATCTCTCTATGCTTCTGAGGGTGCTTATTAATAGAACTGCCAGCTTTGAAGATTGGTTTTCTTCAAAAACTAGCAATTGCAGGGAAAGCAGGTAGATAGCCACTTGAGGTAAACTCAGATAATGCTGCAAGTGTTCTCATCGTCTCCCCAACAGTAGGTTGGTAAGGTGAGATAAGTTTCTAAACTGAAATTTTAGTTGTACAGAAATACTTCATCTGAGGTGCTATGGGTTGCCTGCACTGGTGGCAGTCTGCAGCACAGATGTAGCATAAAGCAATTTGCTTTTGTCTCGCAGGATGCAGTTATCTCTGGGCCTGTGTTGTCTGGCAAAAGTGACCTGGCTTTAAGAAAAGCCACTTTCTTTCCTCAAGGTAGAATTACATTAACTGATTGTTTCAGTTGCCTGAATTTCCAGCCCTTTCCTTCCCAGTGTTTCATCAAAACATCTGACAGGAATAAGAGAGCAGCAAGAGGACGGTGGTGGACAGGAATTTCTTAGATTGGCTTTGCTGCAAGAGGAAATGCATTGTTTTAAATCCTCAGCACGATGCCTGTGAGCCAAATGGTCCGTTTGAAGCATGAGAAGGGAAATGTTTAAATTAGGACATACCTTTCTTTCTGTCATTAGTTAGGCACTAAATTAATGCCATGTCTAACATGACCTGGGAATTTTGATGTATTAGTCTTTCATGCAGAATAGATTTTCATCACTCACCTGAACACCCACCCATTTTGAGTGAGTAGAAGGTTTATTCTGTAGTAAATTCTCTGTTTTCTTCATTTCATAAGCCATGAATGATTCATATTTTTCTTGCAGTTATATCTACTATGATTTGGTGGCTGTCACTTTGGCAGTGGTTTGGGATTAATTTGTTCACTGTGGGTGGCAAGAGTCAGATATATCTTTTTACTGATGATATTAGCAATAAATTATTTATTAAAGGGCCTTAAGCAGAAATCAAAACTACTTCTTTCCTTCCTCTTCTGTTGCTGACAGTTTCCTTTAACATCTACGAAAGCCATCTACATTAAATGCCTCTTGAGATGCCATCATTTTAAACATGAACCTTCTACTGTACATTTTCAAGTAGGTCTTGCTTGTCCTTGTCAGAACTAAGCTGAAAATGGAGCTTAATTTTCACATGTCTTCCTTTTCGCTTACAGTTTTCTGATGTGTATGATAGAAGTCTTAGTTCACAAAGGCCTTGGTCTTTGTTTTTATTTGTGGAATACTCCCAGAACTTTTCTGTTTTTGGGGCAATGAGCTATTACTGCAGTCATCAGTATTTTGTATTAAGTTCATTTTGCTCTTGGGCAAAATTTAGTGGGAAATTTGGTGATAAAAAATACTCAAAAATGCTTATGTTTCAGTGACTGAACTGCTGTTTTAAGGAACTGATGAGTGTTTGTATCTTACCTTGTAGTAATAGAAAGATACAGTAAAAAGTACCGGGAGATTGAAAAGGAGCGTGCAGCATGGACCCCAGGTAATATTTCAGATTATCAAAGGTCAGTCGTTTGTTAGCCTGTGCATTCTCCTATTCTTCTTAAATGCTGGGTTCATTATTTTTAAAGTAATAAAAACAAACAAGTCCTTAACAAGTCATGTATTCTGCCTTGAGGGGTATGCCTTTGTTATATTTCATCTAGATCAAATCAAAGCTAAGTATTTTGTCACTCTCTCCCCTTTAAAAAAAAAGTATTGAAACTCAGCAGCTTATCTTGCAGCAAACAAGGAAATTTGTTTTCTCCTTTTTTAAAAAATTTCCCTTATAAATATCAGCCTTGAACTGCAAGCAAACATGGATGTTGCTTAAAAAAACAGCCAAACAAAAAACCCGTCTTCTCAGTGACCAGTAGTAGGGTTTTATAGTGTTGAACTTTCACAGCTGTGTCTGCACTGTTGAACTTTCACAGCTGTGTCTGCACAGCTCACTAGTACAAAATTAATCATGATATGTAAGTTTGGTGTAGTTGCCAGTCTTCATTGTCGATGTAGATCCTTATTCTGGCCTTTATTTAAAGTACAACCAGAGTTTGGTGCAACTACTGTATGGCAAAACATTCAAGTGTGCATGTATACAGGATCAAGCACAAGGAACTCACCGATTTGGGAGGCAGTGGGGAGGGATTATAGCTGTGTTCTAAGTTATCTGTCATATATATTAAAGATATTTTCTGTGCAGATTGGCGAAGACTCCCAAGAGAGATGAAGCCAAGCAAAAAGACCAAGAAAGGTAATTATTTATTTTTAAAGAGCGCTTAGTCCACACTACTTGAATGTAATCAGAAATGATGGAACTGGTTAGGGAAAAAAGAAAATAGTACAAATGTTACCAGGCCTAGTAATGAAGGATTTTGGTAGATGTTTATTGAATACCTTACTAGTCTGGCTTTTGTGGTTATCGTTTTGTTTTTGTAGGATGTTTTAAGTTACTGGAATAGACTTATCTTTCTTTTGCTATCTTTTACATTGACATATTAACATAGTAGGTGTTGATATTTAACATAAAAGGTTTAAGTAGCACTTTCTGTTTAATGAATAGCTAGTTGTTCAGATTTCTTTTACATTTTGGGTTTCTCAGTTCGCTGATTTATGATTTATTTGACTTTTGTATTTTTTAAGCCTTTTGTATGTGATTTAATGTAGGTTATTTTCTATTTTCCCTGGTTTTACTTTTTTTGTTTATTTTCAGCTTTCTTCTGCAGAAATGTGAACCAGATCCTTCAACAGCAGTTGGAGCTGGTATTGGTTGTTCTTAAAGGAGAAAAAGACTTATTTTTTTTTATTATGCAACATCATAAGTGTGTTTATTTTTTCAGTGTGCTTTCTAGTATGCATGACTGTTATTTTAATTTTGCCGTAGAAGTTTGTTGTTCTGTTGATGTGAAACAACACTTGAACCCTTCTACTTAGTTGCCTGTTATATATAACTGTTTACATTCTTGTTCTTTTTGTCCAAGTCTTTCGTCTGTCATTTTTCAATTCAAGGATAAAGTAGAAAAAGAAAAGTGAATGTGCAGTAGTCATGGAGACTGGCTCAGCTGGAAGCTTTGTTCCTTTTAAGAGCCTCATTGAGAAGCGTAGTACTAAAGGTAGACTGCAAGATTCAACTGGAAATCACATACTCACTGGCAAACACTCTAAAGAAATGAGTACACACTTTTTTTTTTAAATACCACTAATTTTGATAATCCTGCGGGCAATAAGTACCTCCCTTTGATCCTATGCAAACAGAAATGCTGATTTATTTATTCCCTTCTTATAATAATGTTGTGATTAACATAAAGGACGAGAAAATCACTGCTCACTGCATTTTCTTCACTTTCTTTTATGCCAGTTTCTCTGTTTGCTTTTGAAAGTATATATTTTTTACTCAATTGTAACGGCACAGATCAGCTAGCCACCCAGATTTGATCAGATACAAAGAGATGTTCCTGTGAAAGCAAGTGTCACGTGATTTTGCTTTTTGGGTGGGAATCCTGGAGCTGTGGGGCTGTACTAGAGTCACGCTGTGCAGGAGGCAGTTGAGCAGGGACAGTTTAAACCCCACCACATATCAGCAGTGGTGGAGATTGTGGACAGCCATCTTAGATGACACTTTACTGTCAGCGGAGCAAAGGCACGGGAGGGAAGTGAATTTTATCTGTGCTGCAGTCAGAACAAAATTCCTATTATTTTAGCTTCCTAGATTGCAGAAATGATTTCTGAACAGCTGTGTGGTTAAATTCACAGAGCTGGCTTTATCTTGTAACCCATTTCTGGCTTCCTGGAACGCTTTGACCTGGCACCTAACCACATGCCTTCTACTGATGTGATTGTGGCTGGAACCCGACATCCCTCCCATGCCGAGGCGTGGGCTGTGGTGTCTGAGATAGCAGCTGTGACCTCAAAAGAGCATTGAGAGGTGCAGCTCTTATTGGCCAGCTTGGTGTGTATACGTGTATCTAGGCCAGAGAAATGTAGGAAGTGGTGTTTGGAAAGAGCAGCTCCTTGTACCTAAAAACAAAATGGCGGTGGCTGATTATTTTGCTTCAAGTTCCCTGTCCAATGATGGGTCTTTGTCTCTAACTGTCATGTTAATCGAGTCCTGCAGCCACCCACCACTAGAACAATGATTTTGATGTCTGCTCTGATCTCCAGTCTGTTTCATCTAATAGCATTATTTGTAAAAGCCTGCAGGTGTTTGTGGAAAAAATGCATGTTTTGAATCACATTTTCTACTTGTTCTTCTTGCATTGCCTACTTGAGCAGTATCCTAATCATTACATTTTGGACCTGTTTGCTTTGACACTGTTCATGGGGACTTCTCCCAGCTGTATACGGTGCACTGTATGGGACCCTTGTGAGGCAAACCACTGAAACAAACTGAATATTATTCATAACAAAAGCTTTTGACAAAATGCAGTAATCCTCTTAGCAGCTGTCGTGTTCCTCCTTAAATGCACAGCCAGATGAAATCCATACTGCACTGGGTCATTCCCTAGTCTGGATGTGACATTCTCTCTATCAGTGCATAGTAGTTTTAATTTTGATATTACTTAGTGCTGTCTAATGCTGGCATAAATGAAGTCACAAGCTACACAAGCTAATTCATCTGAAGCAGACTTGTCTATCAGAACACACCAGCATGGAGCTTTATGTAGGCTGCTTTATCATGCTGAGAAGAGCTAGTCTGTGGTAGGTGTGGTAAACTGCCCCTCATGGTGATATGTGCCACTGTGCTGAGTTTACAGCCTGGAAAGAGGATGTCTGAGAGAGCTCTTGAAACGTGCTCTGGTTTGCCCAGTTGACTTGTCAAACTGCCTTTCCTGCAACCAGGGCCGATAGTCCTCACAGTGCGGCAACCAAAGTAGCTTTTATCTTGGTAAATAAAATCCTTGTTTTGACCTTCCTCCCACTATACAGCTAAGGAAGATAATGAAGATTAATTGGAGGGAGTAATTAGAGGAAAGGTTATGTTCATGAGTGACTAGGCAAAAATGAGCTCTCCACTCACTGGAAAAGAGCCAGGGTTGGTCCCAAAGCCGAATAGTGACGATAACCACACTACTGTGTGGGAACTAGTGAAGTGCTGCCTGCCTGGTCTTAGCCATCTCTGAAGTCATGAATGTGTTGCATAGACTCAGGAGGAGATCCTATAAAACAGGAAGGCATTTTTGTCTTTATAAAATAAGGTAAATATTATAGATTTTTTTTTACTATTATATACTTTGAATCTTTAGGTGAAAAATATTTTGTGATGCTGTATGTTGTATTTTGGACAAACTTTTGATCAAATACCTGTTCAGAGAAGTTTCAGACTGGTCCTGTAGGCATCACTTAACATAAATCAGGCTATTGCAGTTGCATGAGGTAGTTCAATGTAATTGTAATACCAACTCTATTTAATAATCATTGCAGGTACCATTCTCAAAACGTAACGTTCTAACAGCAAATAAAATAAAAGCGTTAAGTGGTTTTTCCTGTTCAAAAAATAATAGTGATGCATTTTATTTCAGCAGGTACAAAACTAAAAAAGGCTAAAAGCTCTGCACCCTCTGACCCTAAAAGTAATCTGGATATGTTGAAAAAAATTGAGGTAAGACATGCATAATCTTACTGATTTGTACAATAGAAATTGCTGGAAAAGAAACTATTTGCCACATTCTCCTCTTTGATCACCAAATGGAATAACCCCAACACACTTCTCTAACCTCTTCCTGCTACACTGACAGAGCACTGTTCTGCAGAAGGGTAGCTGGAAGGAGAGAATGATCAAAGAGCTTGGTTGTGAAGAAACTATTTTCTTTGCTTCTGACCATCATTTTACTTATGAACAATAGAGCTACTACTAGAACTTGCTGAGGTAGAAACTGGTGCCAAACTTGTAAATCTATTGCTGCTTTTTTAATATACTGATGTTGGAAACCAACTCATGTAACAAGTTGAGAAACAAAAAAATACAGAATGATAAATTTAAGAGGAATGTGACTTTGGAGGTGAGTACGCACTGTGAGAATGGGAAGCTGAAAAGTGCAAAAGCTTTTTATTTTTAGCTATGTTATCATTAGTTCTTTCCTGTCAATACATTATAGTGTGTGGTAATAATTAGTTATTGATAATATTAAATTTTGGCTGATACCAGTACACCATCATTATGCTTATCATCTTGTTAACTCCGTATAACATCCGGTAGAGGGATGTGTTGCTGATGTGACATGGGATTGTCTTGTAAATGAGACTGCCTCGTGACAGGAATTAGAAAAGAAGGACGAGGAAGAAGAAAAATCTGAAGATGAAAAAGACAAAGCCAAAGATAAAGAAGGTGAAGACGATGAAGAGGCAGAAGAACCAGAAGAATATGATGAAGAGGAACATGAAGAGGTAAGCATTAGTGTTCCTGGGGTCACTAGGACAGCTCCCCGTAATTGCTCAGTCTGCTGGCAGAGCAGCAGCACCTCCAGCTTCTGAGGTGCAGAGTTGCTGCCATAAGAGGTGCCATTCCGCTGATTGGTTTTGGTTATGGTACATGGAGTTAAATAATTGTTCTAGATGTGTTACTTGCAAAGAGCTTGGCAACAACATCTTGCAAAAAGGAACATTCTCTACCACAATCAGCACATATATTCATTAATTTGTATCATTCCAACAGGGGATGAATCTTGCATCAAAAGCTGCTGCTTCCCTTTTGTACATGCCAGAACTTATTTTTTCTCTCTTATTTTCGCAAGAAAAAGACAGAAAAGTTTACATTAATATTTCAGAATTGTACTCAACTGCTATGTACTTCCTAAATTCTCTTCCACTTGCATAATGACTATTTTTATCTGCAATGTTTTCATTTAGGAAAATGACTACATTTCTTCATACTTCGAGGATGGAGATGATTTTGGTGCTGGCAGTGATGACAATATGGATGAAGCAACATACTAGCTAGTGACACTTAGGGAATACAACATTCAAGCCTTATCCCTTCCCCTAAATCTGGAGGTAGGCAGGGTATCACTGATGGAGCTAATAGTTTAGCTCTGTTTTTCATTTTAAATAATGTACTGAACATTTTATTATTTTACTGTTGCTCTAAATAGAACACTAGGATCCCATGTTTTGTTTTTTTTCTGCCAAGTTTGGCAGACATGAGCCATTTTAAGGTTCTCTGGAATATCTAGCAGTGGAATACCATTGTGTTGCCTCTGCACAGGAAAAAGAATGTATGCATTTTAATGGAACTGTGCCTAAGCATTTGCACTAGTCAGTTCTATGCTTTAGAAATCTAATCTTGAAAACAGTGAAATACTTGATGACTGGAAGAAAATAAAGATAGGGCCTTTATGGATAAATTGCTTATATTTAAGAGCTGCCTTCTCTGAAGTAACTTATATAACTTCTGAATTCAGGTCACTGAAAATAGCTAACCACTAAGCACTTTATTAAACTGACTTGAAAGTATCTTAATAATATGGACAAACAAGGAGATAAGAGAATTTAAGAGTTGTTATTTTATCAGCAGAATTATGCTTAGCACTTTGGTGAAGAGAGAAAGTACATATCTAAGAGTATTAATACCTTTGTGAATGCATTCAGTATGTAACAGTTAAGAGCAATTTCATTAAGAATATGTGGTTGATCAGAAAAGTAAAAAGGAAGCCTAGTTTTGACTAGTGGTATTAAGAGAGACACTTCAATTTCTCCACCTATTGGGGAGAATATTAATTCCTACCTCATAGATCTGTTAAGTGAAAGGGAATTTGCTAGCTATCCAAGTGTCAATGCATTTATTTTCTTTCCTATAAAACAACAGATAAGAAAATCAGCAAGGAGGACAAAAAGGTAGGAAAAGGTGGTCCAGTACTTTGCCACTTTAAGTATTAATTAGGAAAACAAGGCAAGAGTGCTGAGAATAGCCAAGCTGAATTTCTCAAAGGAATTACATTTAAGAATACAGACAATCTCCTGAGAGTAGAGACTTGAGACACAGGTACCATTCTCTATATTCCATTTTCCCCTCAATGACACAAACTGCTTTATTGATTTTTTTCTACCTGGGTAGATTTACTAGTTAGTAGGAACAGAATGTTCCCCGATGAGGGAACAATTTTAAAACACACCCAGTTGTATCAGCAAAGCAAAATGCAGAAGCCTTAGCCTGAAGTTTGCTCTTCTGTCAAACAACACTTTACCTCAGGGCTGAATGGTCACTAGTACTGCATTACTGTACCAACTTCTACTTGAACTAAGCATTTGTTAAGCTCCTTTAAGGTATAGCTTTCAAGTGTTCAAACTGAAAAAATATTTAACTGTCCAAAGGGAAAACTAAAATGCAATGCAGGTCACATCTCATGTGTATACTATTTTTATTTAAGCGTTCATAAGCTATACAAATGTTTAATAAACATCCTGCTGTATTGCATGTGAAGTGTGTTGTGTTCATCATCCTCTAACACAGATGTCTGCAGCTGTTCAATTTCTGTGCCTGCTTTTTGCCTAGGATCCACCGGAGGAAGCTGCTTTAAACAAGGTGGGCACATTGAAAGCTGGTTTGCATTGAGCAGAACCCACAGTAGCCTCTAGCTGTTTGCTCCCTACTGGAAAAGGTTAAGACTGAAACAATCCCTGCCTCTCACACAGGGAACGCAAATAGAGGAGGGTTTTTCCTGAAGAAAAACTAGAGAATAAACAGTAGCAAGGCAATACAGCTCCAGTTACAATATGGTCATGAGCTATGGAAAGCCTGACTAGGTACAACACTGTTTTGCAGCTGACACTAATTCTGCTGGGCAGCTTTCTTCAGTCATCACAGAGTTAACAGCAAAGAATTCCCTCCTACAGTTCATTTCCTCCTTGCTTTGAGAAATATTACTTGGGCAAATACCATGTTTTCATGTTCTTTACAAAGTGATCTATGGTCACTCTTATCTTTGGAAGGAAAAAGCAAAATCTCTGTCCAAGCCTTTTAAGACCAGGCTAACAATAGCAAATGAAGCCAAATACTAAGAACAAGCCCAGTTCTGCAGTAAAACAGCTCTATTTGTGCCAAGTCCCTCTGGAAAGAAATCAGACTGTAGTGTTCATGAGAAAAAACACTCACAGCACTCCCTGTAATCTGACATCTCCAGGTGCCTAGAGCTTATAAGACAAAAATAGTCATAAAAATTGGATTGTCCAAAGGGTCTCAAGCAAGCTCAAATCCTATCTTAAAGGCAGGGAAGAGAAAAACCATCTAGTGCTGGCAGGATGATGAACAGATTCCAGTGTGTAGGGAGACCCCCAAGAACCTCACTAGTACCTGCCCTTTCATGCCTGTTTTAATACTCATTTCACAGAAAGAGTTCTCAGAATTTCCTACATGAATTTCTGAGATATGCAAGGAATGCAAGGGATAAACTGTTAAGCCTGCCATTACTAGCTGTGAATGCTGTAGGCATCTTCCGCCAACAAGCTTCTTGTCAGCCAAGAAGTTTTTACTTTAGAACATCAAAACTGGGCAACAAACACAAATAGTCACCTCCTATAACAGACACACACATATATATATAGAAGCTAAGAACACATTATATGCACCACTTTCACTGCAGTCTAAAATTGTTTTTGCTCCAAAATATAGGTTTAAACATTTACATTTTTGAGGCAACAGTGCAATATGCACTTAAATTTAAAGCCATCTTCTGTCCAACAATTTATTGTAATTAATCTGATTTTTTTTTTACAGGTCAATTTCTAAAAGACCTTGGAACTAACTTACTACATCTAGTTCCATGTAGAGCAGTTACCCTCTTTATTCAGAGCAGAGGGATTGTGCTGCATTACTAGCTGTGTAGTCTGCAAAGGACAGCAGAGCTCCCTGCATCTTCCACACAGCAAAGCCAGCTCATGCTTGAGCTACTACTACCAGAAATCCCATAACACTGGAAGGAGACTTGCTGTACTTTCTGATAAAATGAACCTCCTGCACTTAAAAACAGGCTATGCAAAATATACTGCATACTAAAAATGTGCTAGACTCTTGATCAGAACGTAGTATAAAACAGAACATGTTTAATGTTCTGTTTTTCTACTGGCCATTTGCCATAGCATATGTCAAAATCCACCACACTTCCAGCAGCTCCTTGACAGTGAGCCACAGGCCTTCTCTTAGTAGCCCACAAAACCCCAAACCTGAGACACACTAAAGAACCACTCAGTTGCAAGACCACAGGGCAAAATGCAGCCATTGACACAGGTTCTCTTTACTTGCACATTCACAGGAAAGGGCTAAGGGAATCAAACCAAAACTCAATTCATTTCCAAATTGGTGGCAATGTTGATACTTGCACACAGAGGTAGGTGCAGTAAATCTGCTAGCTTGAATATGCAATATAAGCCTAAATTCATGTTTCTCAATTTTACAGGAAAAGAGGAGCTAAAATAGTAAAAACTTTGAGATTACAGAAACAGACTGAAAAAATAAAGGAAAAAAACAGCAGAGAGGTTTGCAACACAACATTACACATTACGTCCACAGTTCCAGCCCTACACAGAAAACACTTGTCTTAATGTCCCAAAGGTCCTTTGGGGTTAGAGCAAGTCACAGGTTTCTGAAGTTCACTTCTAAAGTTTCAAACACAGGAGCTGTATCATAAAAGCCACCATAAGTTTGCCATGTTCTCATACAATCTTGCGAAAAAATGGTACTTCAACATTCATGTTTGTATTCTTAGAATCTTTTCATGGAAAAAAAATGCATGTTTTTCTTGAGAAATTAGTATGAAACAAAGTTCATGCCCATCCAGATTTCCTCTTCTAGTGTGGAACCTATGAGCTGTTCTAGCAATAGCAATTTGATCACAGGGTTCAACAACAACCAACAGTTCATAGGTCCATTTGTAAATGATCTCATTTCAAGGTTTATATCTACTTCAATTTCATTAAATTATATCAAAAGTTACCAGATTCATGCTCATACACTTGTTCAGCATGAAAAGAAGGACAACAAGGGCAGGAGTCCTGACTTTCACAAATTTTAGTTGATAAAGCACTTGCAAATACCTTCAGCAAAGAAATTCACCATTTTATATTGCATACATTGCCAAGACACTTGAAGGAAAGCCTAGGGTAAAAACTAGGAGTGATATTCTTCCTCTTTACCTTAAGTCTTAAGTCAGTTAACTTGGGATTTGATAATGAATTTTAATTTTGAAGAGGACAATGGAAATTTTCTTCCACAAGGCAAACAGGAGCTTATAGGTATCTCTTGGTATTACTTTTCCATGGGAAAAGTCTGATTTCTTTTCTTAATATAGTAGCATTTCCTGAAAGGGAAAGATTGACAGATGCTAAAGGACAGTTTGAAGCTGCAGCTGCTACATTCTGCTGCAATCTATGGGAGTTTTCAGAGCTTTGGGGGGGCTTCAGGAAGTGTGCTCAGGAGTACATGAGAACAGGCCCTTTCTGAAACCCCAGGTAACACCTCTCTGAAACAAAGCAGTTGCTTCTGAACTGAAAGCAGTTTATGTGGAGAGGAAGAAAATTCCATATGCATTAAAAAAAATGAAGCAGAATGTTATGCATCCTTTTCATTTTAAGCTGACAGAAGAGGACTCCAGGCCTCTTCTGACCTGGAGTCAGTATTGGCTGGATGCCATGGTCAAAGACTATCTCAACTGGACTGGGTTGAGGCACAAGATCATAAACAGAGTTATCAAACTGGCTTATCACTTGGACTGAAAAGGATTAAAGAACAGGCAGACCACAGGTTAAAAAAAGAAAGACTCCAGCTTAAGTATTAGCTCCTGCCTCTATAAAAAACACTTTTAACAGAAAGGGGACTTCATACTGGCAGCTAATGATGGAATGATTGTTTCATGCTACTTCTTATAAAAATAAAATGAGAATGCAATTTTCACAGATAAACTGTTAAACAGAACTGTAAACTTGATCTTGAAAATGTCACATGTATTCTGCGCCATATAAATATTTCAACACATTTAAAAGTCTGACATCCCCAGATACCCATTTTAGGGTTGTAAAAGGTATAGTGAGAGCTTTTTTTGTTGGTTTAAAATAAAGTATCTCACATTGTCATTAGAAAACCTAAGCTTATCAAACTAGAAAAAGTGCAAAGTTCAGAGATCATTTTATATCTTAATTTGTATTCCAATCTTGCATTAAAATCCTCTAACCTCAGACATATTGAGAGCTTACATGAGCCACACAAATATCCATATAATGGAACACTGCCCATAAATACAAACCATACATCATTAAAATGCTTTTTCTGCATTCCAATGCACTTTGCATTGTGGTTTCCTCCTCATATAATGCAAAGTTATGTATCTATGTGTATAACATTTGTATGGGGCTTTCAGTCATAATGCAGAAGCTCCTATTGTCATTTATATCCTCGATTAACATTTATAATATTTTCTGAATTTATTCCATTTTCTATGTGTTTCTGATGCGATGGTGCTGTGACACCTGTATGGGTAGATTCCATTGTAGAATGGTGACTGACATCTGCTTTCACTAAAACTTCATAATACAGAAGATAAAAAACTGGAGTTACTATGCCAATAACCAACATGATCACTACAGCTGTCCACCATCCTATACCCCAATCTGCTCCATAATACGGATCTTTGCATTTCTTAGCTTTACCATCAGTTTCAAAACAGACCTGTTGGGCTGCTAAGGCAGAAACAACTTCATCAAGGTTCTCTCTCTTTGTATCATTACACTTCACTATTTGTTCAATATCACGATCCACTTCTTTTAAGAAGTTGCCAGCAGTCTCATTAGCAGAGAATTTATCGGAAGGCGACGAGGAGCCCTGCGCCTCCGCGGGGCAGGGAGCAGCCCGCAGGGCCGCCCTTCCTTTCGGGGACACGTGCGTTTCCGTCAGCACGCTGAACTTCTTCACGGGAATTTTGATGGACCTCAGCGCAAAAAAGTCTTGATCGCTGAGAAGATTGTTAACCCTCTTGATGTCCGCAACCTAAAAAAAACAAAAAAACAAACAAACAAAAAAAAAGATTTAAGTATCAAAGCTGAAATGGAAGATTTACAAGCCCAAATTCCCTGAGAAATAGGATTCTTCCCTGAGAGCCCCTTTATGATACTGAAACATAACAAAGTGAGAAAAGATCAGAGATCCAATTGGAACAATGTGAAAACAAGAACTTACAGACAATTACAAGGTAACAAACTGTCTCATTTCAGATAAAGATTCTGAAAATTATTTAATGTATTAATAGCCTCTGAATGTGTACTCATCATTTAGGGGCAAGTATTTGAGAACCATCTTTGCTGCAGTGTCTCACAAATGGAATAGATTTCTGACTTAATTTTCTGATAGTTTTCTGATTTTATTTCTGATTACTTTCTGATTTAAATTTCAAACTTCCAAATAAGGAACAATAGAAATTAAGAGCTAATTCATCCACACATGCTTTTCATTTGATTTTTTTTTTTCCAGATTTTGAAGATTTTGGTGCAGCAATATAGAACCCAGGCAGGAACCCCAATTTAACATCTCTTAAGTCATCCTGATCTCAAGTCAGCTCTCCCCCTCAAGGGATTCAATATGAATCTCATGGTGCTCTTAAAGGTTCAAAGTCAAAAGTCTCACACTAAATATTCTCCAAGTATTTAATTGCCCTGGGAGAATCAGCCACTGCATCACAGGACACTACTCCCTCCTATTCCCCTATGATGCACTGCCACAAAACCTCAACACAAATATGGAAAGAAAACTGCCAAGTTATAGTGTCCAGAACACATGACACTAGAGCTCAAACCATTCCTCTATTGAGAAGGCATCTATTTTAAGAAAAAGTATGGACAGACTACAAGACAGGTAAGGGCGAAGTCTGGAGACCCTTGTTGCTGTAAATGCTCCAGTTTGAACAGACTGAGCTACAAGCAGTTGGCAAATTGGGGTGACCAACACTAGCACACACTGCACTCATGTTGTGGGCAAGCTTCAGTCCCCAAGACTGCATATTTAAGTATTTTAAACTGGAAAGATCAGCATAAAGATGACAAACAGCAGCATTTCCCCAAGGATTAGTAGATACTACCACCACATGAGTTCTGCTTCCTGCCCAAACACCTGGACCTCTTTCAGAGCCACCCTCTTAAATCTCCAAGGGCTCAGCATTCCATCCCTCCCTTTCTGGAGACCTGATTATAGGAAGTTTCCTCAAAACACCCCAGAGGTGGATGCTGAGGCAAAGAATTTCCTGATTAGGCTCAAACGTGTCATGACTACTTAGGAAAGGATGCCAAGGCTTTGATAGTTAAGTTCATGGCACTCTGCCCTTAGGGTTGTTCCTGCTTGACCATTAGACCATAACAAGGCTTTAGAAAACAAAGAGTCTTAATTTGACCAAGTTTGACCTCTAGAAAGCTACATTAGTAGCAGACACTGCACACTACATGTGCAGCTGATTTCCTCTGCTTGGTAGGATACATGCAAATTTAACATTAATTAAAGGAGAAGTCTCTGCCTTAATTAGTACCAGCCAGACAAAAAAAATAGGAAGGAAGGAGACGCACTAGACCAGCTTAAGAACTCTGAGCAAGAATTAAAGCAGAACATGTAAACAAGGCTAGAAGGGTACATTTCTGGGCAAGCAGCTCCCAGCAGCTGAGCATACACATGCCAGTAAGTATTTTAAGCAATTTTGCAGAGTTTAAAACAATGCAGCAGCAAATTGTGCTCCTAAGGGGAGCTGAGACTCCTTGTGGAGGCTGCTAGGGTGGTTCAACAACACCGTCCTCATGCAAGCTGCAACAGGCCCCACCACGCTGGCAAAGGGGCCCGTGTGGGTACACATGGTGAGGGCTCCTACCGCAGCACATCCCAGCAGGGCATCAACACCACGTAGGAAAACACTATTTAAGTTTTGCCTGAAAAGCAAGATATTACAGCTAGAATTTTCAGGCACAGTCTGCATTTCGTCCTGTTGGCTATTTTGGAAATTCAGCCCCATTAAGCCCGAGTGTTGATCTCCGAAAGCGCCAGCACCCCAGACACGAGTCTGAGCACACCTGAGGCGGCCAGGCCGGGCCCAGCACCCCAGGCGCGCCCAGGCGGGCAGCAGGGCCGCTCGGAGCGGGGCCGCGCGCTCACCGAGCAGCAGTACTGCAGCGCCACGGCGTTCAGCGTGTCCCCCTCCTCGATGTCCTTGGTGAGCAGCACCACGTCGTCCAGCCGGTCGCGGGACGCGCTCCTGCGCACCTTCTCCCTGCCGCGCGGCCGCAGCTCCGAGCCCTCGAGCTCCTCGTCGCCGCCCTCGGCGCCGTCGCCGCGCGGGGGCTGCGCGGCCGCGCCGGGCGGCTGCGCGCCGCGCCCG
>JAUBOD010000918.1:2134425-2151751 GCA_032353885.1 Nothura maculosa
TTACTAGATATTGGAATAAAAGCAAGATGATAATTTAAAGTTGAGAAACGTAAGAGAGTTGGCAATTTTAATGACACTTATAAATGTTGATCATAGAATCATCTGCTGAACTTAGTTTTGCTATTTAATATTAGCAATGTGGTACTACTATTATATATGACTAAATGCCAAATGGCCTTAGTAGTCATATAACATTATCTGTTCTAAGTTTAAAAAAAAAGTAAAAAGAAAAAATGTTCTGTTTTGAACCTCTGTGGAATTTTTGCAATTCTATATAACTATCTCTTGCCATTAAAGCTTAATCTTCTCTTTCCCATATTCCTTTCTTGGTGTTTTACTTCTTACTCTCTCTTTCTTGGTCTTTTCTGGTGTTGCCCATAAAGGGAAAAGGCAAGACTGCAAAACAAACTGGAGTCCATCGATTGTATTGCTGCTGCTTTTAAAGTTGGTATACTGAGCAGCAGAATCATTTTTTAACTTGCAGAATTTTGTCAATTCAGAACAAAGGAAGTGCAAAGAAACAGAGAATTGGTGGGGTGTTTCTAGTATACTTTATTTACTGCTTTTATTGAGAAGAGAATGATGATATGGAGGCATAGTCCCGTGCAATGGCAGATCTTTTGTAGGGCCAATAACCAGCGCAATTGTCGGTTCCTGACATTTGCAGGGGGTTAGCGCTGTGTGGGCAGCACGCTGAGCAGTTGAAAGTGGGCATGGGGTGTCCCATGTCAATCAGTGGTAACCTTTCCAGCTGCTTGAGGCCCAAAGTTGACAAAATCTCATGGGAGCCCTTTCCCACCCTTGTGTCTAACAAAGAAGCCACAGTATAGGTCTCCAGAGTAGTATGATGAAAATGGAAAAGGAGTCAGGAAATAATCAGAAATCCAGAGAAAATGGAAGATTGCATATTAAGTGGGAGAGAGAAGTCAAAACTGAGGCCATTTCAGATCTAAAAGCAGCTTTGTTGGAAGTACACATTTGTGAAACTAGCTGTGTAAATCAATGGGTCCAGGCTTGTGTTCTCAACTTTGTCCTGTTTTCTAGCCCAGTGATTGGCAAAGTTTAGTACGTTTTGGTCTGTTGTGATTGAGGACTGATGACTATTAAGGCAATAATTCTGATGCTGAGTAGCTTGATCACCTTTGGTGAGAGCTGAGATGAATATAGTCACTGAATATACAGAAGCTGGAGGAAAAAGGGCAACATGAACTATTTTTTCTAAGCTGAAATATTTTAGAATAAAGAATGAAAAAACTGTATGCTTACTCTATCAAAAATGTAGCTGTTATGCTCAAGAATCAAGTTCTCCATAATGCAAGATTTTGCAACAATTGTGATTTATTCTGAGTGTTATTGTCCAATTGTTCTTCTGCAGGTAAGATCTAGCCTTTATCTGCTACCTTGCAGATGTAGTTATCAAAATTCTTTTCAGTGTGGCTGCTCAGAGAGTAAGTTCAAGGTTGTATTAATCCCAGTTGACATTAATGTCATTATCTAAAAGGTGTCTAGTTCAAGCTAGTCATGTGGACTCTGTTCAGTTGGGAAGGCAAAAAAGGGTCTCTTGGAGGCAGCTCATCCTATGCTACTGTGCGACTAGGTTAGACCAATTGTCTGCTGTTAGGTGAGATCTTTTCCTGCTTGAAGCATCACTTTCTATGTATGAGCAAAATAGTGAGGTCTTTCAGACCTTTTTTCCCCTTTCATCGTTCTCTAGCACCTTCTTTCCCTTTTCTGATTAAATTGTCTTCCTGAACTATAAACACTATAACTCTACACACTACTGATTAAATGACCAGGGTAATGATGTTAGGAGGCCTAAAGTCCTCTAGGCCTGGCTGTTTTTTTTAGCCCTAGTGCTATATTGTAATTCTTCCATGTGCATATAAGGATTACATTTGCTTCTTTAGCATCCATCTTGACTTGTATGATCCTAAAATCCTTTTCAGATTCGCTGCTTTGCACGATACCATCCCATAAACCTGGGCCTTCATTCTTTTTTCTAGATGCATGTCTTCAGAACTGACATACTGAATATTGCTTGCTTGCCCACCAGTCTTTTCTTCGTGGTCTGTATGTGTTTAACATTGATTTATTTTTTATATACTGCAAATAAAAAAAAAGAAATAAAGGAAGCTCATTTGAAGTGTAAGAATTTTCATAAAGCAAATAGCAAATGTTGTAATTTTTTTGTTCAGTGCATACTCCTGTTTTCTTTTTAGCATTTCCCTCAGCCTATCCTGTAAATAAAATAAAGCTCCCTGTGTTAACATATAAAATTAGGCTACAGGTATATATGAATTTTTATCCAAATACATGCCTATTTCAAATGAAGATAGCAATATAAAATAGATTGTTTAAGGCTGATGAGCAATAGAGGGTTAAAAAAGTAGTGCAGGATTTATACTGGATATCTACTTATACATTGTGGAGTTGCGTTGGAGTCATAGTCTTTCTAAGTGTTTTGAGCGCTGTTTTAAGAGGACAATCTGCAATTTTGGTGCCAAAAATGACAGCACCCAGCAAGCTTAAGGTAGGTGGTTGTTTTTGTAGTAGGGTCAGAATATACTATGGTCTGGATTTGCTTGAACTTGCTTTTCTTTGTTTCACAGAATTTCATTCGTTCATTTTCATTCATTTGACAGAAATTTCAATTTGTGCATGAGATGGAAGAAGTGTTGATGCTTTTTAAGCAGATTAAACTAAATTAAATTTTGGTGCTGCTGTATTAGTTTGCAATAGCTTTTAAATTTAAGAACCAGTGGCTATCTCAATATGGAAATGTAAATGGACCTATAGTAGGCATCATCCAAGTATTTGCCATGTTTCTGGGCTTAGATGTGTCATCATTTACCTTATCAATAGAAATTTGGTTACTTGTTTAACATTAAATGGGAACTAGAGAGCTCAAGGCCAAACACCGGCAAGATTCAGGTGCTACCTTTGTGTCTTAAGGCCTCTGTTAGTTGGGCTGCTTTGGCTCAGGATTTGCTTGTCGGGCAGATTACTATAAAATATAATAACGTGGTAAGTTTAGCTGCTAGAGAAATGACTGACCCCAGAACACTGGGTCTGGGGTTGGAAAATGTGCATGCTTACTCATTGCAGAGTAGTTGTGCATTAAGATCAAATCCAAAAATCCATCAGAATCCAGGCAAAACCTGCCTGTTTTGCTGCCTGCAGGAATAAAACATTCCAGTCCTAGTTAAGTGGAAGGACTGCCTGGGCAGTGAGGGCAGTTGCAGGGGCTTGAGAGCTCTGTCCCCTTCAATCCCAGCCCCTTTATCCCCAGAGCAGTGGGAAGGCGGAGGGAGGAGTGTCCTGGCTGCGCACAGAGAGGAGGAGGAGGAGTAGGAGACAAGGGAACGCATAATGTGTGAGTGACAGTGAGTGTGCAGGCGGCCGCTGCGCCAGAGGATGCGGATGCCCGGGTCCCCGGATTTAGGTAGGTTTGCTCTCTGTATTTGAGCTCGCAGCCGGGTTTGGAGCATCCTGTCCTTGCCACAAAGGTCTTTCCTTTCCCTCTGTAGAACTCTGCCAGCAGCACCTGTTGCGGGAGGGAGAAGTTGGAAGCAGGCGCAGGCAGAGCTGAGCGTGTAGCTGCCCACGAGTGGCTGCTGCAGAGCAGGAGTCTGCTAAGGTTTCTGTTGTTCCAGCAGCTCCTCTTTCTGCCCCGCAGAGCTGGGCTTGCGGTGACAGTCCTGTTTCCAATGGAAAATGCTTTTCTCAAGGGATCGTATCGGGATGAATCTGAACCTGAAATGTCCTAGCTGTTTTAACTCAAAAGTGCGTATTCAATTGGCTGTTTCAAATAAGAGAAAATTAAAACAAAATAAGGAGGTATGTATGTAGTGTGTATTCCCCCCAAAAAAGTAAAGGAAAAAAATAGTCTGCAAATTGTCTGATAAAGAATTGGTTTAAAATGTTTATAAGATGTGTAAGCAGTTACTGTTCAAAACATTTTCTGTTTTTGTGGCTTTTGATATGCTGATTTTGTATAATACATTGCATAATTCACTTTGCCTAACCCAGAAAAATCTAAGATGAAATGTATTAGGAGCTGTTTGTCAAACATTATTTTTTAATGAGTCTGTAATAGCTTTATAGTATAGATTTGAAGTAGCAGGTAATTCTTCTTTAACTTACTCATAATATAGAAGTCAATTGCTGGTTTTGATAGACATTGTACGTGTCTTCTAGAGCAATACTTTGAGTTAAACAGGCATTTGACAACCCACCATGAGAGCAGAGTTCAGTAACTGAAGGCAGAGTGTGAGCATAGAACTGTGTCCCTTAAAGCTAAAACAAGCTACTAAATGTGTTCAGTGTTTCCATATGAAAGGAGAAGCAGATTTATGACAGGAAATAAAATCATACTGCATAAGGACTACAACTGAAATGTCCAGACAATTGATAATGTCAAACTAATAGGCACTTCAAGGATGAACTGAAATGGTAATTTGATATTACTAGTTATATTTATTACTCGTGATTTTTAACATAGTTTAGTGTTTTAGTAGCTTTCTAAATAGTTTAGTGTTTTAATAGCCTTACGTGAAAAAATTAATTATGCTTATTACTAAATTTGCATCTGAGTGAACTAATTAATATCAGGATTGAGGGCATGTGCTTATTAGTTTGCGGTTATGGTTTGTATCCTGCTCACGTTGAAGGTAAAATGAAAAACTTATATTTATTTTTGTGGGAGCTAGTCCTCAACATTTTTAAAGGAGAAAAGTAATGGCAAATAATTTTAAAGATTTAGTACTACTAAAAGAGATGGATACTGTAAAACCAAACCTCCACTGCAGTTTCTCCCATGGAAATTGTGAACTTCACTTGACTGAAGGCTTCTGAAAAATGATTAAAAAATGCCCTATTGTTCAAACAGCTAACATGCATTGCATTGCTTAAGATCTTTGGCTTCAAGGATTTTTTATTTTCTTGCTGTTAGATCACCGTTAAAAATGTAAGTAGTTAAGTTTCACTTAACACATGAATATTCCAAATGATTTTAATTGAACATCTCCAAAAGCTAGGAAAGCTTATACCTTGAGTGTAGCTACTCAGAAGAAATATAACTATATAGGTAAATATATTTTCCATATAGCTCTTGGTCATAAGGTACAAACAATTTATGGTAATTTTGGGGAAAAAAATTGTGGCCCCCACACATTGCCTTTTATGCACAGCTACCATAGTGTTTCAGGCTTGCGATATGGGAAAGAGGAGTTGACTGTTGCATTTTAAAAAGTATTTTGTATTAATTTTAAGTTTAACAGAACTTTCTTTAAAAAAAATCTTTATTGAAAACATTGTTGAAAAATATATCCTTAGATTACACTAGAAAGAGAGAAAATGAAAATTGCTTTCAACTATATTTCATTTTTTGTAGCTTGGGGTGTTTTTTTTACAAACCTAAATACCATAAATGGTACATCTGACCCTTGCTATTGTTTGAGATAAGCTAAATTGCCTTGGACAGATTCATTTTATTGCTGGGTAGTTCTGATCTTTCTCAATCTGCCTTTTCCTCTGTATTCTTGGTGGTGTTGGGTATCCAACTTGCTCTTTAAGAAGTGAGAAATATATTTAGGAAGGAGGAAATATGAGTATTATACTGAAATTCTTTACTCAGAAAGTGCTGGCCTTGACCTCCCAAGATATAATCACATACTTAACTATGTTCACATGAGTAATCCTGTTGATCGGTTCTACTCATTTGTATAAATTGTGCTTGCATTTCAGCCCCTACAAGGTTGAACTTTTTTGATCTAATCCCTGCTGGATATAATATTTTTCCTCATTAGAAGTAAGCATACATAATATTTGAGCACTTCTTTCAATGTGTGTTAAACCCAGATGCTATGCAATGACTAAATCTTTAAGTTCAGTTTTACATGGCTGTTGGCTGTGGATTGTACCTGCACATCATAATTTAAGAAATTTGAGTCCTTTGTATTTAAATAAGAACTAAATTGCTGTTTTGTAGGGCAGAGGGATTGACAGGAGGAATCAATGTTATAGGTCAGTTATTTTATTCCAGGTAAGCCTAGTACCTTTTTTATTATAAAGCGCAATTCACAGAATCACAAATGATACTGTTTCTGCAAAGCCTTAGTTACCTGACTGACTCTTGAAGTGAATAGTCTCACTGGAAAATACTTTGTATGAAAAAGTTTTTCAAAATAGCATATATTCCATAACTGAGAATTTGTGACTATGTGTAGAAAGAATTTTAAAACTAGGAGTTATAGAATATGCTTTAAATATGAAAAATGATGATACATAGTTTGGCTTATAAAGTTCCCTATGGAAGTAGCTGAAATCATTTAAATTTCTTTTGCTTAGATAAGCCAAAACCAAGATTGCTCTTCAGATAGTTGTATAAAGCTAAGTGGTATTTCAATGGCAAAATTAATCAATGGAAAAATGCTTTCTATGTCTTTTGCAGCATTTCTGATTGGATTTTTTGTAAACAGAATTTCTTATAAAATCTTAAGGCAAAATCTTACTTAATCTAGAAATTTTTTTTTGTTGTTATTTCTGTTTGTATCTGGTATACATTTATTGCTTAGAATACGATTATGATTCCCATTATTTTGATAGCAGAAGAAGCTTCCTTTTCCTTTCTCACTGATCCTGGACTGGTCCAATATATTACCGGTGTGACTTGTTTCAAGCTTTGCTTCATTAAGGATTTAGTGTGGCCTTAATTCAGCCATCTGTTATGGGTTTGGCAGACCATCAGAATCGAGGTACTGCTCAGAGCTTTAGAAATTTCCCACATTTTTAAAGATTAGGAAAAGAGCTACCTTTATGAATAGATTTTGAATAATTGTCAGCAAGACAATAGTGCAGAAGTGGAGTAAAAAATGCATGTCATTCTGTGGAGCACAGGGTCCCCTGTCTGCCTTGAGCTTTGCTGAAAGGCAATTAGCATTTCAACCAGCCAATTTGGTTACATGCAATGAAGTACTTGGGTTTGTAATTTGCTTCTCTCGGCTTGGTGCTGTTGAGAACTAGCTCTGTGTAATCCTCTCAAAGTACCTTTCTTTCCAGCATAGTTATTGTTGCTGGTCTTAAATAACTAATCAACAAAGAGATTTTCTTGTCTTGAGCAACAGGGTGCCTTAGGACAAGGAAAAGAAATACCCAGTTAATAAGGGAATGATTATAATTATTAAATAGTGATTATTAAATTGTGACATAGGTTAAAAGGTTCAGAAAAGCCAAGGAAACCACAATACACAAGAAAGTGTGAAGTGTGTCTTGGAATTCAAACAGATTTTGCTTGGGAAATTCTGTTCAGCGTATAGGTGATTTATTGTATGTCTTATTTTGAAATGGATTGTTCAGACGCAAGGAATTAATTCAGACTATAGACTTGAGTGGGGGGTCTTATACTGTAGTCTTTTTAAAAATGATGCAAGTGCATATTTTCCTTTATATGGAGAAGTCTTTTGAAGGCTTGATAATGTACTGAGACATAACAAAAAATTCTTTGCTTCAGTCTAATAACAAATGAATACATTTAACCATAGAAGTAAAAGTTTTTTTCATGCTCTGAAACTTAATATGAATATTTGACACAACATTTTTCATGTTTAATGACAATTTTATGAACTGCAGAATAACTCACTGAGCTTTTTATTCTGATCATTAGGTAGCACATTAAAATTTTGTTTGGCTCAGGCATGGTTATTAACTTTTCAGGATAGTAATAACTGTTTTGTCAGTATACCTGAAGTAATACTAAAATCTAATCCCTACACTGAGGCTATAATTTACAGGCTATTGCAAGACCATTGTGTCTGAAGCATTGCAAAGTAGGCTGTGCGTTTCTAGTTTTTGATATATGCCAATGTGAGAGAAATAGCAAATATGCTAGAGAAGTCTGTAATTAGTAATTCTGATGCGTGCTTATTCAGGCCATAATAGTAGGCACTTCAAAGCACAGTAGTTCTGTCCGCAGCTGATGTGTTCTAAAAATACATTAAGTGTTGAGAAAAGGAGAGCAATCTCCAGCTCAGAAATGCAAAAGGAAATTACAGTGAAACCTCAGATCTTTAATGAAGTGACATCACTAAGCATTCATCACTCAAGTCTGCAATCCTTATTCGTCTGCCTGTTCCTGAGCCTGCTCCTGAGATAGGCACTTATTGCTACAATAAGCATCTGCTGGGAATTCATGGTTGGTTTTAGTTTTTGTAGATATTTTTTTAAAAAATCTGTTTGGTTTTCTCAGGCAAGGGAGAATGTGAGTGCTTACATTAAAAGCTACCATGCCAGACAAAAAGCTAGACTCTGATTCTGTAAAACATCGTAAAAATAACTTCTAATAAAACAAGTCTAGGTTTTTCATTAGAACTGTATGGGTGCAAAAGCAATTCCTGTGTGGGATTGAAAAACACATTAATCTTTTGATTAAAGCATATGGTAAATAATTTCAGAATAATACAGTATAATGCTTAGAATATATATATTGATAAATTCTCATCAGTTGCATGACATTGAAAGCTCAGTAGCCAAAATCAGTGTTGCTCTAGTAGAAGTTGGAACAAATTCAAATTCCTTCTTCTGTTTAATATATTAACTAGCAGATTACATGGGCAGTTTTACATCAAACTGAGGTGTGTTCTAAATAGAAGTAATCTTAAGTATGTGTAAGTAACCTTAATAACTTCTTGTTAGTTTTACTTACATTACTGTGAAAGTAATCAATCGAGACCTAGCTCTTAACACGTGTCAAAACTATTCCCTGGTTTTATTGTTAGGTCTGTAAAAGATGAGGTAATGGTAAAACTTTGTGGGAAAGGCCTGTGCTATGTGCACTTTTGGAGGTGTGGGTTTTTTTTTTCCCTGCTTGTTTGCTGTTTGCAAACAGAAATAGTGAATGAAGCCCTGCCTGGTAGTTTTGCCCTTTATTCTCTACTCTGAAGGAGAACAGACAGAGCAGATGGAGACCTCAGGAAGCCTTTGGCAGTTACCTGGCTTATGAGATAAAAACTTTGTTCTCCTGTGACTGTTAGGTACTTTAGGACTTAATATCAAAGGATGTAGTTCAGATCCACTGAAATTCTTTTAAGGTAGAGAAGAAGCTGCTAGAAAATCTAGAAAGGATTCTCTGGGCATGTGACACTTTCTTCTCAGTGACTCCTCTAAGAGGATGAGATGATTTGGATGTCTTGTCAGGCTTCTGTGTTTATATTCTGCTTGTGAATTAACCATTTTTAGCACTGGTTCTTGGCCTGGATATATTTAACTTCGTGACCGATAAATACGGATATGAGGACTCATAGCTTCTGCTTCTTGCCTCCCTTAGGGTAAGATGACTGTGTTGAAGGATAGATGCCATTTGCAGGGGGTATGATTGAATGAATAGTTTTTTATATGCTCATTTTCAGGTAAATTCAATTAGCCACAGCAATATTTGCAGTGGTATTTAAGGTCATAGGTAGTGCATTTAAATATTTTTAAAGATTACAATTGTTAGAAGGTAAATAACATAATAATTTACTCATATCAGTGTCTAATACCACACACAGAGAAATATTTTTAGCAGCTGGGGTTCTGCCTTGGCACTGTGCTGTCCTGGCAGTAACAGTAAGCAGGTAAGCAGCAGCTGAGCTCACGCACTTGAGGGCAGTGAAAGCTGCTGAAGGGATTTCTGAATCTAGCACTCTGCTTTTGTCCTTTCGCTAGCGCTTTCCAGTGTTAGCAATAAAAAGGGGGAACTTTCCTAGTAAAGAGGAAAATAGGAAACCCTGGAGAAGAATTAGAAGCAAAGGTGGCAGTGACCCTAAATAATACGCATAGAAATCAGTGGGACAGGCTCTTTCACCAAATGCTTCAGCTATCAGTGCTGTACAGATTGAGCAGGAGGGGAACAGACTTAAGTGGTTGTTGTTGACTGTTTTATTAAAATATTCGTCCTTTCTACAGCTTGAAACATGTAAAGAAATAAAAAGTACATAGGAAGATGTTCTTTTGAAGTAATGACCTTGAAATACTCCTTTTCAGTTCTTTTATCCCATCAGAGCAAGGCATTTGTGTCTTTTATCCAAAAAAAAAAAAAAAAAAGAAAAGTACCCTCCTGTACCACACCTGGAAAATACCACCTATTCAAATGTGAAATTCTGCTCTTGCAGCTGTTCTTCCTTATGTACATGTGAAGTATAGCAACTCCAAGGAAGGAGAGGGGAAAAATACATATATACCTTCATAAAATACCATGTTAATTTGGGATAGTGACAGAATTAAAACTCAATTTTTATTGAATCAGAACTATCATAATTCCTACTGTTTTCCCAAGTTGTTTTCCAGTCCTGCTGGAAATTTGTACTCCTGATAATGCCTAAAATAAAGCTGAATATGCATGTTTTTCAATGCATTTCCACAACAGGTACAGCCAAAGCAATGACTTTGGGCAGCTTGTCAACATGTGTCTCTGTGCTCTACCGGTGAACTACAGAGAATCTCCTCTTTACGTAGGAGAGGATGCATACACCTCTTGCCCACTGTATTCAGCCAAAGATGCTGCTGAGGGCTGGTGTCTCTGCTGTGAATGGGCTTGCCCAGCAGCTGCCGAGGGCAGCGGTGCCCCTGGTGCATGATGTGGAGCGCCAGGCATGCCAGGTCCCAAACGTCCTGCGTGGCTGGGTGCTTGTCAGCACGCAGAGGAGGCAGGGATGGGCAATGGAAAGTGCACGAGAATCTACACTTGTGCTGCCGTGCCCTATCAGTGGGCTTCAGAAATCAGCAGGGAGTTCAGCAAGGCTGAGCGATGCTCATCAAGATGCAGCTGCCAATTTGCAGAGTGTCTACTCCACAATACCCTACTTGTCTACCAAGCAGCAAGTAGTATGGGAAGTCTGAAGGACAGGGTACTTAATGACTTTTTCCACCTGTTTTTTTGTTACAAAATTCCCATTTCTTTTGCTTTCTTTTCCATATCTGGCATTCTCCACTCACTCTTCCACTCTCTCACTCTATCCATCATCTTTCAACAGAAATGACTGAGAGCTCTACTTGCTTGAGAGTTCATTGAACATGGAAGCCAGTGTAAAAATAAGCAGAAAAGATTTGTCATTCCTTTTAGACTTAAAATCTTTTGAAATTTGTTCCAGAAACTGTGGAGAAGAAAGCAAGTTAACTTTGCTTTTCCTAATACATCAATTATCATAACTATCAGTTTTATAAGCCTATTTCTAAACTCCAGCTGGACAAGAGATTGAAATGATATTGCTTGCATGATTTGTAACATTGCTTGATGGAGATCACTTGGTAGAACCAATATATGCTGGGCTGGATTATACACAAACTTTTTTTTTTAGTGGAAATATGAATATAATTCTGAAGATGCTGTAAAATGCAAACTAAAAAGGATTTGGAGAAGTAGTTTATTAAAGATTTCTACCATTAAAAATAAAGATGCGAACATAATTCGCATCAGTATATAACATTGCTTTAAATTAGCCCTAGTAGTGCAAATCATTACCTGAAATGTCTTGAGTCAGAACAGACTAACATAATAGTTGATCTGTTCATTTGTTCATACCTGTGAAGAGATGTGGTACCGCGTCTTTGTGGTTTATTGTTGGTGATATCTAAATTTGCATTTCAAAAATACTTCAAAAATGACCCAATGTGCGAGACTAATAGAACTGAACTCAATGTCATTTTACTGCATCAGAAAAGACTATTTGATCTATTAAATATTCAGTTTGCAAGACTTAACTATGAGGAATGATTAAAGTCTCAGCATTATTTGGAGGAAGGAAAAAAAAAGGCAAAATTAGAATTTTGATCGATGGTTGTCTGCTATACTGAGATGGAGTGGGAAGTTGTATTTTAGGTTCTGATTTTGCAAAGGTTATTACCAAATTATAACCAATACAGTAAAGAAACAAATCAGAGTAAATTAACTTATATAATAAAATCAAGAATTTAGTATAACAAGATGAATATTTAATAAAGAAAAATACTGTGACTTAGGTTTTTGGATTTTTGAATAGATTGGCTTTGCATTCTCTCAGTCTCCACTTATGCTACTTTTACTATATTACGTTCTTTTTTAATTAATATTTTGTAAATTTTATTTGTATAAACAGATGAAAAACTAGTTTTGGCAGGCTGTACAAAGTAAATCTTACTACAAATAATGTAGCAAGGAAGAATACACACCAGCTAAATAATTGATGATATGATTGTGAAACCTCTCTTGTTCCACAGGAGTAATCCTATAGTTTTAGAATGCCCTCTAGTAGAAGTAATAGAATTCAAGTAATTCTAAACTTGGTCATCTTGCCTTCAAGGATCATGTTTTCCGTATTATTTACTGGAAGTGTGTACCGTGGGAAGATATTCGCAAAGTCTGTGGCAAGGTAACAGCTGAAGCTAAAAGGTCAACAGACTCCCCAGTTTACTATGGATGATGCCTGCATTTGCAGACAGTGTAATTGTCTCTGCGTTTACAAAGGTTACACAACTGTTTACTTGCAAGTTTTGAAAATTTGTCATTTTTCAGAGCACCACATAATGAAGAACAGAAATACCTTGCAAATTAATACTGTCAGCTTCTGACATGCTGAGAATTTTCACTTCCAAGAAACATTACTCTTTACGTTTCTCAACTTGACTTCCTATTTTAAGCTTTTTTTCAGCACTAAATAGCTAAATAGATATGAAGAAATAAAGCATCCTGAAAGTCTGTTATGCTTTGCATGCTTACTAAAAGCAGTGTAGATCTTGGAGGACTGTGTTCATGTTAATAAACCTTCTGTTTACAGCAAGAATAGCCAAAGCAGAAATTATTTTACTATGTGACATTTTTGTTGGCAATAGTGAAGTATTCTTCAGATAGGCCGTAAAATGTAGCATTGTTTTCATAAGGGTAGTGGTTGGTCCTCATGTTTTGCACTTATTTTCAATGCTCACCTTTTTCTTCAGTAGTGTTCAGTAGAGCTGGGTGAGTATTTTATTACAATGTAATTAAAATTACTTTTATCATCCAACCAGTTCTTGCTTATAAACATTCCAAGAGACAGTAAATTGTAAATTTTCTTGACTGCTTTTAATATGTAAAGTTATTCAATGTCATGTCTGTTGTTAATTCTTGCCTTTTAAGTAATCTGAAGGGTGTTGATGTCAAGTGTTCGCTGTGGAAAAATTTATTAAAGTCCACACAGACTTTATTGTAAAATTAATCAAAGTCTTCAAATGTTCTTGATATTCTGGTAAGCTAAGTGAACTAAAAGCTGACTTGTGTAGTGTTCAGTACAATGTTAAAGCTACCTAACTGCATAATATAACTCTTGGAAAAAGTACTGAGCTTTGGAGTATCCTGATTACAAATATGACATAAAGTTGCCAGAATACATTTCAGTATATACATGCAGTTTTCTGTTTTGAGGATTATTTCTGGTAGAATATTCATTTATTGCCATAAATAATGGAAACCATCCAAACACAACTGAGTCTAGATTTTATTGATATGCAAGTATTAATTTGTTCAACACAATTTATACAAATACATTGATCAGATTTATTTAATAAAAATGGCAATGGCACTAGAAAATGATAAGCAAAGTGATATTTTATTTATATGCATAAACTAAAAAAACTAAACATAAAACTAAAATGTTTTGTGCAGAAATTAGAAAAAGAAATAACAGTGACTATGAGGTAAAGGAAGCTTACTGAAAGAACTGATTCCATTAAAGATATTTTTTGAAGAACTAAAGACAAGAGAGTTCTTAGTTGTTCCCTACCATTCAAAAATTGTTCAGAAGTTCCTGACAGAAATCTCCTCCATTCAGTGCCCAGTTTCTCAGTTGTGATCAGCACTGTACAGTATGAGCAGATATAGAGGCTGTTTCCAGTGTTTTGTGCCTCTTAGAGTGCATGTTTCATGATCTCACCACTTAAGGACCTCACTGGAGTTTCAGCATGTATGTTACATTACTGACTTGGGCTCTAAAGTAGGAAAAGCAAATACACCTTAGATTTAAGTTGTCTTTTCTTGAGAGAAAACCAGGCTTTGTGTATAAACAAAGTAAAAGTCTGTTGGTATTAAGATGAACCTCATTAAGATTTGTCACAATGATTCTGTGTGACAAGAAAACAAAGAATTATGTGGTAAGAGAAAAAGCAAAGATGAAGTAAACATAAACATCCAAATTCTCTTTTATATATATGTAATATAAACATCCAAGAACTATTTTTTATGGCCAGTGATATGTCAGGAAGTAGTCTGTAGGATGACAGCAGACATCCAACCCCATATTTACTCCCCAATTCATGTTTATTTCTCAAGAGAAGCAGGAAAGTAAGGAAACAAAGGGAAAATAGTGTTAGTAAAGTTTCCTCACTTAGACTTTTTTGATTGGAAATTGAAGCTAGTGTGGTGATATGGGTTTTTTTATTTTTTTTTCTGGAAAACAAAACAAGCAAACCAAAAAAGCACTTTAAGCCCTCCATTAAAAAAAAAGACAATAAAACACTGTCTGCAATATCAGAGGTCTGAAAGCCAAGACCTGCCATAAGGAATAGCAGGAACCATGAAATAGACTTTGAAGTGTTTAGAATCAATTTTAGATGGTCGTTAGCTTTGTTTATGAAACACAAAGGCGGTATATTACCTGAAATAGATGAAAGTTATGTTCTTTCAGTTGATTGTAGATGAAAGTGGTGCATGTTTTTGTCTCATTTATGAAGATCATGAGATATTTCCAGTATTTAAAGTATTGAGAAAAATTGACCAAATTCAAATAACATTTGGTTTCATTTTATATATTTCATATACATCATTTTTTTTTCTTTTTCTATAGGGATGCCCTTTGCTTCTATTTTAGTTCATTTTCTTTTAGTGATAGTCATTAATTTCACATCTGGAGAAACAGAAGTGAGATTCAGTGGACAAACAGAGTTTGTAGTTAACGAAACAAGTACGACTGTTATACGCCTTGTCATTGAGAGGACAGGGGAGCCTGCTAACGTCACAGCAATTGTGTCGGTAAGAAACTACCAGATGTCTCTCGGAAAATTAGTGTCTTTGGGAGGTTTTGAATGTTGTTCATTCTTTCACCAAGCAAGTGAAAAGGAAGGGGATGGAGGGGGTGTTCGCTGGGGCAATACTTCACTTAGAACAAACAGCACCCAGATTCTGTAAGAACAGCTTCCTGTTGATATGTCAACAGTATCAAGATGTTTTCAGGTACAAACATCTCTTCAAGAGCCTAGATCCAGCTACTGAAGGAGAGCTGCAAGTTAACGTCCTTGTTTGTGTTTTGATTCAAGCTGTTGTTTTATACCAAAATACGAATTTGCAATGATTTTGCCTGTTCCAGCCTTCTTTAGCACTAATATTTTAATAACAACTCCTTTCTTTGAGTCAGGTATTCTTATGAATTTTAAAAGGCACATTATTCTATTCTTTGGGAGTTTGGGTTTGCTATGTTAACATTATTCCATTAGCTGTTGTTAGGCATGATCTTGATTGTACTCCCCTTAATCATTTAAACTCTTTATGGTGTACTAAACTGCACGTATATGGAGTGAGGTGACATGTGGTGTTAGGAAGGAGAATACAGCATTGCTTCAGAGATGTGCTGGTTATGAATTCCTTTAATCTGTAGACAAAGGAAACAATCATGTTACCACACAATAATGTACCCTCCAGTGGCAAATATGACAAATGCAGATTTTATAATTGCAAGGAACAGAAATTGTTCTGGAGGATCATAGAAGAATTCATCTTGCCCATCTTTAGCCCATCAAACCACTAAGCAGGTCTCAGCCAGCCTATGGGCTCCTTCTACTGCTTAGAAAGAGACAGGAAGCAGAAAACAATTAAATTTGAAGGTAAGCTCAAGATAGGTAACTTATTGTTACAGATTTGTGGGAGAGAACAGTTGTTTCCATTAAAAGGCAGTCATATGGTACATTATGCATAAAGTACTGAGTTGTGATAAAGGGAGTTATGAATGGTTGCTTAGTTTGGATGAAGGAAGATTTAGCTATACCCTCTGACCAGAAACACACTGGAGAGTAGCAGGTGAATTTGGGTGCAAAGAAGAATGTACGAAATTTGAGTGATCAATTCTGTATAATGTTATAGGAGATATAAGGAGAGTAAAGAGATGATATTCAATTGTGTATTTGTTGTAGATTGACGGAGAAGACACAGGAGATTTTTTTGACACATATGCGGCCGCATACATACCTGATACAGAAACAAACCGAACTGTATATATATCTGTCTGTGATGATGATCTTCCAGAGGCTGATGAGACATTCGTATTTTACTTGACACTACCAGTAAGTCTCACTTTAAATTTATCTGCTTTCTCTGAAAGCACTGCCTAAGCTGAGTTGAATGATATTGCATAAGTTTCAGTGTAGATGTGCTGCTTCTAAGTGGTGAATCTGAGTAAAATGAGTTTTGGATATTAGGTGGGACAGAATTTACTGCTCTTTGCATTCTTTGGCATTTACCATTCTTGGGGGTATTTAAGTGATGTTTCTGTGCAGCACAGACATCGTTTGTGTACTCATGTACACAAAAAAAAAAATCATGTATGTAACCTCATAATCTGTGCTTTCCCTTCATCCTTCCTTGGATTTCTAAAAGTAACGTTCCATTTTTACCCTGTTTAAAAATTTTTCTCATTCAATTGATATTTCCATTTGTATAATAATATCCTTCAGAGTTTCCATTTTATATGCTGTTAGGAAGAAAAGAACAACTTTTCGGTTCCTAGTTCAGTTCTTACTACATGCCTCATACCTAGTTCCCTATTACTATGGTATTGTTAATAGATTGTCATACAGTGATGAATGATTTACTAAGTTTGTTTTAAGCACTTTGTTCTTGACTCTATAGAATGTTTTTCTCACTGTGTTATAATTTTGTTGCATTCTATTACTCTAAATAATTGTCATTTTAATAGATAATAAAAAGATAAACAGTTTATGTTAAAATATTTATTTAGTCACTGACACCAAGCTCTATTTTCTGGATTTTGCTTATCACTGTATTAAATATTTTTTTTTGTTAATTTTAGAAACCATCTGCAAGAGTAAAACTGGGCTCACCCAAGTCTGTCACTGTAACAATATTGTCAAACGACAATGCCTTTGGAATAATTTCTTTTAACATGGTATGGTTTTTTTTACGGTACATGTGAAAATTTTATAAATCATACGTATGTACTTGATTTTCACAAAAGTACACTTTAATAGTATTATATCGATTTACCTTTTAAGACATAGCCTGAGTACCTCACACACAGCGAGGTGCTATACTGCTAATAATAAAGATAAAAAT
>JAUBOD010000918.1:2151851-2164735 GCA_032353885.1 Nothura maculosa
CGATTTACCTTTTAAGACATAGCCTGAGTACCTCACACACAGCGAGGTGCTATACTGCTAATAATAAAGATAAAAATTATCTTTAAGGTTATTTTAGTCTCACTGCCTCTCATTTATAGGTTGAGGTCTTTATTCAGTAATGAAGAAACTTAGGAAAAATGCAAGAGAAATCTTAAAGACAAACTTGTATTTTTGAAACTCTTGAAAATGTATGTATTTTCCATTCTGCAAGGAGCATTTTTGCACTTAACTCTCTATCTGAAGGAAACACCATGATGATATATGCAATTCTGGGGATAAGAGGCTGGGGATCATTAGTATAGTGGAGGAAAACGGCAATAGTAGAGAGACTGTGTTAGTAGAAAAAGGGTCTATGCTTTATTATTAGTGATATGGGAGGTGTTCTTTGCCAAGGACTTCACTGAAAAAGCATTAGAAATGTTTAGAACCACTGTACTAAGGCACACTGCTCCCTGAATTACTCAAATTCTTGAAAATCTTTCATCTACCATGGTCTGAAAAAGCAACCAATAGCATGACCCAATTGATTATCCTGGGGTAATGTGTATATAGTGACTATGTTAATTTACAGGAAATAGGTGCTATTTGCATAACATATGATGATTTTTCTTTATCTGAAATCTTTCAAGCCTTTTATTAGCTGAACTAATTGGTTGCTAGGGAATGTATGCCATCAGTGGACTGGTTTGCAGATTGGATTAACTTGTCTGTGGGAGTTTGGTATTTCTATGGTAACAGTTTCTTCATTTTGCTGTGATGTTTGATCTGTGCCTGATTGCCTGTCTCTCTTTTCCTCATTAGTCTGCCTTAATCACAGTGAATGAGCCCAGGGGTAGAAATGAATCTGTGCCTCTCACTCTAATTAGGGAGAGGGGAACCTATGGGACGGTCATCGTGACTTTTGAGGTGAGTTTATCACAAAGGCTTCATACCTTAGCCTTTGGATGAAACTGGAATGTTATAACTGTAATTTATGAAAATACATATAAAAGTTGAAGTAGAACAGAATACCAGTATCTATGTTCTTTAAATAATATCTGTGTTCTTTTGTTAATATCTATGTTCTTCAAATCTGTTCCATAAAATGGAAGGTATTTCTTGTCACGAGGAAAAGATTGTAGTAATCTGGCAGTTTAAATGGAGGAAAAATAAAGAGATACTAGAGAAAACCAAATAGTTTTGAGATACTTGAAGAGGCATTTTTATATTGTATCAGTAGGAGACAAAGGATATTAAGACTGTAAGAAATGTTATTTAAATTTGTTTCAAAATTTCTGTATATTTTTACGAAAAAAAAAGAGTGAACCTTTAATGTTTTCCCATCTTTGAACATGTAAGTATGTGAGCTCAGGGAAAATCTGTCTCTATAAGAAACTGCAGGCTGAGCTCCCCAAAATTGAAGCTGACAGATTAATTAGCTGGTGTGAACATTTAGGTTTTTGTTTGCTTATTTGATTTGAGCATGATACAGATATTGCTTTTATTTCTTCCTTTTTCTTATCTGACATTTTACTGCATCTATAAAATTATATGTAAAGCAAAGGTTCTTTAATATTGCTCTATCTGTTCTCTAGCCTTACAAATTAGCGGGAGGGCTGATCTGCGGGGGACCTGTCAATATCTGAAAAGCTTTGTACTGCATTTTATTTGTGTACTAAATATTGTATGTACAGTTAAAGTATATAGTGTGGTTCTCAGTGTAATATATTCAAATGTTTGTCTTAAGGTCCAATAAATTTTGTTATTTGCAGAATTCATCAGGTTCCTTTTACAACATAGTTTACACATATAAGTTGAAATACAGTATTTTAAGTTGAAATACAGTATTTGATGTTAAAAGCTACATTGCTTCTGAAAGACTTCTCAGTGCTTTAGTTTTCGTTGTTAAATAAACAAAATAATATTTGCATATCAATGTTTACGCTCAGTTTTTGTTTGCACAGCACTGGCTTTCGTTATTTATAAATGTCAGTCAAGATAAAAAGGACACAAAACCAATTACTGTTGTTATTTTGTCTAAGAACTTACTATGCAATAGTTGTAATTTAAATAAAATTATAATGAACGTTCTTACAATCATCATAAAAATTGATTATGCATCAGCTTATAATAAAGAGTCCTCCTGTGCCCATATAGAAGTAAATTTCCTGTCTTTCTGACTATACCTGTTTCCTCTGAGTAGTTATTTTGACTTATTCCATTTGCCAAAAAAGAACAGATTTTTGCAATTAAATATGCCTCTTGTGGAATAGGATATGAATCAATAGTCAGTTGCTGTGTGTGCCAGGCACTGCATGTTGATTTTTGTCCTAGTAGTAGATTTGTGGTGGAGTTCTGCTCACATCTCCTCATAAAACTTGATTCTTTAGATAGAAGATGGTCCAAACCCAGCTGAAGAAGACTTAAGCCCAGTTAAAGGAAATATTACATTTGCCCCTGGTAAATCAATGGTGATTTATAATTTAACAGTCCTGGATGATCAGGTAAGGACAAATTGCTTACCCTTTAGGTTTGAATTTGTAGAAACTTGAAATAACCAATAATCAATATGGTTGCTTTAGGCAAAGCTAAGAAGTGATTCTGCTTAGCAAACTGATGTTAAATATTGGCTATATGAAATGTATTTTTAATCTTTATAATGCTATCTACGTAATTTTCATCAATGTCTTCAGTTTTTGAACATACTGTGACCTGACGGCCCTGCAGTCTGCAGGAAACTTATAAATAATCAGAAAAGCATTATTTTTTTTAAGATGGAATGCTAAAGTATTAGGTGCCTGGCCGAGGATGATGTTCTTTAATGAAGTATTGACTCCAGGTGTATTTGTCTATTAGACTGCACTTGCTATTTTCCTCTTTTTTTTTTTTTTTTTTTTTTTTTATATTTCTCTATATATCTGTTCTGCTTCTTTCTAGTTGCTCATCTTGCAAATTCAGGCCATGTCTGCATAGCTAATGTAGGCTTTTGCCTTTACCAATTGTTTAGGTAATGGAGACCATGTTGAAAATGATGTGTTGATTTTTATATGCGCATTTTTGAGGGTAGAAGTGTATTTTAAAAAATTGCTCCAAAAATGAAAAAAAACCCTGAAACAAGCAGTCTAGTGAAAATTATTAACACTGAGTTGTAATTGTAACTGTTCAGTTTTTGAATTGACTATATGAAAATAAAGCTTATATGTTCTAGAGTTTTCTTTTTTATTTCATAGTCAATAAAATATTTTCTGTTCTTCAGATCGTGATTTTTTTTCATTTCTCCATACCTATATTGTTGTATTTTTTCATTGTAAAATGGGAGTAGGGAGAAATAGAGGCACCAAAATAAGCAAATGTGGTACAGAACATCTTAATATAGAAATTCATAAGAAAAAAAATAATAGTGGAAAGGTGTCTTTCTCAGAAATGATTCATCTTTTAAGCTTTTTATTATTTTTCTGATAGTGTAAGTACTTTTACACATCTCTAATGGTATTTGTAGCCTTAAGAGACTGCCAGCTTATGAAAGCAAGAATGTGAAAAATAGATGATTATTGTGATTCATAAGAATCCAGGGTCACTCTCAGAACATAAAGCCTTTAGGAAAAGAAGGGAGTAATAAAAAGAAATGAGCCTTTTTTTACTAAAGAAATTAGGAGGCTTCAGATCTGATCTCTACAGCAGTACTTTTATGATTGTTTGGTGGTATACATTTCTTTTATTAGGGAGGAATAATGGAAACTTTGTTTAGGAGAAAATGAAAGAGGGGAGGCAACATTGAGAATCCTTTCTACTAAAGTCTTTGAAGTTTAATTGGTGGATTTGTTGGTTAATCAGGATGCAATTAAGAGCTCCGGGATGCCCTTTTTATACATGACATGGTGATGTAATCTACAATTAAATTTCTACATGTACTCTTTCTTACATTCATATTTTTCCTGTGAAAGGAGGTATAGTAGTGGGTGAAAAAAACTGTAAGTTAGCATCTATGCTGGTAAGAAAAAAATAACTATTTTATGTCAGGAGAGAGGTGATTTAGGGCTTCCAGAACTCAGGTTGAAAAAAAACTGCATCAGTCAACCACATTATGCAAATTTAAGTGCCACAGGCCAAGAAAGGGATAGAATTGGCATGAGCTATAAAGAGAGCTGCATGTTCACTCTTTTAGCACTAAGAAAAGACCTGAGGGTGGCCAATTAGCAAATGAGCAGGAAAGAGAAGAAATATTGGACAGCAGGAAATTCAGAACTTGTTTAACTCAGTAAACAAAAAATGTGTAAAAGGATTTGTCAACTTTACAACAGAATATTATCATTAGCAATAAAAAGTAATTTTGGCCTGGAATTTCTCTCAGCAGCATGTAAGGCTAGTTTTGTGAGAGTTCGCAGCAAAGCACCTATACAAAGATCATTCATAATTTTTAAAGATTTACATTAATCTATATTCATATTAATAAAGAAAAAAGTGAAATTATTAGTAGTGAAATTAATTTAACAAATCAAGATATAGGGAATAATACGTAGTAATGTAGAAGGAAAACATCATTCTTAAGCTCTTTAATTCCAGGCTTATAAGCCATACTCTACCTGTTGCATCTGGTATTAGTGAAGAAATAGGAGGAATAAAAATATAGTTTTAACAATTGTCTGGTGGAAAAAATGCCAATATCCAATAAATAGCTAAGCATCAAAAAATACAGTCTTGGATCTGTGTTCAAAACTCTCCTCATGGATGTGGATATTTCTGGAGTTAGGAAATCCTCCTTTCCCAGTCATCCAGAAATGAGAGTCAAGGTAAATTGTGCCCACATATTGTTCCCATGATCTTTTACTCGTATATAGAGGTAAATCAATGCTAACATCAGTGGAAGTGTAAATCTAAATAGTTGAGAGGAAAACTCATTTCCAAATTGAGATGGGTTTCGATGGTGGGAATCGGATCATCTCGTAGTTTTGAGTTGGAGAGATCCCCCTGCCTAGTCTGTGTATTGTTTTTATTTGGCCTCTTCCCCAGCTTTTTAATACTACTGGAGCACTGTTTATTTTAGCAAATGGAAGCACTGAGTTTTGAGAAAGCATTTTCTGTCCAAGTCACAAGTTCTTAAACTTTTTTTCTGTTTGTTTTTTAATATTGAAATGACTTGTCCAGTCTGCATATTTTCATTTTCTGAAACGTATATAAAGTGTATTTCTTAGTAGACTGTTCTGCATATTTTTGGATCTTATACCTGATTGCTAATATTATTTTCTCAGATACCTGAAAATGATGAATTGTTTGTCGTTCATCTGAGAAGCGTGGAGGGAGGAGCTGAAATCAACGCCACAAAAAATTCTATTCAGATTAATATTACAAAAAATGACAGCCCTGTGCGCTTTGTTCAGAGCACTTATATGGTGCCTGAGGAAGTTGATGTGCTGACTATTGAAGTGCTTCGTGGGAGAGATGACAGTGGAAGATTAATCGGACCTGATGAATCCGAAGTCTCTGTCAGTTACGCTATCATAACTGGGAATTCATCAGCACACGCACAGCTTAATTTAGACTTTCTAGATCTACAGCCAAATACAACTATCATTTTCCCACCTCGAGTTCATGAAACTTCTATGAAATTTAAGATCCTTGATGATGCCATACCAGAAATTGCAGAGACTTTTCAGATTATGCTGCTTAAGGACACTTTGCAGGGTGATGCTGTTTTAGTTAATCCATCGGTGGTTCATGTTACCATCAAACCTAATGATAAACCCTATGGAGTGCTATCAATCAACAGTATCCTGTTTACTCGGCCTGTTATCATTGATGAAGACCAAATTTCAAGGTATTATGTAGATATTTAAACAGGGATACTGATTTTAATGAGTTATAAAACAGTGATCTGTTTATATGAACTGTAAATATTTAATTATTTTATCAGAATATTGACATGTTCTTAATCTAAATGCAGTATCAGTGAAGCCATAATGTTTCCATTCATTAATATTGTAAGTGTGGAATAGAGTTCAGGATGCCTTTTCCAGATAAATTTTTGCATATGTTTGGTGTAAAATTTGTTTTTGATTTAAAAAAAAGAAAAAGATATTAAGCATCTCCTAAATACTCTTAACTTCCAAGTGTGTAAAATAGTTAAAGGTAAATATTTATAATTTTGTGGAGATGAAATGGATCTTGATTTCTAAATATTCATAAGGCGTGGTTCACAAGCTTCTTGTAATCATATACTTGTTGTGCAGGAAACTTGGCATTTTCAATTTTGTAAGTACTGATAATTTAATGTTTCAGTACAGAGGCAAATAACTCATTCTGAATTATTATTTAGATGTTTGGGCTTAAGATCTGTATTTTTTGATAATTTATAAATTGGTGAAGAAAGCCAGTAGAGAAAAAAAATTCTGAAATATAGCACACATGTCCTCTAGCAGATGTAAACTTGCCAAGATGTCACTTCTCTATCTTCCTCACTGTAAACAAAATAAGCTTTAACAAATATCTCCAGGGATACTACAGCGAGCTCATGAATAAGAACTGTGTAAGGAGAGTCTACACATATTATTTCACAGCATTCCTTGCTTAAATGCGACTTCTGCAGTTAAGCTAATTCCATTGAAAGTGTACTGTGTAGGAGAATAGCTAAATAACTAAACCAAGATCATAGTTATATATCATGGGCTTTTATTTTCATTCCAAACTGTAGGTTTGAAGGGATCACAATTGTAAGAAATGGTGGAACACATGGCAATGTTTCTGTCACCTGGGTCATAACCCGTAACAGCAGCGATCCCTCACCTGTGACTGCAGACCTCATTCCAGAGTCTGGGGAGTTGTGTTTTGTCCAAGGCCAGATGCTGGCAGCAATCCCTCTGCACATTGTCAATGATGAGATACCAGAGGAGGCAGAGTCCTACCTACTGAAAATTTTGGCCCACACCATACGGGGAGGCGCAGAAGTCAGTGATCCATTTGAGGTGAGTCTACTTTTGGGACTTCTCCCAAAGAGTGGAGGAGTAGGCAGTGATTAGGGGCCTTTCTAGTTTTGATAACATTGGTATGGCTGGCTGAAAGGTTTGAGTTTTTATATAAACCAAGGAAGCTAATCCTTAATATATTCTTGGCATGTAAAGCCATATCAAAAATATTTGTCTTGAAGCAGTGTACAAAGGCAGATCTTTTCAGTGAAGTAGCAACCAGCTGTGAACATTTTCCTTCATATATAGCACTATGAAAATGCTGTCTTTAAATGCAGCTTGCTAAGAGATGGCTTGGGGCTGATCTCCCAGGAGAGCTATGTTCTCTGCTCATTTGCTCTCTTAGGGAGTGTTTTACGTGAAGTAACAACTTAGAGAAGATAGGTTAGTGGTTGAGAATAAGCTCAGTGCTGTTAAATAAAGAGAGACTAGCTCTGCTAGTTTTATGACTTGTGTACCTACTTGGTTTTTCATAGAAATGATTGGAATGAACTTGATGAATAAAATTTTTTGCACAGTAAGTAACATTTATAAATTGTTCACTCTGCCTGCTGAACTAAGGAAGTCAGTCATTCTGAGTTCATTCAGGCACATTGATCAAGTACAATGGGAAACCACCACCCTCCATATTGTGCTGCTTGTGTACAGTGAGCCCTTTGGGGCTGTCCATATATTTCCTTCCCTGAGTACTGATTCACTAAAGAGAAAAAAAAATATGATTCTTTTTTTTCTTGCAGCTTTTGTTTTACATTCAGGACAGTGATGATGTTTATGGTGTAATAAAATTTTATCCCATGGAGAATCAGAAGATTGAAAGCAATCCCATGGGACGCTTCTTATCCTTGAGCTTTGCGAGGCAGAGAGGAACAGTTGGAGATGTGCGGCTGGTTTATACTGCTCTCTATATTCCGGCTGGAGCTTTGGATCCCAGGAGAGCAAAAGATGGCATTCTAAATACATCTCGGAAAAGCATTCTCACCTTTCCAGAAGGGAAAGCCCAAGATACTGTAAAGATACCAATAAGAAATGATGCATTTCTTCAAAATGGTGCTCATTTCCTCATTCAGGTATTTTGTTTTTGTTGGTTTTATCCTCTTTACCTCCTTGTATTTCCGTGTATTTAAAATTATCAGTGCTGTAAATAAGAGACTCAACTCCCTTCTAAGGAGAGAATTCCCATAAATACGTCAAGTTATAAGGAGTTCTATTTCAAATTATCATTTAATCCTTACATAGGCTTTTCAAATAAACTGTTCTTTAGGTATTAATTGTGACGTTCAACAAAAGATCAGTGTTGCAGAAGTTAAGATACTTTGTGAGGTGTGTTTATCCATCTACCCTATGGCTTTGAATTTAATTGAATTAAAATTGCAAAAATTAATTCACATAAGCATGACAAATCAGATAATGACAAGCCGAGAAATATAAATTAAGAGTAATGAAGTATATGCCACTTCATTTACATATTAATCTGGCCAGAAAATTTAGAAAGTATATTTTCCACTTAGTATAGTTTTCTTTCCTGCTCTTTTATACATTTCTTTTCCTCTTTTCCATATGAATTTTGAAGAGGGAAGCTTCTGCCATAAATAATTCTAATTGGCTGAAAGTTTTCACTAAACCTTTTTTTGACAGAAAATGGGTTTTCAGAAAAAAAATTTGAAGAAAAAAAATTACTTTCCAGTGCAGACATTAAGCTTTCACTAAGGAAACCAAATTCATTTAATGCTTAGCATATCTGTGTTAAGAAATACTGCTGTGAAATGTTGTCGCTTGTATTTATTATACTATTTTTCCATCTGCAGTTAAAGCTGTCCCATAAATTGTATCTTCTGTGACCAACTGTGATGCTCTGACCAACCACTGTGATGCTTAGGGGCTGAAGAGCCCAGAGAGTAAAATTAATACCCAGAAATAAGGAGGAGGCAACTTGGCATATCCAAAGCAGAAATCACAGTGTTATTTCTTAGTCTCTCTATATTGTTTCGTTTTAAGTCAGACTTCTTTAAATATTTCAGATGAAAGTTGTTGATTTAAAATATTTTAATTTTATTTATTTATTTGTGGTCTACTAAAAATAATTCCATTGCTTCTGGGAAGCTTGAAGAGATTTTCCTCCTGTATTAAAATCACAAATTCTAAGCAATTTAAATGATATAATTTAAATATCATTAAATATGGGATTTGAAAAAGACGCACTTCAAGTATTTCAGAATGTATTGTGTTCTGATGTTTGGTGCACTTTGTCAGGATTTTCTAGCTGTAGGTTCCAACATTTTTTTCCTGTACTTTCTCCATGACCCGTGAAGATCTTGGTGCTTGAATAAACTAAATCAGAGGGGCTTGGCATCACAAACAATTCATTTAGAAATTCATATAGAAGAAAGAGCGATTTGTCACTATGACAATCCTTCTACATTGTGAATAAACGATAAGCTCGGGAAACATGTTTAGAATGAGAAGATTACAGAGCTTGTGCTAAGCACAATGAAGGATCAACTGGAGAATTTTGGTGGGAGAGAGGAGGAAATGAAGCTTAAATACAACTAAAGAATGAGTAGAGATTTGAAGAAGTGAGATTAACATTCTTCAGTGACATCCTCAATTAAACCTACTGTAGTCTGAGATGCAATTTTTGACATGGACAGGAGGGCTAATAGTGAAAATTAGTGTAATAACCTATTCATTATTATTATTCAACTCACAAAGCTTTTGTTCTTCACGAGCTGTTCTGCTTTAAAAGGTATTAAAGAAAATGCTGAAAAAAATGTCTGGCTTTTCATTAATCTATGCTTTTATCCCAGAGTTATTATCCAGCATCAGAAGCATACAAGTCACTTGTATGCTTCATACATACATATATACAGATTTGTATACATATACTTGTATGTATGCATTGATAAAAGCTTTATAGTGTTTGAGCAATTTTACTGGGCTGCACAAATGCACAGTGATCCACCCACAGACTGTTTGCAAGTCAGGGCTTGCTTGAAAAGATAACTTATAAAGCAGCTGAAGCAGAGAATATTCCACAGAGCCCCCCAGTTTGTTCCCCCTCCAGACTCTAATAACTGGCTGATATGGTTGAGAATCAATTACCAAATACAATATTTATACATATTATCAAATGAAAGGTACACACGGATATTTTTGTGTTACTCAAAAAATTGTGGTGCAAGGTGTGAGGTGTCGCCTCTGTGTGATATGTCTATGACATATGTTGCTCTACTGGCAAAACTCCACAATATCCACTTCAGTTTGACACTTTCTCTTCTATATTTTTAAAACAGCCATAGTGATAATGTGATTTTTTTTTTCTGTACACATTTTGCTTGCTGCCTATCAAAATTATTTTGAAATGTCAGAATTGCTCCCATTTGGTACAAGGCATCTTGTTTCTTAATTTTACGCTACTTTTTCTTGCAGCTGGAAAAAGTTGAGCTGGTGAATAGAATTCCTCTCATCCCACCAGTGAGTCCTAGATTAGGTGAGATTCGAAATATTTCTCTGAGGATTACTCCCGATATCGCAAATGGAGAAATTGGCTTTATTAGCAATCTTCCAATTATTCTTTCTGAGCCAGAAGATTCCCCTGCTACAGAGGTAAGCTAGATTTTTTTTTAATATTGTCCCTTATCATTAAAAATTTATTTTGAAAAAGCCAAGTTGGCTAAATTCATTATTGTGTTTGAAAGGTAATGTGAAGAAAATCTTCCTGCTATATTTACGCCTGATTTTACACAATCTCTTGCTTTAAGAAATACAAGAGGAAAAGTGCTTATAAAAGGAAACACTGAAATAATTATCAGAAAAGTAAGACTGGCCTTTGGTGTCCTTTCCAAGAATCCAGTTAGTCAGCAATAGTCACACAACTAAGTATATTGCAGACAATTTTCATTTCTCTTGCCGGTGCAGAAGGTAGTTGTGTAAAGCAGGACTGGCATCATAAAGTTTGTAGAGTGGTTGTGAGTCTTAGGGCTTGTACGTGAATGTAGAATTTGCTGTCTGGGCACATTGGGCACATATTCAACAGTTTTGCTTTGCAAGTTTCTGAGAACTTAAAAGTAGTATTGTCAAAAGCATTGAAATCCATCTGAGTGCTTTAGCTACAAATGGGGAAATGTTTATGATTTTTTTCTACATTGTTGTCTTTTCTTAGTTGCCTATATTAAAATCTTCCCACGGATTCCCAATCAGATAACTTCGGGTTTTTTTCAAGTTATTTTTCTAATTAATTTAAAGAGATTACATGATAAGGCTACTATTATAACCAAGTAAAATTATGGTGATTGTTTTTAAAATATATGCTGTGTCTTAAACTGAGTAGTGGTTGAATCAGTCCCACAAATCTTCTTGTATTTTTGATTGCCTAGTGATTTCTGATTTGAATAAGCTGTAAAATGTTTTTCTGTCTTCTCCATTGCCTATATATATGTAGCTTTGGTAAATGAATAAAAAGTTTAGACTTAGTTATGTGTATATTCATGGAGAAAAATAATGAATTTCATAGGTGCCATATCTGATAAGTGTAGGTGTGAGTGGAAAAAAGAAAAAGCAAACTGAGCATTTTGAAGCTCACAGTTGAATATTAATTTGCAAGAGAGTTATTTCTGTGTTTACTTAAACAAGTCGTGATGGTTTCATGTGTTTTATAGGTTTCCATTGCATTGCACAGAGATGGGACGGATGGTCAAGCCACTGTGTTCTGGAGTTTGAAACCTTCTGGTCTTAATCCGAAAGCAGTAACACATGATGATATAAGCCCCTTTAATGGCTCTGTTGTGTTCCTACCTGGACAAAGTGATACTACTATCAACATTACTATTAAAGCTGATGATACACCTGAAATGAATGAAACTGTTTTGTTGACTTTGGACAGGTATTGTACCATAGTCTACATTTGTATGGTCAATTGTAACAATTTAAGTATAAGTTATTGCATACATTGTATTGATAAATGCCCTGAGGAACTTTAGGTCCTTGCTTCAGGCTCTGTATGGGCTCTTTTTTGACTGGTAAAGCTACGGTACACTGTCATATTTATTACCTAATGACTTATTTTTCTTTTGTTTTCCATGAAAGTACTGTATGCATGCTGTTTAGAAAGTTCTCACTTCAGCTTTGATGATTTGTTTTAGTTCTTTTTAGGTTTTATAGTTTTTTTCTAATTTATGTAGTTCTTTATAGATTTTTTTTAAATTTATTATAGATATGAAATACCTAGTGAGATATACTAAGGGAAAAGTAAAAAGCATAGAACTGTACTTCTATCAAAAAGTATATATCTAGTTTCTCTGAGGAGTTGGATCAGTTTTCTGTTCAGTATTGCTCGTTTTTGATAATTAGATATTTCCATTACAACTCTTAGCTTCAGAAATAGCCAAGAGTGACTATTACTGCAGTCATCTGTTGCATAGATAGTAAGGGTGTTTCTGAAGCACAGTGTACTAATCTCCCTTCTGGATTGGATCAGGATTATAGGAAAATCCAGGTTGGAATGAACCTCAGGAAATCCTATTATCTGCTTTTGAACATGACTCAGAATGCTTTCATTGGCGTATTACCAGGAGCATCTTCCCTCTTTGAATTACTTACAACAACAGAGTCCTGGCTCTGTCTTCTGTTCTGCTTCCAACAACTCCGTTATTTATCTGTGTGTGTGTGTGTATGTGTGTGTGTATGTGTATGCGTGTGTGTGTGTATAAATATATGGCTTAGAAATACCACTAGGCTTGCTCTTTTACCTTCTCTTAACCTAAGGAACACTCTTTGCCGAGTCCAGTTGGAGGTCTGTGGCCAGTGGTCTCCCCCAGGGGTCAGTGGTGGGGGGGCGTTTGTTCATCAACGACCTGGACGAGGGCACAGAGTGCACCCTGAGCAAGTTTGCAGACGACACCAAGCTGGGTGGAGTGGCCGACACTCCGG
>JAUBOD010000918.1:2164835-2180973 GCA_032353885.1 Nothura maculosa
TGCCACCTGCTCTAGGTGCCTGCTGGAGCGGGAAGGTTGGACTAGATGATGTCTAGAGGTCCCTTCCAACCTTGTAGATTCTGTGATTCTATGATTCTGTGATTTTCCAGTTTTGCTGGAAACATGCCAATACTTGTTTCTCTGGATCTGCCGGTAGTCACAGCCACATATGACACTCAGAACTTCCACAGTCTTTATCTTATACATAACTACCTTATGCATCACTGTTGGACCCTCAGTTGGGAACTTCAACAGTAGGCAGCCAGCTTTTCAGGCTGTTACTGATTATTGGAAGATCCTGCTTTGGAAAACCTGTTTTTAAATGCTATTCCGCTTCAAAAGAAATATATTTTTCTACCAGTGCTCAGCGTGCCCCAGTAAAAGCTATGTGGAACATGCATTTATTTAGTGGAGAATGTGTTATTTTCATTCTGCTTTGGCTGCTCCAGTACACTTAAAAGGCAAACCTGTTCAAGATTAAAGCAAAAAGATGCTGTTTTAAGGAGTCTTCTACTTTCCTTCCTGCAGCTGAAACTATTTGCTCTCAAAGAATTCATTAATGTTTCTAGGATAAGGGGGAAAACTAAACTTAGAAATGGTGATTACAGCTATGAAGAATTTACTTAAGGTGGCCAGGAATGCTAAGGGAAAGGAAAGGAAACAAGTACAAGGGCAGCTCTTTCACTTCTAACAGCAGGGCAGATGTGTGAAATCACAGCCTTCTATTTCCTCTGATCAGAGGAGACCCTAGACTCTCCCTTAAAAATGATGGCTATAATAAAGACTGAACTGGCAGTGGGACAAATATCACTACTTGTCTGCTTTTGATGTGTATGGTGAAGGTAGCAGAGTCTACTGATCAAGAAGTGACTGGTGAAAAGCGTGCCAACAGTGAGCAGCTTTCCCACACTTGGCAAGGTCAGAGAGTAAACTAGTGAACAGGTGGTTTGGCCTAGAAAATGAGGTGAATGAGAGAGAACATTTAAACATTTCTCTAGACCTGGCTAGTATCCCACAAGCATGTGGGTGCGATCTGGCAACTTTAATGTTGGCACAAGCTGAGTGTGAAATGACCACAGAGCTCATGGTTTTAGGACTAGAGAAGACTCCTCAAATGAAGGTGGAAGGATACTGGCATGGTTGTGTGTGTGTAAGCTTGCACTCCTGCTTTCTGCGTGGTTTCTATTCTCTGGATGAACAAGAGAGCTCAGTTTCCAAGGCTGGCAGCCAGCACCTCGCAGGCGTCAATGAGAATGGAAACAAAGAGGCCCTGTGCTGCGGGCGCGTTTGTGCTGATCTGCTCATTGTAGCGCCAGGTTGTAGGGAAACAGAGCATGTGAGAACTCTCGTGGACGTCTAGACACAGCAATATGTTCATAAGCATTGCACTTATTGTAGTTTATAGTAGCTTAGAATACTCAATTAAGTAGTTTTATCAAAGTTGTGTTAACTGCAACTTAGTAATGTTAAAGGCACTTTATGTTTTAAAGAACATCTATGTCTATAAAAGATTTTTTCAAGGCACTATAAATAGTATTTTTCTCTCTGGCCTCCTTTTATAGGCTATAGAATTTAAAAATAATTCCTAATTAAGTCCATAAAGGGCAATGCATAGTGTGAAGAATGTGCTTCTAAGGAACACAGATAGGTAATAAAGAAGCAAGACAATCTTCCACTTGCTGAAGCTTCTTCATATTTATTTATTTTTTTTTAGGAGCAGCTTCAGGTTGAATGCCTGCCCGTATCTGAATAGGCCTGAATTGAGACCAAACATAAATAAAGCCAGATGTCTGTAGTGAAATCTGTATGACAAAGAAAAGGCCTCGGTCTTCTTGCTGAATGTAGGTGAAACAGGCTGTGGAAATTGTGTATATGCTTTATGAAAGTGTATATTCATACTAGGGCTGTTCATTTTACCTGGTAAGCACAAATAGAAATCAGTTGAAAAAAATCTGATTATTTTTCTTTTCTCCTACACAATGCATCCTCTTATTGGCAGTTGTCATCCCTCAGCTGAAGTGCAGCTACATGGCTCTTGGTTTGGTGATTGGCATGACTGGGGATTTGGGAAACTCTTAATTAAGTGATATACTGATAGTCATTATAATTTGTGAAAGTGAGAGTATGCAAATGATTTTTTAAAAAGTCCTTAGGCACTTAGATTTTTTGAGTCATAACTCATTTGATTTATGATGCCAGAACAGATCCACACATGCACCTTTTGATCTAAATCCTTATCTACTATGTATCCTATCTATGTAGTATCATATTTTTATTTATCAAAAGTCCATTGACTTTTATGATGTGGTACAGATTTCCACATACTTAAAATCTTTCCATGAGTAAACATGATACAGCTCTGAGTCAGGATTTTTCAAAATTGCAAATACAACATAGTTTGATTATTTTGCTGTGAAATATCTGCTTATTTTTAACATGTTGGAGTACAAGAGATTACTTCATTGCAGAAACTCAGCTAATCATAGAAGGCTTGTTCAAAGCCTCTCGTGCTGTAGAAGTACATCAATTCAAGGCTTAAGTGAGGTTGCGTGTTGCTCTCTGCACTGGGATGCAAAGGAACATTAATTTACCCTCTCATTTACCTATTTTTCTCCTAACTTGGTTATCTGCTTGTCTTATGGTTAGTGTCTCCTTCAAAACTTATATTTCTTAAAAATAAAAATTACTATTAAGTTATGTATGTGTTAGTATATCAATTATTTCCTTAAGTGTAAAAGGTTGAGTTTCTTTCCAGGATTTCATGAGACTTGGTTTTGAAAGGGAAAAATATGCTTAAAAATAGGAATAGAAGATTAGAATAACTGCTACTGGCCACCTACTGTTAGGTTTTATTACTTTGCAAAATTTGACATGATGCATCTCCTGCTATGAATAATAAAAATTAAAATAGCTTCCCAAATTAAGTATAACATGAGTTTAACCTGGGTTGGAGGTGCTCCTCTGATAAGCACTGTGGAATTTATAATATTGGCAAATCCTGCTTTAATACTGTTCTTGAGATCTAGCTCCTGCCACTAATTTAATCAGTAAATAATCCCCCCAAAATTAAAATTGGGCTTACTATGGAGTACCAACCTAGGAAGCAAGTTGAACAGCATTCCTTAGGCAATCGGAATTCACCTTTCCTGATCTTCTGTGATAAAAAGAAAGATTTTTAAAGCAGCATGATTTTAATAGGAATAGTAATACAGATTCACCGTTGTGATCAAGCTTCTCCTGTGTTTTTCAAAAGGTTTCTTTCAGAATTTAGAGACACAATTTCCCTCATGATCAGTTACCTTGTATTAAATTTGTCATATGGAAATTTCTTTTTCTGTACCTGGTCAGAGGGCAGTTGAACACTGAGAGGGCATCCTCAAAGCTGCGCAGGCCTGTATCTGTGCCAATAGGGAGCCTCATGTCAGCACATAGCTATCCTCACGGGCACTGAGGGTTGCATCTTCTGTTCTGCTGTAAGAGCCCCTAAAGGGCTGCTTTCCTACATGTAAGGGCTGAAATAGGACTGAACTGGTCCTGTGTGTTGTGTGGAACTTGGCAGTATTGGCTGCCATGACAAAAGGACAGTACGTGCACATTGCTGCTAGTAGCACGTGCGGGTGCTGCTCCTGGCTGTTGTGCAGCTGCGCTGGAGGGAGCCCTCAGGCTCTAGGCACATGGAGGGGTGGAGGCCCTGGGTGAGGCTAGTCGGGCAATGAAGGCCTCTTAGTGCAGTTAGGGCCCTGCCACACGTAGCCAGGGGTTTAGGGTTCTCATTTAGAGCCTTGGGAGTGTGCTGAAAGCTCCTGTTGGCTGCTGGAGCTGCCGCTAAGTTGGCTTCAGTTTAACAACGTGAAAGCTACACTGGCCCAAAAGAAATACTGTTTTATTATTTATTTTAGAAATTTGTGAGTCTGTAGTGTAATATAGAATTATTGCTATCTAGTTGTTCCAAATGGGGAATAGAAGGAAGCACTTTTTTCGAGTTCTAGGAAAACAAAAAGCAAATCTATGAGAATACCTTTCAACTTTTCAAATGTACCTTCCTTAAAAACCTTTAGTTTTCCTCTTTTCCTGCTTCCTACATTTTTTTTTATTTTACGTTTACTGAGGATATATAGTCTATGTTACAAGAATTTGTGTGAGCAGCTCAGATGCTGTAGATGTCCAGAAACCTGTTGTGCGTGCTGTTAGCTGTGTGCTTAACACTGACTCAAAGCTGGCCATCTAAACCTAGGTACCATTGAACCATTTTTTCATATGTTAATATATTAGTTTTTTAAAACATCTAATATGTCAGAGCTGTGATAGAATTGGGATTTGAAGGGAGAAACCTCCTGAGCTGTGAATTTTTTTGATAGAGGATGGACTGAATCTTACTAGTTGCTTCATTTTCTAAATACAAAGTTTGCAGTAACTGTCACTGGCTTTATAAAAGTAGTCATTTAATCTCAGTCCTTTCAAAGAACACCTTGACATGCAAACCTCATCATACCTCGTGGCTGCTTCATTTGGACTTACTCAATGTAACTCTATGAAGCTGATAGGAGTATTTTCTCTGGTGCGACTTTTTTGTTTCTGATGTATTGATGTGTCTGATGTTGTTGGGAGTATATCTAGACACCTTATCATTACGGTTGGTTTGTATTCTCTGTTTTAAATTCCATTAGCAGTCTAGTAATAGAGCTCTTAGCGGTACCAACTATGGAATTTGTTCTCTTGGCCTTTTAATGCACTTAAGGAACTGCTGGATTTGGAATACTTTTGTGTTTGTTTTGGAAGGAAGGGAGAAAGAGTGTATTTATTGCATCTGAATAGTATCTAAAAACTAGTTTTGCTAAAATGAAATGACCTTTCTACTAGTTCAGGTTCCCTATTTAAAAGACTGTTTGCAAATTTATTTTCTCAAAATTTGGAGTGACTTCTTGTCTACAGTGAATAAAAATCTATATTGCTTATATAGCATTTGAGTTTGAATTTTGCTTTGTAAATATTGTGATTATTGGATTATGATATTTTGATATAAGATACAAATTTTATATCAAATATATCTATTTCAGATTAACAAATCCCAAATGCAGTATTACTATTGCTGAATGTGGCAGGCTGTTCATCTGACTAGATGTGATAATTTTAAGTGCTTGGCTAAAACTGCACCAATTAAAAGATTAGAAAATACTCTATTCAGTGTATTTTGCTTGAGTAATCTAGTTAACTGAAAAATTGTCCTAAATAAATTTGAGGTGATTTTCTGACAAAGTAGATTTTGATATACAACTATCAACTCCCTACTATGTCTATCAATTTATGTTACTGTTGTGACAGATTTATGAAAAAACATGTCCTAAGAACATAAAAGTGTTTCTTTAGGTTTTTTTGTTGTGTGTTTTTCTGTGTAATTAAAGGGGCTAAGTAGTTAAAAATGTGGTTAAATAAAGCTTAGCACAGCTGCTGTGCTGTGTGAGTATGGGCAGAGCTTGGCAATAATCTAGATCTCAGAGGAAGATTTTGTGAGGAATATCTTGAGTGGGTCTTTACTTGCTGAATTGATCATGGAATCATCTCCCCAAACCTCTCCCAAAGTTGGAACTCTTCCCAAACCTTTTGCTAACATTAATCAGCAGGACAATGTCAAGCAGGTTCCTGTAAAATAAATGTTTATAGCTTTTGGAAGAGGGGAAAAAAAAAGTTTTTGATTCAAACTACTTTCTGGCAAAATTGCACTTCATTCTTTTCTCCATTTCCTTTTTTTTTTTTTTTTGGCTTTTTTTTGTTTGTTTTTTGTTTTTCCTCTATTGGCAGGGTAGAGACAGAAAGGTTTATCGTGTACTTTGGGTAAGTGCAGTGAACTGTTTTGTCTTCAATGAATTAACACTTTCCTTAAAAAGTGTTTGGTTTGGACAGAATGCTTCTTTATCACTTCTCCTCCTGTTAAGAATGAAGCCTTTTTAATCTCCTGGGGGCAATGCATGCTTTCTCTTTGGTGTTTTATTTGATGGCATGGGGGGCCTGCTTGAAAGCACTGCTTCATCTTGCGTCTGTGAAAGATCAAAGTTATGAATGCATGGCTCAGTTTTTGATATTTGAGCTTTTATTGCCACAATGGATTATTTGTTTTAAATTGAAGCAAATCGCTTACTTCGACTAACAGCTTGAACTGACTTTTTGAGCACAAAAGCTTTCTGTGGTTAAAAAATAGAGAAATTATTTACTTTTTTGAATAACCTACATATATTTTATGTTATTGCTGACACTGCTATTATGCTGATATATGTAACAAAAATGGGCACGTTACCCCTTTGAATAAGTATTTGCTGTTTTTTTTTGCCTTGAATCCTGTTTTTTAGGCCTCACTAGGACAGATTAAACCAAAAGGAGTTTGTTTTTTGTTTTGTTTTTCTCTCATTATTTACGGAATAGATCTGGACTCAATTCTGAAATTAATTTCACATTTTCTTCCTGAAATAGTCTTTGGTGAAATCTGGATATTAGTACAGCTGAAACAGGAAAGTGTATACAATATGCAAGACCAAAGTTTTTTTGAAAATATAAAGAGATCCACATGGGAGGTGCAAAAGAATCCAATTAAGTGAAACAACATGTAATAAACATCCAAATTGTGAATCTGAAAGTGTATTCTCAGTGTGTCCTACAATTGCACTTTGTATGGCATTTTTAATTTTATATGAAATTTAAAACAGTGTCACTGAAAAATTTTGCATCTGAGGAAATAAACGTAAGAGATGTGCAAGGCTTCTTTCTATTATCAGGTATGGCCTGGCTTTGTCACTGAGTGTCAATGTCAAGGTTAATATCACTGAGTATCAATGTCAAGGTGACCTTACCTGTAGGAAGCATGTTTCTTTGTTTTACTGGCTGTTTTGTGTATGCACGATTAAGAGAACAGAGCCACCAATGATAACTAACCAGAAAACAAAGATACTTGAATATCAAAATTCTTACAAATTGATAAAATATTCTGATACTGTCTCATTTATTTTATTCTTTACAGGGAGCCACTGGTCTTCATAATTTATTAACCAAATTGATCACTATTTTGATATTCTTTGCATAGCTGTAGATTTAACAGAAAAATAAAATTGCCACTAAAAAGTAACTTCCTTGTTTTCAGAGCCAGTGTAGAAAATCAAATATTGAAATCTGGATTTACTAGTTGTGAAATTATTATTTTGGAAAATGATGATCCAGGAGGAGTGTTTGAATTTTCTTCTTCTTCCAGAGGTCCCTACAGTATTAAGGTAAGTAATTTCTCTTATTTATTGTGGATAACATAGTTTAGCAGATTACTAGAAAAAAATGCTGTTTTCCTTTTTATCAGGAAGGGGAATCTGTTGAACTGCAGATCGTTCGCTCTAGAGGAAGTCTCGTCAGACAGTTTCTACGCTACACCGTAGAACCAAGAGACAATAATGAGTTTTATGGAAGCACAGGAATTCTGGAGTTCAAACCTGGTGAAAGAGAGATCAGAATTACGTTACTGACAAGGATGGATGGGATTCCAGAGGTAACATTTAATACTTTATTTCTTCAAATTGTGTTCACATGCATGCTAGTTTGACAGTTATTAAAATGTATGAGAAAGAAATAGAGGAAGAGTGACTAAAAGATATATAAAATAGCTAGGTACTACATGAAAATCTTATACGCATCCTCAGTATAAATTCGGTCTTATCTGGTTTATCTGAAAAATTGGATGATTCTTTTTAAACCTCAGAAAGATGCAGTATTTTGGGCACGATCTGAAACCTAACCTTGGCAAACTTTTGAGGCAGGTCTTTAGGAAGGATAAGTTAGGAAAGACAGGTGGAGAACCCTTTTACCAGGAAACAGAGAGATGAATACATAGATTCAATCATTTATTGTTAAATATTCCCTGAATCATTACGTGGCACAGATTTCCTGGAAACGTGAAGTATGAGTTCCCATAGATTAATAAAGCACGTGGACAAATCTTAGAACACAAAACACTTCTCTCTTGAGTAGTATTATAAATATATTTGTACGCAGGAGCTGATGGGATTCCAAGTACACATCAGATGTCTTTGCTTATGGTGATGCCAAATTTTTCAAGCAAATAGTTATGCTATCAAAGACAGAAGGTTATGCCTTTTATGCTATGTGAATGTACAAAGGCACTGTGTAGGTAGAAGCTATAATACAATGCAAAGCATTGTATTATTTCTTCCTCTTCAAATTTGTTTCTCTTTCTGCCTGTTAGGAACTGTAGACTATAATCCATTTTCTTTATAATCTCAGTGTTAAGCATATTATTCTGATCAAGTTTCCCTCTTCTAGCTGGATGAGATGTATTGTGTGGTACTAAGTGGCTACAGTGACATGCCTGGCAAGTTGGGCAACGCCACGATGGTCAATATAACCATTCTGAAGAATGATGATCCCCATGGCATAATTCAGTTTCTGCCTGATGAACTTACTGTAACAATAAAGGAAAGTAAAGGAGAAATCATCCATGCTGGTAAGTATTTCTAGGTTCTAAATAATTGGACATATGTCAGCATATTTCTGCATATGTCAACATCTGTCCTACTGAAAATGTTTATGTAATTGTACGCTTAAGACTTACATATGTGATGTTTTGTGCAACATTTGGTTGTGCAAATTAAGCTTTAAAAGCAGAGGTAAACCCCCTTTTTTTTTTTTTTTTTTTTTTTTTTTTTGGGATGAATCTGAATGATGTTAATTGTGGACATCCTTTTGTGTAGTGTGCTCACATGTTGGTTTTGCCAGTAATGAATTTGCTTATTATTTTCTTCCCCTTTTCTTGGGTTCAGCTTTGCTAACTTTCCTCTTTTGTTTTCTGTTGTTCGGAGCACACATATTGACTTGTGTATGTTTGCATTTTGTAGCCACTTACAGAATTGTAAGAAACCAAGGAAACTATGGCAATGTTAGTGTGTCTTGGATTGTTGATCCAGCATGTACCAATGACATCTATCCAGAACAAGGGACTATCTTTTTTGATAACCTGGAATTTTCAAAAAATATCACTGTTTACTCACTGCCAGATGAGGTAATTGTTTTGGTGTGGGGTATAGGACAAAGAGTAAATGTCAAAATATAAAAATTTAAGGAAAATGAATGAATGTTTCTGAAGAAGCTGATAAGTTCTTGTAGTATGTAGGGAAAATAAAAATAGTTGGATGTTCTTGAGATCACTTAAATTATAAACCAACTCCAGAAGCAGTGCAAACCTCTAAATGAACAATGAGATTCTGAGAATATATAATTAAATTTAGATTTGAGCATAATTTCCTTAGTAGAAATCTTACCTTCGATCTTTATATATTGTTATATGTAAGATGGAATAATAAAGACTAATAAAGCTGTAAAAATAAATTCCATATATCAGAAGCAGGAAGCTATAAGATAACTTATGTGCTATCGCTACCACAGTAGAACTGAGTAAAATTATTTACAAGGCTTCTAGACTGATGATTTATTTTAGTTGCTTGAACTATCATTTGGAATCCTCCTTGATAAAGAGGAAAACCATCAGTCTGAAATCTCATTTGTTAACCTAATCACCTCTTCATTTTAATTTCCTCAGTATTTACATGAAAGAAGTTTACTTTTTTTTGTCTTTTAGCTTCCTGAAGAGATGGAAGTATTCATCATTAGCTTATTCAATGCTACTGGTGGAGCCAGGCTGGGCAATATAACAAATGCTGTTTTGCAAATTGCAAGGAATGATGACCCCATTTATTTTGCAGGTTAGATTTTACTGGTTTTTGTTTGTTTTTGTTTTTTTTTTTTTTGTCTTTTTTTTCAACAAAGCATACTTACTATGCAAAGCAAATTGTAATCACAGACAGGCATCTTTATCCCAGTGGAGCTAGTGCAAAACTTCTGTGTTTTCATCCTGTTGGATTGGTGTTTGTTCAGAACCTTCACTTAGTTTGTTTGGATTCCCTCTGTTCGTGCTGAGATTGGTTAGGTAACTGGTTCCATGACCCTTCTCTTGTACCTGGAAGTATTTCCATAACTTTACCAAAATATGTCTTGTGTTTCGTTGAGGAAACCTTTAGAACGATTGAAATGTAAAGAGCTCAGGCTTGAACTTAGTTAGATTTGTTGGTTGTGTATTTTCAGAACCTGTCACAGTGAGGGTTCAAGAAGGAAGTGTGGCGAACTTTACAGTCCTAAGGAACGGATCTGTGGATACTGCCGTTTCTGTCCAGTTCACTACTCTTAATGGGGATGCAACCGCTGAAGAGGGAGACTTTGTTCCTAATGGAAGGAGCAATGTCCTTTTCTTTGATGTTGGAGAAAGAGAGCAGAACTTATCTATATATATAAATGATGATGATATCCCTGAAACAGATGAAGCATTTTATGTTATCCTTTTGAATTCTACAGGTAAAAGTAATAATTTAATGTGGATATAGTAACTGTCACTTTTTTGGCTGCAGTTTATTTGGCCTTATAATGTGCTATATTTTTGATAAGTATTATATAAATAAGATTTATCGCAACACCTCTATACAATCCGTGTACACAACATGATTGATTTAACAAATTGATCAAACAAAAAAAATTTCCTTTCCTACAACCATTTCTACTAACTACGAACTATTTTAAGGAATAATGCTTTTTCTCTTAAATGAAAATCACACCTCTGGATAATGTAGGATTTAATAGATATTTTTACTCTAGTCTTCTACTGATTATCTCAAATGTTGGTTTTCATTTATTTTATTATTTCATTTATTATTTTACATCTATGAATTTGTATGAACAATGCATGATATGAGAAGAACCTTGGTTCTTGGTTTTCAAGTTAGATGCGTTTCTGTTTGCAATTTTAATATAATTTTTTTTAGGAGACACAGTAATCTTTAAGACTGGAATGGCTACAATTATTATTGAAGCAAATGATGATCCTAATGGAATTTTCTCTTTGGAACCTATAGATAAGTCAGTTGAAGAAGGCAAAAGTAACATTTTTTTGTAAGTAACTTTTCATATTTGCACTTCTTGAAAATGTTGCATAGGATGCATTATGGTAATGCTTTGATCCAAATCCATAAAAGTTGGCATTCATAGCAATGCATTATAAAAATAACTTAGAGTATGGATTAAATGATTCATAAAGATATTGAAGATATTGAATCATTCTGTGATTCTGTGAAGACATCAAATGTCAGGTAGGCTGTTCAAGTTGAAATGTGTGCAGAAACTCATATTGAAATGAAAATAGATGAATGGAGAAATAAAAACTACTTTAAAATATTGTTTGCACTTTACTTTCCTTAAATGTATTACTACTTATTTTATTTTCATTTGAATCTTCTTTATCTGCTCGTTGTAGATGGAAGTCTGTACTCAAATTCCAGGTTTGATACACTTGTAGTGGAGGCTGCAGAGATGATTTAGGAGACTGGAGCATCTCTATTATCAGGAAAGGCTGGGAGAGCTGGGCCTGTATAGCCCAGAAAAGGCCAAAAGAGAGATCTTGTCAATGTATACAAATATTTTAGGGAAGAATGTCAAGAGGAGGGGGCAAACTGTTTTCAGTTTTGGCCAGGTATATGGCAAGAGGCAATGGGCTCACACAGGAAGTTCCATCTGAATAAGAGGAAGAACATCTCTACTGTGAGGGTGGCTGGCCACTGGAACAGATAGATAGTCTGGAACAGGCTATGGACTTTCCGTTCCTGGAGTTATTCCAAACTCATCTGGATATGATACTTGCCACAAGTTCTAGGTGGCCCTCTAGAATGGACTACTTGATTTCCAGAGGTCATTTCCAACTTCTGTGATTCTGTGATGTATTTCATCATCTATTTCACCATGACAGAAACAGAATACCTCTCTGTTAAATGTTACCAGAATGTTAAACAGTAGCAGAAAATCATGTTTTAGTTGATTTCTTTCTCCATCTGGAATCATAAGTTCTTCAAGCTGTAGAAAATAACCCTCATATCACACAGATCTAAGAAACCTGTTTAAGGAGTACTGATGACAAAGGGAGAAACATTTATGATTAAACGTAGATGACTGCATTCTATGTCTAACAGTAGTCAAGCACATTAAAAACTAATGTTAACCTGATGAGCTGCTGGGCATTCATATGTATTATTTCTGTAATAGAAGCCCAAGGCAAACTGATGCATAGCTTAGCAGTACTACTTATCACAGTCCAGCATAAATGACTCCTGAAGGTGCATGTGCTATACACAGGACTAGAATTGTACTGTGAAACTGAAAGCTTCTTGGTGATCTTATCAATGTATGCAAATAACTTGACTGGTAGTATTTATTTGCATTTATTTACAACTCTCTCTCTAAATTTTCACTGTAAGGAAGATTTCTTTCACCATGTTTTCCCCTTACTATTAAATACTAAAGTGAACCTGCCATGAAGTTCACTCTTTCTAAATCACTGAACAGGATTGTGAGACACAGAGGACATTTTGGCAATGTTTCTTTGACCTGGCAGCTGCTTGAAAATGACTCAGCGCTGAAGCCGGGAGAAGAGTTCTATGAGACTTATGGGACTGTGCTCTTCATGGATGGTGAAGGAACAAAGCCAATAACACTTCATGCTATTTCAGATCAAATTCCTGAATTCAATGAATTTTATATTCTAAAACTGGTAAATGCTTCAGGTAATGTGTTCTGTATAATCCTTTCCTTTCAAAGCTGATAGAAAATAATTATATTTCATAAAAAAAGAAATAACCCTGAAATTAGATTTTTCTTGAATTATATATATCATATCCTATACTTTTGTTTTCTTTCAATCTTAGTTTAGATATATGAGAACACTCAATTCCCAGATAACTATTCTTGAATGAACTTTGCTTATTTGACCTTGGATGCCCCTTGGTGATTTTAAAAATGCAAATTGTCTTTTAGAAGAAAGGAAAATAAAGATATTCAAGGTTGCTAGTTACAAGTATTTTAGCTTCCCTACACAAGTATTTTATTTTCCCTTCCTTCTGTAGAGAAGCTAAAATACTTGTAACTAGCACTTCATACTACTAAAACCAGAACTTGGAATTGTTACTGATCAGAGCTGCTATTCTCCTGGATTCTAGTAAAGATTTATGTGTCCAGGTGAAATTAAAAATGTATTGATCTGAGATGGACTCTTCATGTACCTGAAATGTATATCGTTATAAAAAACATTTGCTTCTTGTAATAGCATCTTTTTGAACGTGGTGGCCTATGCTGGTATTGTTATTCTGGTGTGCAGAAATAGATTATTATTAGTAGGACTATGGAGCAATTCTAATACGCAGCTGCCAAATTGGCAGGATATTTTTACTTGCGTTTCACAGGCAATGGACAGGTTTTGCCATTACATATATAAGTCTTGGATTAAGTTGAGAACTAAATTTGACTCACTAGACCACCTTTGTTTCTTATGATAAACATGTCATTGATTAGCTAAGAGAAATTGGAGATAATCTTGTCTTGGCTGAAAACAACTATGTTTTGTAGCTGATGTATAATGTGTCTTTGTTTTCTAGTAAAATTGTACCATTATAGGGTTTTAAACACAATCCAAATTATGTTAACTTTAGTTTTTCTAATAGCTCAAAGATTCTTAAGAGAAGATTTTGAACCTCCTTAGAAACATATTTGAAGCAATCTGAAGTACTTAGTAACTTTCTTCAGAATGTGTTATTTAAAACAAGTATTAACTTAGACTCTAATTTCCATTATATAGGTGGGTCGCCTGGACCTGGTGGTCGCTTATCTGAAACCAGCCTTACTGTATCTGTGATGATCCCATTCAATGATGACCCGTTTGGAGTGTTTGTTATAGATCCAGAGAGCCAGGAGAGGGAGATAGCAGAAGATGTTCTTTCTGAAGATGATCTTTCCTATATTACAAACTTCACCGTCTGGAGACAGCAAGGCACCTTTGGAGTTGTCCGGCTAGGTTGGGAAATACTCTCAAGTGCGTTCCAAGCTGGACTGCCATCAATGGTAGATTTTTTGTTGCTTGGATCATTTCCAAGTTCAGTGCAATCACAGCCCCATTTGAGGCGCCATCACAGTGGAACAGATGCTTTGTATTTCAGTGGAGAAGAGGATGCATTTGGAATTATTGGTCCTGAATACCCATACAGTGGAAATAATGCAGTAGTTAATTTTACATTTTCAGCTTGGTTAATTCCTGATTCCAATACTGATGGTTATATAGTTGAAAAGGATAATGATAATGGGCTCTTGTATTATGGTGTGAAAATCCAAACAAATGAGTCCCATGTTTCTGTAATGCTTCATTATACAACACTGGGATCAAATATGACATATATGGCTAAAACAGTGATTATGAAATACCTGGATGAAAATACTTGGCTTCACCTTCTGATTACTCTGGATGAAAGTATAATTGAATTTTACGTTGATGGAAAACCAGTTGTGGGAGGAATGAAGAGTCTTAAAGGAGAAGCAATTGCTGATGGTGAGTCTTCATCATTTATCTCTGTATATGCAAAGTTCAGAAACACACAGGAGAGTCTAGCCTTTTGACAGCTAAGTTCACTGGATAGAAAATAAACTGTTCTGATGAGTTCATTGAAGAGAATGGTTTAAAAATCTTTGACGGTTTTCAGAAAGCATATGACAAATATTGCTGTGAAAGTTCCCCCACAAAAAGGCAAAACTATAACAGCTTGAACTGCTGTACAATTTAAACTGGTATACAATTGCTCAACAACTCCTGAACAATTTGAGAATAAAACTGTGACAACAGCTATGTGGCAAACAAGCAAGTTTCTCAGAACCAATAGGACTTTTTCTACAAGTAGCTTTATTGTGTTTGTGTGTGTATATGTACTATATAATAGTATATAAAGTATAATAGTATATAAAGTTTTACTTATTCCACTAAATGTTGGCATCTGTGCTTAAGTTTATCTAAATGCCTATATGCAGCTGTGCCAATCTTCATAAACTTTAGTTAAAGATACCCATTGTAGTCATTCTTTCTGAACTAGCATAGCCTTAGCCAGAGAATTCCCATAACAATTCGTTTATGAAGAAGTCCACATGTTGAAAGGTGCTTAGATTTACGTTCTTTTTTCGGTTTCATTCTCTTCCACTTCCAGGCTTCCTTCCCTTCCACAGGAAGGTTTTTAAATCTCAGAAAAATGAGCAATGTTGACAACGTGCTTATGGCAGTAGTGGGATGAGAGATAAACATTTTAAGATGAGATTGTTCAGCTTATGATCTCTATGTATCACCAAAAGACTAGGTTCAGTGAAGTGCCAGGCTTTGTGTTTCAAGATCAATGTGATTTCTGCTTATTTTAACTATGAGTACTCACTTTCAAACTTTTATTACTTTGAGGAAATACAGTAACACAAAGAAAATTCTAATTTCCTACTCAGGTCCAGGAATACTGAGAGTAGGAGCAGGAATCAATGGGAGCAGCAGATACACAGGGCTAATGCAGGATGTAAGGCTTTATGAGCGCAAGTTGACACACGCAGAGATCTTGGAACTTCATGCAACTCCTGCAAAAAGTGACCTGCACCCAGTCTCTGGCTATTTGGAGTATCGACAAGGAGAGACCAATAAATCATTCATTGTGTCTGCAAGAGATGACAAGGAGGAAGAAGGAGAAGAATTATTCATACTCAAGCTTATTTCTGTGCGTGGTGGAGCTCGAATTCCCCAAGAAAATACCACAGCAAGATTGAGAATACAGAAAAGTGATAATGCTAATGGTCTATTTGGTTTCACTGGAGCATGTATCCCTGAGGTAAGGTAATCATAAGAAAAGCTGTCAATGAAGTCAGGGACATGAGGCTTTGATTTCACATTACTGCTTTCTGTAGTAGACAGAATGTAGGAAAACAAAATATCCTGAACATTTAGAAACAAGTAATTTACAGTTAAGACTGTCTCAAACATCTCAACAGGTATTTGATCATTTTAAAAAAAGATTTCTTTAAGTTACCTTTGTATTAATATATATATTTATTATATATATATAAATATATATATACACATATATGTATATATATATACACACACAGTATATATATATATCAAAGAATCACAGAATCTTCAAGGTTGGAAGGGACCTCTAGAGATCATCTAGTCCAACCTTCCCACTCCAGCAGGCACCTAGAGCAG
>JAUBOD010000918.1:2181073-2196144 GCA_032353885.1 Nothura maculosa
TTTATACATGTTAATAAGATCCCCTCTCAGCCTTCTCTTCTCCAAGCTGTACAGGCCCAGCTCACGCAGTCTCTCCTTGTATGAGAGACGCTCCAGTCCCTTAATCATCTTTGTTGCCCTCCGCTGAAGGTGGCGGTGCAACAGTCAAGTGCAACAGATTCAACTAACAGAAACTGGACAAGTTTTACCTGAGGTATTTTCTAGCACGTTTGTTTTTGTGGCCAACCATGAGATAGTACCATCCTACTGCATACCACGGCACAGGATTATTTGGATATATATAAAATTTCATTCTCATTTTTGAATAGTGGAGTATTAATTTTTTTTTGCGTGTAAAAAGTCATGAATGAAAATTTCACAGAAAGTAATGCATTAGCAACACGTTAGGTATTTTTTCTTGGGTTAAATTGCCTGTGTTGGATGTGAATTTGGTTGAGATGAGGTTTTTTTTTTTTTTGTAGATAGCTTTTTTTAGTGGTGACTGGTCTATATGCAGAATAACAACTTCATGCTCTTTAGAGAGGACTGAAAAAAATATAATTAGCTTTTTTTATGAAGAATGTGATACCTGTTTCCACTGGAGTTTGATTATTTTGGAAAATAAGATCAAAAATATTTTTCACTTTGGAAACTCTAGTGACCTTTTAGTTAGATTCTTTCTAATCATAGTATTTAGGATGCATTTGGAAATTACCACCTTGCCTGTGTGATATGAGCTTTCCAGTTGGTTCTGTTTGCTTTTAAACTGCCTACCATATGTTATTGTAATAGGCTCCTTCAGGTTCGAGTGCCACTGATGCACTGTGATGCCACAGATCATTGACCAACCATATAAGCCAATTAAAAATGCATAGGGCATGTTATTTGGTTTGCATTTTATGTCTGTTCCACCAGGGAAATGTTAGAGCTCCTAATAGTGTTGCAGGTGCATGGCATTCTTTCACCAGGATTTTAAGTGGGTGATGTGCATATCTGACTACCAGGGAAGTCAAGTTATATAATGTACACTAAAATGTAGTATCTACACTGTGCTATACAGAAATTGTTTTTCAGCCAAAAAAGAGCTGTATTCTAAAATATTAGGTTAGTACCAATATCTAAATTCTTCAAAACTGATAAAATTGTAGTTACAAAAGTATGTTGTCTATGAAGAAATATAATTGTAGAGAGGACTGAAGCACTGAAATCTTCTTCACGGTTATTCCTGAATAAAGATAGTTTCATTTTAATGCATCTGATTTTTCTCCACAGTGTTTCTGATTAAGGCAAGGGGAAGGTCATGTCTCCTTATAAATTATCAATAAGGAAGATGAGAATAATTGCCATTAACATAAGGCATAATTTTAGTGGCTTTTGGCACATGCTCTGCAAGCATATTGATTCTGCTTCTAATGTATTTCTAACCTGTGTGGGGAGAAGATAATGCAGCCAGAAGCTGCACTGTAATATTATTTGCTGTCTTAATAGTCCTTAGGGAGAGACCAGAGGCTGTTACAAATTCCACAGAGACTATTCCCGCCCTCTGTCGAGGATAGTTTAATCGTTCTCTCACTCTGAAAGTAGCATGACAGCATATTTCACTCGAACACTTGTGATAATAGACAATTTTATATTCTGCATTTATTGTGTTCATTTACTTGAAATATTTGTTAGTATCAGATTTCTTGCTATCTTCCAGACTGCTGAAGAAGGATCCACTATATCCTGTGTTGTGGAGCGCACAAGGGGAGCCCTAGACTCTGTGTATATAAATTACATTATCTCACAGGTTGATTCCACTGGCATTAATTACTCCGTTACCGATTTTTCTAACAGCAGCGGCACTATCACCTTCCTTCCTTGGCAGAGATCAGAGGTAAACCCTACCTTCCTATTAATTAGTCAGTCCTTTGTGAAAGCTCCTGTTGGAAAATACCTTCTGGCGGTGCTTAGCTCCTACTCATGGCAGGCAGTTATTTACTTCACATGGATCTGGTTGTATCTTGCAGGACTTGTTGGCACTCCTGACAACTAGCTAGTGGCATGCTTGATGCTTGTATACCTCTGCACAAGCGTCACCCTGCCTGCACGTGCCTGTGTGTTTGCACGTATTAGACTGTGCATGTATCGTGAATATGTAGAAAATATATTTTCTACATATGCACATATAATATATGTAAATATACACATATATGCACTACAAAGTATAGACAATCCTGGGCTGAAATAATGCGTTCAATTAATTTTGAAATTTGGAAGTTTTTTCTGATTTTCTTGACTAAAGCTTAGCTTCACATTGGTTAAATAGATATGCACTGCTGAAACCAGGTGTCACGCACCTGCTGTCACCCATTTTTTATTTCTTTTTGCTTAATCTGTTTCTGTGAATTCTTCTGTGTTGGTATAGCACACAAGTTTTACATTCATTTAAAGAAGTAATGGTGATACCACAGTATTATATAAAGTACATGTAGATTTTTTAATGTTCTTGTAGTAATTAGGATGTTAGGTTAGTAGAAAAAAAGCTATTTCATTTATGTATATGCATGTGCCTAATATATAAAAATATTAATATAAATATCACTCTGAGATCAGTAGACAAACTCACTGAAACCAAATTGACGTTTGTAATCTATTCATTCCTCTCCATTTGTAATCCCACTCAATTCTTATTTCTCCTGCCTCTGAATATGCTTAGTTATTTGAGTTTTCTGTTCTATATGTTTCTCTGACCATATCCCAATGTGAGGAAATGTATATAAAGATGCAGTTATCTGAGGTTATGCCACTGATCTGTGCAGAGGTAATTTTATATTAAATCGGATGATCTGGAAATCTTAAATGTCAGTGATAGAAACAAGCTTAATTTACTCGTTCTCTAAATTAGAAGAGTTACTATAATGTCTCTCCAGGGGCGCAATTTCTTAAAGATATTGAAATCTATCGACTTTTCATTTTCAACACACATCAGACTATGCTTATTTAACTATGAAAATAAATGGCATGGTTATATACACACATATACCTAAGTACCTTAATATATATGGAACTTGAAGCATTTGAGATAATATACTGTTTCTGATATCTGCAAGCCTTTTTTTAAACAGCTATTCTAAATGTAGAATGTTGTCCTAGAAGGTAGGTTAAATTACCTGAAAACCATTAAAGTTATCTGTGCTATTTTGAGCCACTCAGCAAATACAACTGACTGTCTGATCAAATAATTCAGTGAGTTGGGCAGGGTCATGAAACCCAGTGATATGTCGCATACTCTCATCTCACCATGACTTTGCCCTATTGCAGGTGTTAAATTTGCATGTGATTGATGATGACATTCCAGAGCTAAATGAGTATTTCCAGGTGACGCTGGTTTCTGCAGTTTCTGGAGATGGGAAATTAGGTTCAACTCCTACCAGTGGAGCAAGCATAGATCCAGAAAAGGAAACTACTGATATTAGTATAAAAGCCAGTGACCACCCATACGGTAACAATGATGGAAATGATACAATGTTGTTTCAACTAATTGTATAGCCTAACAGATAAAAATTTTGCCTAGCTTTGGTTGTTGAAGAGGCACTGCTAAACATGACACTTATTTAAGACATTTGTTATTTATGTAGACGAGTGAGCGCTGAGTTGTCTTTTCTTGACGATTTTGCAAAAAGAGCCCCAGAACTGCCCTAATGAAGCAGATGTTGATTCCCTCATGGGAGCAAATAAAGATTGTACATAGTGAATCTTGCACAGGTCTCTATCAGATGAGATTGTTGTTATATCAATAAGCATCCGATACTGTGACATCCTGAGGCTCCTTGAGGAACAGCTAAATTGGTTGTTGCACTGTGACTTATCAAAGCCCATTGTTTATTGATATCAGTAGGAAGGGATACAGTACACCGTATATCCCTGGAAATAACATGCTTGAGGCCTAAGGGCATATCCATAATTAATAATTTCAGAACCACCATAAAATATAAATATGATAAATTATAGATTTGATTATAAATCATTTAAACTTGATGCAAGTAGCAATGTAAATAATACTTCTCATCTGCCAGGTTTACTGCAGTTCTCTGTGGGGCTGCCTCCTCAGCCTGGTGATAAAATGATTCTCCCTGCATCTTCTGTGCCCCTTATTACCATTAAAGAAGAAGTTGGACACATCAGGTTGCTGGTGGTTCGTGCCCAGGGCCTTCTGGGGACGGTTGTGGTGGACTACAGAACAGTTCCACTTAGAGCTTTCAGTCCGAGAGATTACCAGGTACAGCTGTTGTCCATGTGGTGTAGTTTAGATGCTATTTAGATTTTTTTATTGTAGAGGTAGTCTTCATATTGAGTAGTTTTTCCCAATTACGTTTCCTTCCCAGAACGATAATGTGGTAACTGAATGTTTAATATTCACTTTAAAGAGGTAAATAATTATGTAACTCTCAGAACTTTTCTGTGTACAAAGTATTGCAATTATTAAGAAAAGCTTATAGTTTCTCTTAGTTCTTTTTCCAAGGAGAACTGTTGATGTATTAGAAAGGGATTTCAGCCATTGCTGCAGACTAGATCAAAATTTATCCACCCATTACTGTGCATGTGCCTCTATGCACCTTGAAACAAACTGGGATTTGCATGTTTATCCTGCATGTATTTTTCTTTACCCTAATAAGATTTGGATAGAAAAATGTAAATGAGTGCAAATGCTCTCAATGTTTTGAATTTGGATGTTTTTCACAGCAAAGATTCAGTAGGTTTTTGAAAAACTTAAATAAAATCAATATATTAAAAAAGACATTGAAATTCTTTCATCTTTTCATTCATATGAAAAAAGAGTCTTCACAAAATGTAAAGAACTTTCATATTACAGGCTACTGCAGGCACCTTGGAATTTCAACCAGGAGAAAGATACAAGTACATTATTGTGAACATCACTGATAATGATGTGCCTGAATTAGAAAAAGATTTTAAAGTGGAACTGTTGAACCCAAAAGGAGGAGGTAAGGCCCATATAAATTCTTTCCCTGTGTTTTCATGACCGCTATTCATACACAAACATCGTAAATTATTCAGGTCTGCCGAGAGGGATTATTCTCAATGTTGTTTCTGAAAATGACCAAACAATATCTTCAGCTCCCATTCCCTCAAAAGCTGTATTTCTTCCTCGGAAAAGAAGTGCTCTTCAGTTGGTCTCAGTCATTGCTAGAAGTAGTCTAGCAATTGTTGTATTAGACTGCATTACTACTAAGAAGTACTATTCTTTGGCTTTCTGGATTACTGCCATATGTGTTAGGTCTTATAAAAACAGTCTTTTTTTTGTAGTTGCGTAACACATCTCTTCCACCATCACTGCAAGCACAAAATAATCAATTCCCCTTAGTCCATTAGTCCTGCAGATTTTTTTAACTTGTTAATAAATGTTTTCACATTGAGGGAAAGTATTAGTTTTTTTCTTACTTTTTAAAATATGTTTCCAGTTTCTTCGTGATACAACTATACACCTTGAAACAGGGATAAGAAACAAGAAACACAGGGAAAGAAAGGAATAAAAAATAATCTTTTACTTACTGTCTTTCTTGACCTTTCATTGCTATTTTCAACATGATATCTTAAGTAAATGATGAAATAATGCTTTTTCTGGCTTTTACTAGAAACCCCATACAATTTCATAACCAAAATCAATCCAACCTCATTGGAAGGTTTCCTTCTTTTTTTTTCCTCTATTGTCCAGAAATGTTTAAATTACTTTCTGCTTTCCCTGTTTATAAATATGTGTGTGTATATATTTATATATATGTGTGTGTGTGTATATATTTATATATGTGTGTGTGTGTGTATATATATGTGTCTGTCTGTCATCTTAAAGTTGCCGAGCTCTTTAGAAATGATGACAGTGGAAGTGGTGATGGGAACATGGATTTCTTCCTTCCAACTGTTCATCAGCATGGTAAGCATTTTGAATTATCCTTTATTTCTTATTTCTCACAAATTACTATAATCACACAGTTTGTCATAGTGTTATTTTACTTGAAGCTACATAGGATTCAATTAACTCTCTCAAAACATTCATTTAATTTAGGCAGAGTTTCAATAACAATGTGTTAGCAGAGAATAACGGCTTCTGTGCTGTCGAAACTATTAAAGTTGAAAGGAAAACTTAGTTTTCCTTTTCTCAAAGTAGACAAATTTCTGGAGTGCAGAAAGGAAAAACACTTTCAAATTGAGGATAATCAAAAGCCTAGGCTACCTTATTGTATGCTTTAAATATGCTGTGTTAGGTTTTCTATGTCTTAGAAACATTCATAAAGAGAAGTGAATCTGTTTAAAATTTTCAAGAATATTTATTCCTGATTTTTTTCAAGTTTTGCCTAAAATAAAGGTGATGTAATTATTTATTTTTTCAAATGGATAATCCAAGCCTGTCCAACCCACCAGACTTGTCCAATCCGCCTAAAATTCTGCATTAGCACCCAAGGAAAAATTATTTCATTCTAATTTTCTATTTTATCTGTAAACATAAAGTAATTGATCAGACTCTTGGACTTCTTGGACTGTGTTTTTTTTGTTTTGCTTTTCATCCTGGTGTAGTATTTCCTTTTCCCTTGTTTCCAGAAATTTTCTTCAATACCAAGCTGTTCCACTCTTAGCACCAAATTAGTAGTAGCCAGGTTATGGTAGGAGGTAGCGGACATTTTTGTTGTTAATTCCAGCTCCTGATATGATGAGACCTGCTTTCATTCAATCTGTCCTGCTTATGCTGTATTTTATCATATAACAACCCACCAACCTGATCTTTGCTGCATTCATTAAGTCTTTTATACTTCCCCTCCCTCCCCCCCTATTTCTCCATTAAGCTGTTTATATTTACTTATTTTTTTCTTGGGCTCATTGTTCCATCAGAAAGGATGCCATACTGCAGTACCGAGAGTCTGTTTCTTATCCATGTTGGATAGTCATACTGCATTTAAAGAACACAGAGGCAAAACAGCACAGAATATCAAGTCATGGTCTCCTCAGTAGTCTTGTAGTGCAATGCCACTAGTTATTTTGTAGGTGTTAGAAAAAAAATAATCTTTTTTTTCTGGAATTTACACTTACAGCTAGCTTGGGAATTGCATCCCACATCATTGTGACTATTGAGGCTTCTGATGATGCTCATGGTGTGTTTGAATTCAGTACGGAGTCACTCTCTGTAAATGGAAGTGAGCCTGAAGATGGAGATAGCCTTCTGGTGCTGCAGGTTAGCAACTTTTGAATCTTTGTTATACAGTCCTTGTCTGTCTCTATTTTCATTAGGATTTTTGTAATAGATTTATTAGGAATCCACAGCATTTATAATGTTTTAAAGCACACATATATTTTGCAATTCAATAAATTCATTTTTAATATGTACCATTCAACTTCCACCTAAAAGATAGAATAGTTTCTGATCTCAGTTGTATTTACAGACTTCCAAAGTTTCCCCATTTGAGATTATATTTGAGATTTTTTTTTAATGTGAATGTTTATTATACAATAAAAAGATACAGCAAACATGAGATGGAAAAGGTTATGCTTCCTTTAAGATGGCTTTATGGTTATCACATAATACGATTTTGTTTTTAATATTTTGTTTGTTCTTTTTTATGTTACTTTTCTACAAGAGTATATAAATCTTTTTATTTCGCTAGGTTGTGAGATCTCATGGAACCTTGTCTCAGGTGACACTACATTGGATTATAGTCTGTGATCTTACAGGAGACCTGATAACTAATTATGGGAATGTAACATTTGATGTTGGCCAAGCAAGAGCAAATATAACGGTACAAGTTTCACCTGATGAAGTTCCTGAACTTGACGAAATGTTTTCACTTTTGATCATCAATGTCTCCAGTGGTCGTCTTGGAATTCATACTAATGCAACGTTAACTATTTTAGCTAATGATGATCCGTATGGACTCTTCATGTTTTCTGAGAAAAATAGACCAATTAAGGTTGAGGAAGAAACCAAAAATGTCTCCCTGACGATAGTAAGACGTGGTGGTCTACTTGGAGCAGTAATGGTAACATACAGAACTATTGGTGATGATGAACTGTTACGCTTTCTTCCATCTAATATAGCTAGAGCAAAGGAGGGAGAAGATTATTTACCTATTTCTGGTTTTGTGACCTTCGCAGCCAATGAAAGTGAGACCACAATAACTCTTCCTATTCTGGATGATAATGATCCTGAGAGATCAGAATCTATTTTTGTGGAGCTAAACAGTATTGCTTTGATTGAGAAAGCGCAGGATCGGCCAAGTAAGTATTTTACAGTCCCTCTAAAGTATGTAGGTGAGCATCCATCTTTGATAGGATAAAATGCAGCCACTTAAATGATAATAACATTTTACAGTGCCAACCTGTGTATAGTTTAGAGTTCTCCAAGTTACCTTTCTTTTGTATGATCGGCATATATTTCTCTTGCCACAGGGTTTTGTTTGGCATTGATGAGCATGTCTTTCTTCCTTTTAAATCCTTTTAGCAAAGGCCTTTCTGGACATGTGTGTTGCTGTAATGCTTTTGTGCATTAATGCACATTTTTATATAATGTTCACCTTATGTCATTTCTGTAAAACATCATGTTAGAAAATAATGAAGGGTGATGGAGCCCTGGAACAGGCTGCCCAGAGAAGCTGTGGAGTCTCCTGCTCTAGGTCTTCCAGACCCGCCTGGATGCCACCTCACGCTCTGGGTGTCCCTGCTGGAGCAAGAGGGGTTGGACTAGGTGATCTCTACAGGTTCCTCCCAAACCTAACCATTCTGTGATTCGGTGACAATACTTCTTCCTGAAAGCCAAAAAACTTGTTGAAAACAAACTACTGTAGTATTGTACTCCTTGCATGCTGCTTGTTAGATCTAGGCAAGTCTCACTGATTCTTCATTGAGATCCATTTGGATGCAGCCTGATATTGTAGTGCTGCTTGGTTTGTGTAATTGCTGAACTAATTTAGTCGTGATGTTAAGGAAAGCTCCAAGGAGAGATTGAAGTGGTGTTTTAAAGTGCGTGCTGTGATCTTTCATGACAGCAAGTGTAAAAATAAAATCTTATTGAACCTGGAGTGATTTTACTGCACGCTGCACTTGATTGTCCTAGGCACAAAAAAGTAAATATATGAACTTTCAAATGGCTGGTGCCTGTGTATTCTACATGGAAGCGATGATAGACTCTAAAAGAATAATACCAAATTACTAAAAATTAGGAATTTCTGCCGCAATACAGCTCAAATACCAGAAGTATATTGGTGCAGTTTCCAATATGCTTTGTCATGCTCTAAAAAGATAATTTTGTTGAAAGCTAAGAGTGACTAGAGACTAAATTCTCCTGTATATCTATGAAATCTATAGCCATAGACAGCAAGTCTCCTGGCTGCTCCCCAACTCAGTTTTTGTTACATTTCAGTTTTAAATTCTCCTCGACTTGGATCAGTGCATGAGATAATCGCTCAAGTAATTATCGCTGCCAATGATGATGCGTTTGGAACACTTCAGCTTTCAGCTGCAGCTGTGCGAGTTCCTGAAAATTATGTTGGACCAATCATTAATGTGACCAGAAGTGGGGGAATTTTTGCAGATGTTTCTGTGAAGTTTAAAGCTATGCCAATAACCGCAATACCTGGTAAGAAAGCAGAATAACTTTAGAATGGCAGAAAGCAGAATAGAGACAAATTTGTCTAAAGGCAGGTCCATGCTGAAGACAAATTATTCCTTTTTAGTAATAACTATGTGTATAGAAGTGCTTTTGTTCACTTTGACCTCTTGGAAAGTCATAGAATGAACAATTAGAAAATAAAGGCACAAATATCTTCATAGCCTGAGTATGTCTTTGGCTGCAGATGAGAATGATCTGATTGCTTCTTGCTCTGGTGTAATATAAGCTCTGTTTTGTCTAAATTGATTTTTATTTTAATCTATCCGGATCTCTGTAAGACAAAGGGAAATAAGAAAATATATATTTTCTAGGTCTGAAGATAAATAAACCTGCCTTTAAACATAGGAGATTGAATGTGTATGCAAAAAGAAAGGGTAAAGGTGTCATTGATATATTTAATACAATGAACTATGATACATTAATCCATTTTTATACTTTTTATTGTTTTTTATCCACAAATCTAGGTGAGGATTACAGTATAGCTTCATCAGATGTTGTCTTACTTGAAGGGGAAACAAGTAAAGCTGTGCCAATTTATATAATTAATGATATCAATCCTGAAGTTGAGGAGTCCTTTTACATTCAGCTGCTGAATCAAACAACAGGAGGAGCGTTGCTTGGATCTTTAACTAGGGCAATCATAACTATTGAGGCTTCTGACGACCCATTTGGATCTTTTGGTAAATGAGGTCTATTTGTATATTTTTGTCCTCCTGTTAAGATTTTTGTTACAATATTCTGAGTGAGTTGTTTCTGAACAAAAACTCACAGAAGGCATAGAGAAAGACAAAATGAATGCAGTGTAAAACAAGAAAAACTAAATTAAAACATTTAATTAAGATAGGGTAATATTTTAATATAATCAAACTAAAAAATATTTGATCGATTAATATGTCAAAAATTTGGCCCTATTTAAGAAAAAAGATGGATTTGAGTGTCTCCTCGTTGAGAGAGGTGGATTACCTCCCCCACAAAATTTTTGGTTTAAAAGTATAGTCAAGATTATATTTTAACTTGAGCACTATTTTTAATAAAGTAATTTTCTCTGTACTGTTCCTAGTTTTTCAGATTACTGAATTCGTTGTAGAGGAGCCTGAATTAGGATCAGTAGCCATAAATCTGCCAATAATCCGCAATGCTGGGACACTTGGTAATGTTACTGTTGAGTGGGCTGCTACCGTTAATGGACAGCCTGCTGATGCTGATTTACAAGTTGTCTCAGGTAATATTACTTTTGCCCCTGGGGAAACTGTTCAGATGCTTCTCTTGGAGATCCTGGCTGATGACAATCCAGAAATAGATGAAGTAAGTTGACTGGCTTCATCTTCCTTGAATAATTTCAGAGCTTTAACCTGTTATAGAAATGAATGAGAAAGTTTGGGAGGAATGAACCAGAAATCTAGATCATATATTGCTATATTGCTATCATATATTGCTATATCATATATTGCAACAAGTACCACAAATTATTTTATTGTATTTCTTTTTTCCTTTTGAGATTGTTCGAGTAGAGTTAACTCAGGCCTCCAATGGTGGTGCTATTGGATTAGATGGAGTGGCAAATATTATAATACCTGCCAACGATAATCCTTATGGCACTGTTTTTTTTCATCGCTCCTTGTATCGAATTCAAGAGCCACTAGAGAGAAGTTTGCCTGCAAACATAACAGTGAGGCGAAGGTCTGTATGGTGTTTGCTTTGCATATAATGATTCTTCTTTTTAAGATTTTAGATATAATTTCAACTTTGGTTGCTCTCGTTTTAAGGTCTTGGTATTAATTTCTTGATCTTCCATTTCAAAACATTTTATTTCCTTTTTTGAGCTGAATATCTACTTATTAGAAATATAAGTAAAATCCCTTTATGTATGATTTTGTTTAACCATCAGATAAGGTAAGGACATACAGTAGCTTATTGCTATGATTTGAACTGAAGGATGAGCTGTGTAGGGTATAAAGAAGCAAGAAAACAGGGTTATATCTTGATGTGATCTCTGGGGACGTATAGGAAGAAAGATGACAAAGCTGAGCAGTGCTGACTCTCTTCTTCCTTGACAGCTAAAAGAACTGGCAAGTACTAAGAAGGGCAAACTAATTCCTAGGGGGAAAGAAAAATCAAATTTGCATTCTTAACAAATTACTGCTGAGGTTATAAATCAAACTTACCCCATAAAGTGCTACCTTACTTATTTTGGTACTAACTTCCAAGGGGATTGCAGTTTAATGCATTATTCACATTTTTCAAAAAATCAAAGAGGATCAATAGTTTTTGTTCTGTTATTCTTAACCAGCATTATACAGGATATTAACTATCCTTCATTGCTTAGCATGACTTTTGCCTTTATTGTCTCTTTTAGTGGGGGAAATTTTGGTGAGCTTTGGATCTTCTACAGCACTTCTGACACTGATGTTGTGGCTCTTGCCATCGAACAAGGTCAGGATATCCTGACCTTTTATGAGTCCCCTGTGCAAGGCCTTCCTGAGCAGCCGTCTAAGATGAGAGTCAATGTGTCAGCTGCAGATGACCCGCTGTACGCCTGTGCGACTCGGTGCCTAAAAGAACAAGTGTGTTCAGCCTTTGCGTATTCCAATGCCTCTGGGACTCCATTCTGCTTTTGGCTGGCATCAGAGAGCAGCCCAGTAACTAATATTTCAGGATTTTGGACCTACAAGAAAAATGCCACCAGCGCATCCACTCTCTTTAGCACGCAAGCCATTGCTGGTAGTGACTATGAATCTGTTACGAGTCAGAAGGCCATAATGCTAGAAGGGGAAGAGTTTGCAAATCTCACAGTTACTATACTCCCTGACAGTCTTCCAGAGTTGGATGAAAAATTCACTATATCCCTTTTGAAAGTTGAGCTAGTGAACATCTCAGCCAGCTTAAAGAATCAGCCAACTATAGGACAGCCAAATACTTCCACGGTTATCATAATGATGAATGGAGATGCCTTTGGAGTATTTAAGATCTACAGTGTAAGTCCCAATGCCACCGAGGAAGGTCTGTATGTCGAAGTAGAAGAGCGTCCTCAGACAAAGGTGCAACTGATGATACACAGAACAGAAGGCAGCCTGGGACAAGTGACAGTGGAATGGCGTGTCATTGGTGGAACTGCTATCCCAGACTTGGATTTTGTTGGGGTTGGTGAGATTCTGGTGTTTGATGAAGGTGAGGCAAGATTTGATTTTACTTCCAGCTTAGAAAAACAGGAAAAGCAAACAGAACTTTATGAAACACTCAGTCCCTCACATGTTTTGACAAGAGTGACATCTTTTTCTTACATGACTAAATTCCAGTAATGCTCAAGATAGATATCCATAAGAATACAGCTGGTTTTAGCATATACCATTATTTTACAAAGTTGCACCTAGTCTTCTGTAAAGAAGTTTCTCATACGGTCATGCTAAAAAGTACTGAAAAGCATAGACATTTAAGATTTTTCTTCTTTTGAGAATATTTCAGTGTGCATTATAAAAATTTCATTTACACCAAAATCGCAAAACACACCTTCGTTACACTCATCTGCTGAACAATAGAACTGTAAAATTTAATGGAATCTATAGGGATAGGTAATTCATAGTCTTTCCTAGCTATATTATTGTTCTTTGACAGTCCAGAAGACAAATAGCTAACACAATCCTTTTTCATGCATTCCCTGGCCAAGTAAATATGCTCAAATAGAAGGAATAGTGCATCAGAGAGCTTGCGTGCTTGGTAACTTCGAGTGCAGGCTGAATGTTCCCCTTTTATAAGTTAATTTACAAATCTGGGGAATACATAATGCAAATGAAGAATTCAGAAATGATTTCTAACCAATTATTCTATGCATAGTGCATTTAATAATAATCTTATTGTTCTAACATGTGCTCTTTGATAGTAATCAGATACAAATTCACATTGATAGTCAATAACTTCCAGAAAGATGAGTAAACAGATGTAATCCATCTGTATTCTTTATTTTTATAAAAATGTCTATAAAATGATTTAATCTGTCTTCCTGAAGATCATTTTTATGAGCATGTTTATGAATATATTCTTTTCCTTTTAGGAGAAACAAAAAAGATGGTCACATTGACCATTTTGGATGATCCAGAGCCAGAGGATAATGAAACTATCATAATCAGCCTGGTTCACACTGAAGGAGGGAGTCGAATTCTGCCCAGTTTTGACACTGTCACAGTGATTATTCTGGCGAGTGACAACGTGGCAGGAATTATTAGCTTTCAGACAGCCTCAAGATCTGTCATTGGTCGTGAAGGTGAGTTTATTCTTTCTGTTGATTAATCAGCAAAGTAGGCATTGCATTTTCTGTTTGAAGGGAAGTTGTCTTTTTCTACCAAGTGTTCATTCTCTGCTCCTTCCTGAAAATGATCTTTGGATTTTCATCTAGAAGCCTTGTATTAGTTCTTTCTCTGTGTGTACACCCAGTTTTCATCCTGTATTCCTCCACAATAACAGTTTTGATGGGCTTGTCAAGTCAACTGTAATCTGGCAAACTAAGATGAGCTGTTAATGAGAGTGGGTTAATGCAATTGGCCCAATGCCGAAGGTTATGATGACCTGGAACATTTTCCTATGCAGAAAGGAAAAACAAGCTCTGTATATAAATTCTTTGATATACAATAGGCTTCAACAAGTACTAATTGTTTTTTGGTGATTGAAGGATGTTATTAGGCTAATTCAACCTTTTTGTTTTATAACTTCTAATATTTAAACAAGCTACCTCTATCTCCAGATTTCCGCACTTTAATTTAAAAATGAGGTACTAAATGCATCTTTAGCTTGTACAAATCAAGATGCATGGATGTATAGAACAGAAAATTCCAAAACACTGTGCCTTATCTTTTATTCCTAGGAGAACAAGTACAGTTCCATATCCTTAGAACTGCCCCAGGATTGGGAAATGTTACTGTTGAATGGAAGATTGTTGGACATCGTGTAAAACAAAATTTTGAAAATTTTTCTGGAATACTTTTTTTTCCTGAGGTATGAAGTAAGCAGAGTAAATAGCTGAAGGAAAATATTGTGTTTAGGGCTGAAGTGAAAGAGGTCTTCTTGGCTAATAGTCCTTGTTTCTTAATCTCATTATTTACTTGTTCCCATAATCTTTGAATTCAAAACTGGGGAGATCTTTTTTTTTATTATTTTTTAGCTTAACATTTTTAAAGGAGTCATTCAAAATGCTTACCAAATAGTAGTACGATTGTATTTTTTTCAGTGATGATTAATGAAATTGTCATTAAAATCAACAGGAGTCATTGAATACAACACTATATGTTCACTTGCTGGATGACCATATTCCTGAACAAAAAGAAGAGTATAAAATCATCCTGTATAATGTCAAAACACAAGGTATTGCAGAATTATTACATTATCATAAAAATACAGTTTAATGGTGTAATATCTATCATATACATAAAAACATATTGGAGGTACA
>JAUBOD010000924.1:73063-85994 GCA_032353885.1 Nothura maculosa
ACCTCTCTGGGCAGCCTGTTCCAGGGCTCTGTCACCCTCACAGTGAGGAAATGTTTCCTGAAGTTCCTGTGGAACTTAACTGTGTTGTCTTTGTGGTGCAGAGCAGACCCAGACCATGTTGTAGACTGGCTGGAATTTCCCAACTTTGGTCACTGTGATCACACAAGAGCTTTTAAAGGCTGCCAACCCAGTGCTTTTTATGAGCCCATTTGCTCTCTTGTTATATTTAAGAAAATCATCAAATCATCTTGTTTTAAGAAAATCATTGAATTGGAGAGAAGGAAATGCTTGAACACTGCTAAATGTCTAAATACACAGGCATTGTTTTCCTCTCAAAATGGTTTCACCTTAAAACTTCTACAAGTACAACAAAATGGGCTTCTAATTAGCAGATGTGCAGGGCACACGTATTGCTAAACAGCTTCAATAGACTAATGCATCGTACGTGTCTCGGGAGAATAAAAGACAAATGACTCTGTGTACATGGCGCAAGGAAGGTAGAAAGAAAATATATAGATAAAAATTAAACTAATGCTTCTTCCAGGCTACCAAAGCTCCAGCTTTTGCCACAGATTCCAGGCAAATTCTAGCTTTTGTTTCACATTCTCCTTCTTGTTAATATACGAATAAGCTTTGGGTGCAAGCTGCTCAGGGCTGGGACGGGGGCGTCCAGGTGCAGGACTTGGCAGAAAGGTGTTTCCATCCCCAAAACGTGCTCCTGGGCTCTACCCAAACGCCGGGCACCAAGATGCAGGGCAGATGAAACTTAAAGGGGCCACTGCTGCTGCCACTGATAAAACAGTGGAAAACAAAGGCTTTTCCTGCCTTCTTCCAACGGGCTCATTCGGCTGGTTGGGCTGAAATGAGCACAGGGAGCTGCCGGGGCCGGCTGAGCCTCCGCACGCACCTGCTGCTAGGAGCAAACAAGGCAAAGGGGCGAGATCCTCCTCTGAAGGCTCCTGCTCCTTCCTCACCTCTCTGCTGACCCCCTGGGCTGCACCGGGCGGGCTGCAGCTCCCTAAAGCAGCAAATAGCACAGCTACAAAACAAGAATTAAGGATCAGCTCGCCATCCATGTCAGGGAGTCACGCTCGCTAACTAACGGGTTTGTAAGGAGGTCAGGCCGTAGGTGAGCAAAAAAGGAATATCAGGACATAAAAGATGGGGCTGAAGCACCACAGTTAGGGATAAGGGAGAAATGGGGGAGGACCCGAGTGCCGGCCCAAGGAGCACGGGAAGAGGTGACACAAAAGCAGGTGGATGGTGCTGGAGAGATGGGAGTAGGTTAAGGCAGGTGCAGGAAATATACAAAAAAAGTGAGATGAGGGATAGGAAAGGGCAGAAGCATGTGAATAAATGCGTGCAGGCCTTTCCTGTATTACACAACACACATACTATTCAACGTCAGGAATACGAGGGCATCACAAGCGACTTATCATTCATTACTCCATAGGGAAGAAGAGATGAAACGGTTTTACCCTGAACTGGAGGTGAAAAGCATTCAGATTCCATAAGAAACTGCGAGGCTATATAATGAGCAGATTTGAAGCTACTTAGAGGAAACAGCATCAGAGAAGGATGTTCATCACCCTGGGCAGGCCACACAAATTAAGAGAAAGTAGAGCTGTGAATTACAATGAACAGAGACTAAATAGCTGCCTGTGTTGGATTAAAGGATTTAAATTGTCAGCTTGATGTATAATGAATGTGAAAACCCAGCACTTAATTAAATGGCACATGATAGAATAACTTTGTTATGCTTTAAACTGCTTAAGTTATCAAAGTATTCCTTATATTTAGCAATTGTTTAGCAGTCTCTCCCCAGCGGGATCTATTAAGACACTGGTCAATCACCCTGTGTTCAGCTGCGGCACTGGCTGAACAAATTTTTCTCTCTTTTGGCTCCCCAATCTCAGATTTCAATACTGGATGGTGAATTTCTAGCAACACGAAGTCATTGAAGGCTGTTGAGATTGCACCAGGGATTACCAGGTGCTTGAAGGAGCCCACGGACAACACTCTGCTCACAAATCAAATAGACATTTGGAGCTGATGGTTCTTCCTGGACCACAGACGGACTCGGTGCTGACCCCTCAAGCGCTGGTTTGTGTTTCCAGCCAGGCCTGGTCATGCACAAAGGGGTCTGGGAGAGGGGCCACAAAGTGGCCAGCTTTGTCAGTCACTGTAAAAACTTCAGCTTTCTCCTAATTTACCTCAGGATGTGTATCTATTGCAGGTTAAGTCAGAAAAGCGTGTTCTACCACTGTGTTTTCATAGCAAGCACTTAGCTTTTCAACCGGAGAAGCAGACCTAGTGGAGCTACGTGTTTTGTGCAGAATGAGGTCAGTTAGACTGGAAATATTACGGCAGGATCAGCAGAAGGGGCAGGTGAGCGAGCACTGCAAGGGCCAGGCCAGGGCTTCTGAACTGCGCTTTAGGCACCAGGCAGCACAGAGGGACTTAGGGGTACACGAGGGACACGGAGACGACTGCTCCATCCTAGAGGGGTTACTACAAAGAAACACGGCTAGTTAGTTCTCCAGCAATTCACACCTTTCGCTTATCCCAATAAATGAATCATGTCCTTGTATATGTCTCACGCCCTGGCAACTCACCCGTTGATCACCTGAATGGCTGAATCCCCTAAATTCCCTTTGGATGCCTCTGCACGGGTGCAAAGGCACAGGCAGAGCAGACATAGATTATGGAGCTACCTGGTCCAGGCAGCCCCCAAGCTGTCCCAAACCAGTGTCCCCTGGCAGGCCCAAGGTGTGTAGGAAAGTGTGAGACGGGAGGGACCCTTCCTTGCACACGGACAAGGGGACAAGGACTCTGCAATGACTCAGCGTCCCAGGTGGGCACCCGAGCACTTAAGTCAGAGATGTGTTAAATGCACAATCAAATACTGGAAGACAAAAGCAAAGAAGTACTTACAGCTACTGCTATTCTCCCCAGGACATTCTCTGGAATTTTTCTATAAACATCCAAAGAACCCCCTGCAGGGACAAACAAAACGTGCTTAGGTAACGCAAGATGAAACAGTGCCCTAGATTTGAAGTCACAAGGGTTTTCTAGGCCTTGGTTATTAATAAAAACACCATCAGCGATAGAACAATAGCTGTGTCAGAAATAACTGTCCTTAAAAATCTACTAAGCTCTCCACAAATACACAGAGCAGCTCTCGGCTCTCTTCCCACCCACATTAGTTTGGTTTGCAGCATTAATATCAAGATTCTTTTTAGCAAATGTCCCAGTCACAGGATAAAATACTGAAATGGGAGAACTCGAACCCCCAGGCTTGGCCTCGCTTCCTTCCAAAGCCACCCAAAAAACATCAGTGGGTTTCAAAGCCAGAAGCATCCGAACCCTGTTCCCAAAGCCTTGTCCCAGCATCGCACGGTGCCTAATGGACATTCATGAACATGGACATTCTGGAAACCAAGGAGCAGCAGTTGCTGGGGCAGGAGGGCAGGTTTTGCCAGCAGGCTCCAGTCTGGCCAGCATCAAACACCCACGGAGCAGGAGCAGCTGTGGGCCCCACAGGACTCCTATGGACACCCCCAAAGGACCGGGAAGGTCCCTTTCCCATCTCTTCAACAGAAGAAATGCAAAATTCAATCCAGGTTTAAAAAAAAATAATTAGGAGATTACCTGCCATTTTTATAAGGGGAAAAAAATATATTTCGCAGACCAACATTGTGGACAAAGGCTGCAAATCCAACCACAAAAGGTAGTTGGGGCACCTCTCACTACTTGCAATGGGAATTTAGCAGCTGCTCATCACTGCCAGGGAAAAGAGGCAAGAGCTACAGTGCATTCCACCACCTTTAATGACCAGAACAACACCCTGCTTATTTATTGCCCTTTATAGATAATAAAAGGGCAAAGATTAGCAATTTCACATCTCTATTGATCTTCAAGATCAACAGGCAGGTGGAAGGGCCACCTCTGAGCTTTGGTACCTGCAAACTTGGAGTTATTTGGCTTTTTTATTCCATTTGCAGGTGCCGGGGGGAAGCTCTCTGGTAGTACACGCAGTGCATGTGCACACCTTCCCCCTGCACACCCCGAACTCACAGCACCACCACAGAGGCAGACTGAAAACACCAAGCCTAAGCCACAGCTACCTGTCCGTGTCCAGGTATTTTATAAAGGAAGTACCTGGATTTTCAAGTGCCATCAGTAGGATTCACTAGGACACATCTAGAAAAACGGGATCGGGGCTATTTCTGGAAGGCTGGACTCAAACTACTACAAACTGGTCCACAAAGTCAAAAGGCCAAAAAATCTGTCAATATTAACACTTGTTCCTCTGCAGGATTAGATTATTATTATTATTTTTAACTTCACCTGCATCCTTGCCCATTAAAATTCAAGGTCTGGACAAAAAATATTGGCAAGGTCCCTTGATTTGCATTTTGTTCTTGTTTTAAATGACTGTCGTTGCTTTCCGCCAGAAGGAGTGCACAACATGAGGCAGAGCAGAGGTCATCTCCAGTATAATTTCAAGCAATTTCTGCATGGTCAGTAACCAGCACCGTCGTGCAGCATCATGAGATGCATGCCTTAAAGGCTTACATTTTTTTCCTAACAAGAGCTCAGAATTGCAAGCGTTTACGTCCATCATTTTGCAACGTCTCTGAATCAGTCGAACATGGTTTGGGAGGAGCAGCTGCCTGCTCGTGAGCGCTGCTTAATCAACATCTGCAAGTCTGAGGGTGCTGCAAGAACACACAGAAATGGGGAATATTGCACAGCACGAGAGCACAAAGAATCTGACTTGTAGGCTTTGCTGAATAAACCTCACGCTGTTTCAAACTTGGGAATTAAGGGAAATCCAGGTGAATGCTCCTGCTTGGAAACTGGGCACAAAGATCAGTGGAACAGAGATAGGAAGTGCAAAGACAGAGAAATAGAGTAACAACAATAATAGAGCACTTTTAACAAGGAGAAAACAAAATGTGTCTCCCCAAATTAACGGGTTTTATTTATGGCCTGGGTAGAAATAGAGAAGCTATTTAGCAAGGCTCAAGAGCTCACACTTGGTTCAGGGCTTCTTCCTGTCCATGTCCCTTCCCTGCAAGGGAAATTACTTGCAAGATCCTTACACCTTTGCTTCCAGCTTAACTGAACCTTTGTGAAAGGGTCAGCAGAGCTGCTGTGTAGGAAAATCTGGGATAGAGCAACAGGGAATTGCTGGATAAGGACAGCCCCAGGTTGAAGCTGCACGGTGTGTTCTGGTGCACCAGGCACACAGGGACTGCATCTGTCACCAGCGCGAGACGCTCTCTGAGCCGGGACACAGAGGGCAGCAACGATTATAAATCGCTTTAATAACTATACTTTTCCTGTTGGAAGAGCCTTTTGTCCAGGAATGTTGCAGAGCAAAAAATTTCAAAGCTACATCCCAATAAATCTCCATAACGACAGTAGCATCAGCCTGGGAGGAGGGAGATGCTCCTGGTCTGCAGGAGATTCGCATGGTAGCAACACCACAACGCTCCAAAAGACACCAAGAGCAGCCCAGCTAGGCAGCTGCGTTGGAAAATAATTCCTTATCTTGCAATTAAGAGCCGATTTCCACTGCAAACACACGGGACTTTGGGTTAATAGATTTCTTTAAAAGCAAATCTGTTTTGGCTATCAAAACATTTCAAGTGAGGAACAGCTGTTTTGTCAGCGAGGACAGATTGTATGGAAGACTCAAATATCAAACCACAAATTAAGCTAGCATTTATTTCTGTTCTATTTACATTTTCAATAAAAGTGAAATCACATTCAGGAAAATATAGCATACCACAGAGAATATATACAACCCCAACACTAGGCTGTTTTTGAAACACTATTTGCAAAACTATTAATACTTCACTTCATACTTCAAAGCCGTATTATTGCATGCTGCTCCACACAGGAAATGCACATCTTTACATGATTTTCCCATTTACATTTACAGCAATTAAAAGCATACTAGATACACAACTCACCATCCATGAACTCTGTACACAATGAAATTCTGTTTTCTACAAAAAAAGCACCGTAAAATCCTATGATATATGATGAGTCGCACTGAAAAAAGAAAGGAGAAACAGAAACCCATTTTAAATTTTTCTGCTCAAGCAGAAGGATTATAATTAAGCATAATTAAAATGAGAAAATAAATACCTTGTAAAGAATTTCCAACTCTGACATAATCTGTTTCTGGAGCTCCAGGGTTATATCAAGGGGTATGACCTAAAATACAAACATTGGATGTGTGGTCAGCTCTGACACAAAAGGTAAGCAAACAATTCAAAGTAAAAACAGAAAACTCATATTAATTATTATTACGTGAGAAAAAAGAAGATGGGAGGAGTAGATGGAAAGGAAATTTTAACAGTTATCAGCAAAGGAAGGAAACAAAAGGAGATAGTTGCTAAAGGGACAGCATTAGCACTGCCTAAAGCAACATTTATACAAAACTTTCCTTTTCCCCAAAATCCGTCTCGGCTTTGCGAGGGATGGCAGGGTGAGCCCTCCATCCGCGAGGCTGTTGTACATGGTCTGTGGTTTCCTCTGGAGCACTGGAAATTTTATCTGAATTTCCCAATGGCCTGAAGGGTGTCAGGGGCCAAGAATCGGAGCTCTGAGCGTGCTGTATTCCAAGGACAGGCTCTCGCTAAGGATCCCACTTGCGACAGAAACAACATTCCTCGAGCTACAAGTGTATTGCTGAGCACTAAAAGGGCAAAATATGGATTCCCCAATATAACGTGACTTGGTCTGGCTGGGCACTTCTTTTTCAAAGTTCTTTTATCAATATCTAAATACTTAAGGGAAAATAATTTAAAACAATCACAAAACTTTCGTTTATTTTCTCTGCCGCTATAGCACTCACAAGCAGCCAGGGGGAACATTCTGTTCTTGAGGGCTGTGAGCAGGATCAGAAGGGGAAATGGACTCTGAAAATCTTCTGTACTGTGACTGTTTGAAGACTCATGCACTGCGATAACATCTTAGTAGTTGGCTGTAAATAAAAATGAATTTCAGGGCATTTTTCCCAGTCTACCTCTTCTACCATTCAATACCTTGTAGTTAAATATTTTAAGCTAAAGGAAAACAAAACATAGTAGATTTGCAGAATTAACAGACTTTATATTATAGACCACATATATTGCTGATGAAGCAGAACACAGAGAGCCCATTTCCAAACATATGTTTTACAGTATCAGAGTCTGTCTAAAAAGAAAAAGGATAACCCACTGCTATCAAGAGTTTGCTTTAGGGCTATTTATAAAAGCTGTCACTAAACTAAATTGTAACTGTAATACGGGGCTGCCAGGAAACATTTAGCAAGCTTGTCTAGATCAATAATCATTTGCCAACAATATTCACTTACTTTTTTTTTCCCAGCATGAAAAACTTAAAAAACTATTTGCTGGAATACTATCAGTTTCACCAATTAAAGCATTACCAGGACTTAATCTTGTCTACAGTATAACATTGGATTTTGTTTCACTCGACACTTTTTGCAGTGAGAAGTCTCCCAGCTTCATTCACTGCCAAGGCTTCCCCACTTAAGCTAGGCCTTGCTAATCAAGATCAGCATCAAGCCATCACTGACAGCTGCTCAACCAAGCCTGGGCATGAGGAAAGGTCCCTAGGTGATTTGATTAGTTGTAATTACATAAGGACACTGCATTCTCAGGGAGGATAACCTGGGAGGGCAGGATTCCCTCCTTCTGCCCGAGTATCCCAGGCATCCTACAGCATCCCGGGCCTTCATTAATGGAGCCTCGCTTGGGTTTCCCAAAGTCAAGTGCTGGTTTTGCTGCACAGTGAGCATAGATTACCACAGGTTACACTAGAAGAAACCACCGGCTCCGTTTCTCTGCAGAACTGGTCTAGAGAAGTGGTTTATTCCATCAGAACAGGCATGACTTGGGTGACTTGTCAAACAAATGAGCTGCTCCTAAGTCAAGGTTAGAGAACTCTATGTCACTGCACTGAAGTAGGGCTGAAGGAGGTGGGGGGAACCTAAACAGCTCTGTCTAAATACACCTTTAATTTCCATGCTTAGCTTTTTTGCATAAAGTTTCCAAGAGTATTAAGAAATGAGGTTCATGTGCAGGAAGCACCTTCTAAGCATGGGTGAGTTACCACTGTAAACACTGGATGAAACTGTGTTGAGAAAGAGACTCCTCAGGCCTCCTGCTACCAGGAAAGCTGCAGTGAACGGGGCGGCTGCGACCTCCACAACCATAACAGAGGTGAGCAAATCAGCTTAACGCTTGGAATTGAGAGCAGACAAGTGAAACTGAATCCATGAAGCATGAAATGCCTTGCTGTGAATTCACCGAGCACCGCCGGGCACACGCGGGAGCAGAGTTTGTTAACAAGTTCACAGGGAAGCCGTGAACAAGAGCCTGGTGCAGGGAGCAGCTCAGCAAGGAGCCAAGGGCCGACCTGCACCCGGGATGGGGCTCAGTGTCCATGTCCAAGAGCCCACAGAAATGGTGGCTCCAGCCGGGCATCTAACAGGGCCTCCTGCACCTCCACTTACTGCAAAATTAGTTGAAATGGTCCCTCCTCGCAGCTGATAGAGCTGGAGATGGGTATTAGAAAATGAGGTCAGCATAATATATTTTAAATGGCATGGCACTCCTCTGGAATTTAGCAAGGGACTGCAAGTGCTCCTATTAATTTTCCTCACTTCTGTGAAGTTAAGATTAATAATGGAACCAGTCCTATTTTGTGAGTGGGAAGGGGTGCACAGAGCCACCTCACCCGGTATCTGGCTCTGCCCAAGCTACAAACTGAGCTCACACCTACCTCCCAACAGCCTGGCCTTGATCCCAAAGCACAGCCCTCCTTCACAGGAGGAGAAAGCATCACAGCAAAGCCAGCTGAGCCTAAACCCCAAGCTCCCGCCTAAAATAAAGCAATCTTGAAAGGGCTTAGCACGTTACAACATAAATGAACTTAAAATACCTAACATTTCAAGGGAAAAGGGGTTAATTTCTAAAAGAATACCTGAACACACTTCCTCTGCTCTCCACTACACCTCCAGGACAAATAAGGCTGAGTTGTCAAGTTAAATACAAGCAGTCAAGTGACTGAATTATAATTTACTCTGTGCTCAATTTAAATTAGTGTGAGGCTATTAAAATATACAGTATAAATACGGCAATTCATCACAAGCTGTCATGGATGACTTCATCTATTTGCTGGAGTGGCATACGTTCCACTAAAGGGAACGAGAGCAAAATCACAGGTCAAATTAAGCTGCTATTCTGTTTTAATTCACTTATTTAATCTGTGGTGACATAATTGTCTTTTACAGTATGTACAACTCAAAGGAAATTTGGGAGTATTATAGTCAGTATACAAATGATTAATCAAATGGTCCATTTAAATGCTGGTTTAAGAGCCTGAGAAACTAAAAGCAGTTGCAGAATGGCAATCAGCCAGCGTACATTCCAAGCTGCAATTCCTCATTTAGATTTTTTCCTCCATTTGGAAAAAACTTCCATTAGAAAATCAACTAAATCCTCTAAATATTACCTAGCTGCAAAGCTTATATAAAATATGCAATGATATAGCCAGTTTGGTCTATAATGTAAATACCAGCATTAGTTTACTTTCCACTGCATGACATGTGAGAATAACCACCAGCTGCACGCACTTGAATCAACAGGTTTTCAGGATGTTATCTTGCCCTGCCAGATCAGAATGTTATTAAACATACATTTATGCAGCTCTCCACCCTTCTGCCTTCTAGGAGAACGGAATGCTATCACAAAGAAATTAGGGAATTTCTCCGTATTTGAAAATGAGGTCATGGACGCTGCTCAAGGACGTGCCCTTGGGGACACTTTGGCCAAGGGTGACATCCCGTGACCTTCGTGCCCACAGGGCAGCCCTGGCTGCAGGGACGAGGCAGCGTCACTGCTGCTCCCATCAGGACGAGCCACTGGCATGTTTGGATACCTGGGTATCCTGAAGGGAGGACGCACCGGGCTGGAATAACTCCCCGCTCCCGGGATCTTCGTGGTCACTTGGACCCACTGGATTTATGTTTTGTTGTTCTCCTGCGTGTACAATGTGGACCTTAATGCAATAAAACAAACTGAGATCTAACAATCATAAAAAAGGAGGAGAAAGAAACCAAGGTCAAGATGGAATGGAGAGAAAAGAAGGAGAGAAAGAGAAAATTACTGTAATATCTTACCTTTACTGCTAGAATTTTTCCACTAGGGACGTGATATGCTCTGCATGAGGGAAAAAATTAAATAACTTGGGATCACATAAAATTACCTCTATACATATGTGCAGCATGTATATACTAATTTCACAGAAAAATGACTTAGAGCTAATACATTACACTCAAAATCCATTTTTACATAGCACTTCAAGAAATATTTGTGACTAAAACAATTGACCAAAAGAATACACTCAAAATGGAACTTTGCAGCAGATTTTGCTGGAAGCCTTTGAAAGAACAAAACAAATACTCGTTAAAGAATTTTATACAACATAATAACAGTCTTACACATATGAACATATCCACTTTCATAATTTCTTTCAATGCAATGAAGTTATGATAAAAACCTTATTCATAGTCTCATAAAATAATCCTTCTTGCTTAAGCTTGCTAATCCTAAGGGTATTTTCAGTGGTACGGCAATGAGATGCACAACTGCACCAATTAAAGTGAAGTAAAACAGGCGATGACTGATTCTTTATCATAATCTAAGGTCCTCGAGAAAGCACGAGTGAAATGAGCAATCTGCATTTGTATTTAAGAGCTTGTATATAAGGTTAGAATGAGTTACTGTTAATGTGTACATCTACTCCAAAGGAGCTCACAACAATTCAAGAACAGTTTGTCTTAATTTCTGTTGAAGAATGTTCATAATTGGCTTTTTAACAATGAATTGTATATTCCTAACCATAAGCTTCTAGGAAAATGCAAAGGTGTGAGAAAAAAAAAGTCCTACTAAAAATTCAGTGCAATTTTGCATAAAAACAAAACCATTAAAGGTTTTCCTCTTCGCTAGTTTTATTGTTTCATACTGATTTATGACATTACACACAGTAATGCCATATACGTAGCACTAACTTTAAAGATTTATAATATTTTAGCAGCATATACCTCCAGCAATTACTACTGAAGAGGAAAAGCTTTAACAGCTTTATTCTTATCCAAAATTATATGCAGTACAGAGCCAGACTGTTGTTTACTCTTATACACAACCCTGAGTGCTTATATAATTTCATTAAGACCTTGGGAGTTTCCAAACCCTTACCTTAATTTAAGAACTGATGGATAAACTCATAAAAATGAGTGGCACTAGCTTCTAGAAACAAATGTCATTTAAGAAAAAATACATGTAAATCCCCTACGCTCCCCGAAATCACTGTTATTTTAATGCCAGCACAACGTGCAAAAAGCAGATACTCATCGGATGAAGCAGTAAGTGACAGCCTGGTTGCTGAGCACGTAATCACTGAATGCAGAGGAGCACATGAACTGCTGTAACTACGGATGACTCAACAGTGGCAGAACATTATGGACTTAAGATCAGCAGAAACGATAAGAAAATGAACAGGTTGAGATAGCATGCTGCACGTCTGTTAGCTTAATATGTACTGGGCTGGACAGTTTGGCAACTTAATTAGCTTGTCAAGAAAGCTGATCTTTTTTCCATAAGAGAGATCTCCTGTTTCCAAGCAAATTAAAAGGGAAGACTTGATTATTTAATTATGATGCACGCTAATTCATCCGTGGAAGTTGGGGTTAAATTTCCAGCAGAGGGCAGATACCTGGTTTGGTTTACAGAGCATTGACAGTACCAATTTAACATTTAATTATCCCCGCGAATTGGATCACAAAGGAGATGCCAGGCCCATGGGTACAGTGTGTCCACCGGCTTTGCAAATGCCACGTTACCTGGGATAGGGGGAATTTGTTTACTCCGGGCTGATAGGGCATCTCAGTTGTCCTGACCTTCCCCAAGACAATAACTGTAAAGTGATTAATAAAGTTTGAATAGGAGCTTTGGTTACACCAAAAGACAACCGTACACCTCTGTAGTGCTTTAATTAACAGCTAACACTTCAAATTAGTCTGTAGTTGCTACAGTAATTACCTGTTCCAATGAGTGTGTAGGGAAAACGTTTTTGTTAGATATTATGTAGAACTGTAAGCTGGATTTGATCATTCTGCTTACAGCCAGCACAGCTGAGCCTGGAGATTTTACCCCTTCCTGCATCTTCAGAAGGGTGAACTAAAAGGAATCCCACAAAACAATGTGCCCAGTGTGATAAAGTGCCTATTTTCAGCGCACCCATCAGTAAGCCTCAGGATGACTATGAGGAGATCAACTACTATTCCTACTCTATGAGCAACCTGGAGGCCCAACTCCAGGGTCATCTCTTCATGGATTTCTGTGCCATCTCCCCCTGTCAAAGCAACCGAACTCCATCTAGAACCAGGCCATCAGACCATGCAAAGCAGCCAATGCAACAAGCCCTCCACAACACTGAGCATTTCAGTAAGAATCAACTGAAAATCATCCGGGGCGGTGGGCAAATGATGCCTAGTGAACACAGATCCAAGAGCAACCTCCCTTCCCAGGGATACATCCGAGTAGCGTCTAGTGGTCAAGGCCAGAGACGAGTGGGAACACTTGCTAAATAGCTGCTGAGCAACAGAAAACACAAAAATAGAGAACAGAAATTAAACACATTGAATAATTTACAATTTACCAAATGAACAAGCCAGACAAATAAGCCATTTTTTCCCCTAGCTTTCACAAAAAAAGAGAAAAATCTTGGGAGAAGGAGAGAGTAAAAAGTAGCAATTCTGAGACCATTGCAGAGGAAAAGCTTCCCAGGTTCCAGCAACAAAGGGGGAGCAGCAGAAAGCTGTGGAGGAGGATCCAGGGCTGCC
>JAUBOD010000924.1:96116-107271 GCA_032353885.1 Nothura maculosa
TCCACAGAGCTTAATTTACCAATTTATTAATTAAAGTGAATATTCTGCAGTAAAAATAGTTCTCCACTTGCTATCCAGTGGCACTAATTTTCCTTTGGTTATGTAAAAATCATTTTTATGTGCTAAAAGACATCTAAGAAAGTACCTAATGATATGTTTGGGATTAGAGATCACATGAACACACTTGAGATCGCTTTAAAAATAGTTGTTTCAAGTATGAGCAGCACTATGGTGAGAACCAGGTACTGCCTACCATGCACCTCCCACCTGAGGATTTATCCAAATTCAGAAAGGGCTTTTGAAAATTGGTGGGATCCTTCAAATTACTTGGCACGTTTAAGCATCCACGTTCACACGATGTCAGTGAAGGGAACAGGAACTTTGCTTCTGGTTCCGGCTGGAAGCAGCAAGTGCCAGCAACGAGCTGAGATGCCTTCAATAGTCCTGCTCAGCACCTCCTTTCCCAATGGAAAGTGTCATATTTAATTATTTTAACTGTTGGACTTTCTCTGTTCGAATAAAAAGCATTTTTCTCGCAGGAAACACTTTTATTCCATACATTTCTCTCAGTTGAAAGCTGGAATTTTGGGTTGAATTTGTCATGTTCTAGGAAACTAGAAAAAACTCAAAGCAGAAGATGATGCCGGAATGGAATTGTAGTTAAACCTGGGCCAGATACCTTAAGGCAGTATGGAATGAACCATTTAAGGGTCAAACTAGGTTTTTAATATAAATGTTATCACTAAATCTGTCTTGCTTACAGTGTCAGAAAATGCAAATAAAGAGAAGGGCAAACCTACTGCATAAGGAAAAAGAATTCATGAAGTTTGAAATATATCAAGAATCTCTACTGGACCCTATGCAATAAATTAGACAGTGAGGAATCTTTTTACACATATGCAGCATTTAAGGACTTCTGTTCTCCTTAGCCAGGGAACTTTAATTCTCTGGTCCTTGAGGTACCAACAAAGATCTTTTACACACTCCCAGGAATGCACTTATAAACAAAACTGTATGAGAAATGAACATATTTATGTCCTCACTTCTGGAGGTGGGGGACACAGACACATTTTTTGTGGTTATGCAACTTATAAGCAACAAATTGAGCAGAACCAGGGCCATAAAGCATCCTCTCCTTCCTCCTGCTTTTTGCTAAGTGATAAAAAGTGGTTTCTTTGTGTCATTCCATAAAAGCCCATGACAGCAGCAGCTCTTTGCCCTGATGTCGCACTGCTCTCCCTCGCTGCCAGCCCGGTACCATTGCTTGTCCCTGTGCACAAAAGGGCAAACAGGAACCGAGGGAGAAGCAGGAAGACAGGGGCTGGAGCAACTATCTGCCAGCAAGTGATGGAGAGATAAAGTGTGATTTACTGGCTCAAATAAAGATGCCAAAAAACACACCGTGATTTATTTATTTTACTGGGAAAACTGGATTCTCTATCATCAAATGATAAAACAATGCAGAGCAACTCGACAGTATGGACTGGAATATTAAACCTGCAAAACCAGGTTTGATTGGATGCCAATATTAGCAGAATTAATGAAAAAGAGAAACAGATTTCAATTACGGATCAGCAAACAAAACGTCTTTTGTTTATACCTGGTGTTTTTGAAAGAAATCAGTGTCTATCTCTTGTAAATCATTAAAACCCAAATGTTCAATTAATCCTCATTGTATATGTAGAAGCCTGTCAGAGGCAGAGTCCTATGGCCATACCTTTGCTTTACGAATCGAAGCAATAATGGTTTCAGAAAGCAGTCACACTCTATGAGCAGACAATTGAAGAGATTTAGTAAATCCCACTTTATAGAGCAGAGACTAATCGGAAAACACAAGCCAGTCAAATGTTTCTTATGAACTGTTGACACTATATCAATGCTGAATCAATTGGTGGCATTTACTCTGAGTGACAGAAAAGAAATAAATATTTATATCGCATCACCTATATCAATGAACCTAGGCAGAAAGCTATTTCTAACCTGTCAATATTTGATTATCTTGAAGAATCATGCTCCCTTCTTTTAATGATTAATATGAATTCCTTATTAAACCTAAATGGAAACTACCAGAGGAATATCATTAGAAATGCCTGAAAGCATAAGCTGCCAAAAATAATAAAAAATAATAACCCAACCCATATTTAAGTAAGAAGTGTGACTTAATCCCCCAAACGGGAGAGAAAAGTTTAAGTTACAACTAGAAACTCATTGCCAGTTATGAATCTCTGACCAAATTTTGCAGAACACAATGCAGCAAAACAGAAAGCACTTCCTGCTGAAATAAAGGGTGAAAGGTAATACTAAAATTACTTTGAATTTTGCCTTTAGTGAGTATAAGTATTTTTTTTAAATATCCTTAAAAGATTTTTGGTTACTTTACACAACTGTGCTACCAAAAAAAGCATCTGTAGTGATCTACTGCAGGGTTATACAAAATAATAATTTCTACTGTTTAGAAGAAAAATGCCAAATTGTGCTTATGAACTCAATCACGAGAAAAACGCTTTTATTCAGGGTCAGTAATTCTATTTTTCTGGAAATTATTCCGGAAGGGAGCCAGCAACAGTATGAATCACCAAGTTCCATTTTACAAGTTTAAAAGTCAGTTTAACATCCACAGAGTCCTCCTATGTCTGCATGTAAGGAATGCCCTGCGTGCAAGGAATGCTGCCCAGCTCCAAAAGGCACTTCCAAGCTGTACTCACAGAATTCCAAGGCAAACAAGCCCGGCTGTGGCGCTGGGCTGCTCGACCCGCATTTTCAGGGCGCACCCTCATCTATTAGAGCGCAATGTTACAGGTGATACCGAAGGACAAGCGTGAAGCCCGGCCTTTATCTTCTTGACACGCTCAACTACAACTACTTGATTCATGAAATGCCAATGAGGCTTGGAGAGGTCATTGTGTGAAGGCACTGAATACGCATCTGAGATAATTAAGATTTCAGCCTTCGAAACATGGAGGGGAAGTGAACAGCAGTTAAGAAAATCAATAAGAGTCTTTTATTTGCAGTGACACAGATGTCTCAGTCAATAGAGCCTAATAGGCAAGCCTGATCGCAGCGGACAGGTGCCTGCCTCCAAGGCTATCAAAGGGCTTTCACCATGACAAACATTAAAACATATTTATGGTGCTACGGAAGAATCTGGGATTCTTTTGGGGGAGTTTAATTTAATGGTGCATATTTAGAGCCATTATACAACTGCGGTCTGCGCACGTGGGTCTGAACATATGTGCAGCTCAAAGCGGGGAATAACTGCTCTGTTTGCTTGTCCTTCAGTTGTGACGCTAAACCCTTCAATTCTGGGTGCTGGAATCTAAATATCTGCAGAAGAAAGTAAGGGGCAGCTTTCTACGATTTTTTTGAAGAACAAAAAAAATAAGCAATAAACATACAGAGGTTCCAATAATGCAGCATTGCTATTTGCAAGAACCAGCTAAATAAGCACTACCCTAAAAATACGAAGGTCATTCCAACTCAGCAGTTGACTTAGTTATTCAAAATTGATTAACTTTCTTCCCTGAAATTGTGGCAGCAGCGCAACACGTGTGAGGGACTTCAATCTATTTGGAGCTAAATCTGATTAGCACATTTTGAGAAATGGGAAGCAAATTGCCATGCCAATCAAAGTAAATCAGGACACATAACTCATTCATATCATGAAGGTTTTCATGGGCTCTCCTGTTCTGTGTTAAAAGAACACATTACAGCTAAATGAGCAGTAAGCATCACACCAGCAATCCATGGTATTCCAGTCACTGTGGTATTAGGGAGTAGCAAGTACCCAGAGCCAAATTCAGTGCACCTACCTGGCCATTTGCTAGTATTTTCTTCAGCTCTGCAGAAGACTTTTTTAAGCTGAAAGAAAAAGAAATAAGAAAAAGAAGGGAAAAGGAGTTATTTTTAATGACTGCACCATTTTGCTCTGTAAAATGAGGCAAAGTCATACCAAAGAACAAACTGTCAGATTAAGGTTATGGTTACATATTCTGATTAGATTTAACTCTATCTATACAGATTCCTCTGAGTACAGAGAGAAACAATGAAAACTCAAGTATATCACGACCATTTTCATCTTCACAAACCTGCGTTTTAGGTATCAGACCATACTGACCAACAATCCCTCTTTCGACAGCTCCAAAAACAAACACAAAATCATGTGTTTCAAAGACAACAAGAAAAATAAGGTTCTCATCTACTTCAGGTCCCTGAAGCCCCAGTGATATATGATTTCTATGGAACCCTTCAGCAGAAGGCACCCTCTGATGACACCTTACTACCTGAACTGACCGCAGAGACGGGCATGGGGAGCAAGTCAGTTCACTCCTGAGGTGTCTGTGACATGCATGAATTTAGGGAGAAGGGTCCAGATCACTGCATGTATCTCCTTCTCACTGGAAACAATTCCTGCCTTCTTAGATAAGGCAAAGTGATCTATATTTCTTTTTCTCCTGGAAAGAGTAATAACAAAATGCAACTCTTTCTGGTGTAACTGGTCAACAAAACTATCAGTGGCTGCAAATTACTCCCCTAAATCCCATCCCCAAAATACCAGTAACAACTCCACCTCCTTTCCCAACAAACTCCATTGCTCACATGCTCTACACAGCAAACTGCCCAGACAACAATATCTCTGGAAAACTTATCCCAGAAAAACCTTCTGCTCTTATTACTGAAGTCATAAAAAAAAGCACAAAATAATATATTCTTGAAAGGCACGAGCACGTGTCTTGATCACAGATCATTATTAACAAGAACAGCAAAACCACAGATTTCTTATTTGGTGGCTTTGTTCTTTAATAGGCCTCTTGTTCCCACGACCACTTTAAAGAAAAATTAAGTTTTCCAAGGAAACATAAGTTGATCTTGTCATCTTTCATGACTAACAATTTGTGAACATGAAACAAAAGAGAGACTTTCAATTACTTCAAAAACAAAACTCCTAGTGCAGAAGGGTTTGGAAAAGGAATGGCAATTAACCACCAAATAAGGTGACAAGAATCTTCTAGAAACCTGCTTTTCAGTGCACTTTATGAACAAGCTCAAAGCACAGGAAGCCAAAGCACCCCAGGGCAGAAGGAAGCTTTATTTAGTGCAGTGGCACCATGGTTGGGCAGGAGTCACCCTTTGGATCTGCGTTGAGATGTCCTGGATGGGGCCTTCCCTCTGCAACACGAGGGATGGGGGGCAAGCTCGGTCCTGGCTTCTTTCATCCCTGCTGTTTGGGAAGCCACTAAGGGGATGGTGGGGATGAAGCCACCTCCTCACTGCTGCAGGATGCGAGCGCTGCTGCTCCTCGAGGACAAGGGGGACACGTGGCTCACATGGTCCTGCATCCATGTGGTGACAGCTTCCATCACACCCATGCCTGTCCTTTCCAGGAGGATGTTCTTGGTGGGAAAGGCAGCCCCACGCTAGTACAGGTGAAGCAGAACAACTAATATATCACACACATCTATTAGAACCAGAGTAATTTAGGTTGGAAGGGAGCTCTGGAGGTTCCTACTCCCACGTTTCAGGTTTGACTGCTGCCTTTTGGCCTCTCAGCTATACACCTATAGGAAAAGCCTGGCTGCACCTCTTCCAGATTTCCTTTCAAAAATAAAAACAAGGCTCAAAACAAGACAATCTTCTCTTAAATTCCAAGATTTAAAAATAGTTTTTTGGAATCATGGCTGCAAAAAGTAAGAGGGATGCAAAGTGTCAGTCAAGTTTTGAAGTCTGAAACCAGGCACTTAATATGTTTATTTAAAAAAAAAAAAAAACTAATTACATATCAATGAACTTCTTAAATTAGGCATCAAACTTTAAAATAAAAGCAGCCTGGTATAAGATCAGCAAGGAAGACTCGAACCTGCTAAGTGAGTTAAAGAATTTGTGATAGAGAGCCATTACTAGATCAATTAAGATAAATGCAATCCTGGTTCTGTATTGAATACATACATTATTTCAGCGGTTTACTAAGGGTGAAACCATCTGAAACATCATGCCAAGACATTTCTTCTGGCAGAAAATGTGTCTATTGAACAAGATCCATGAATCAAGGCAATTTTACCTGCCACCCCAGCATGCCGGGTAGGAGCATTGATGAAGTCAGTGCTCACCCAGCTGATCACTGGTAACCGCCTCACCCAGGTTCTGTCCTGTTCCAACAGAGCAAAACAAAACCAAAACACCCACCTCAATTCTTGACTCTTACCTATTGCTTGGAAGGGAATCCGAGACCGCTGCACTGCTATTATTAGCAGCCGCTGCTCGGGTATTTACCTGCAGGCAGGGAAAGAATCTTTATCAGTCGTTTGTGTTCAGAGGACACTATTCTAATTAACCTGTAATTTGCCATGAATTTCTCATTTCACTACGAAGGTTAATTAGCTTGTTGCTAGGCATGCCAATGGTTGAGGTCTTGCCTGTATGTAGGTTAGCAGGCTATGTGATTCATGGATTACAATATCTTGTCTGTATATTTTAGAGGTTTAGCTTAAATGTTTAGTAATACAGGAAAATGGTTTATCTACTATATAATCTAATTTTGAAAAATATACAGTCATTATATATGTATATATTATAGTGGTAATCTGCATTTCAAAACAGGTATGTTCTCAGAAACAATGCAGTAAGTATCTGTGAGTAAATAAAATAATTTCAGTGCAGAGCTTTCCATGATAAATTAAGCAACCTATGTAAGTATTTCTTCTTAAAAAACAAGCAAGCAATCTTCTTGTGCTAGGTGCAGGTATTAGTGGATGAACTGAATATTAAAATTTAGCAAGCTTATTAACAGAGGTTGGGGGCAAAAGAGGCAACGAGGTTTTTAATAAAACAGTATGCACAGATACTGCAGCCAGCACCCAACAGATGAATCTTTCTCCCACCCTCATAAAAAAATCTGCTTGTCAGAGCTCAAGAAAGTGCAGTTTTATTTGACATTTCAATAAGTGGAACACAGCATTACAAATCCATCTAACTTTACTGAAACAATTATTGAAATTCGTACCTTCAGGCCATGTATGTTCCGTTTCCCAGGAGGCTTGCAGGCTGAAACAGTAATTGACTAAATTGTAGAACACATCAGGGCCATTTACAAATTTGCTCAAAATGAATCTTTTAAAAAGAAATGAGGGTGACACCAAAATTAGCAGAGAGAAATGATTGAAAAGTGCCTCACAAGACCCAGAGTGGGAATTATGAACCAGGATTTTTAACTTGCAGGACTGAGCATTTATAAATGCTAAGAGCTTTCTGACACCACCTAATATAAATTCTAATTTCTGCCTAAAACACATCAAAATCAAGAGAAATGTTGGCTAAATTTATGAGATTCTTTTTGTAATTCAATCTAAAATCAGTATCTTATGTCACTGCATTTTTACATGCTGTATTTTTCTGACATTTAGCAGAATTATTTGCAAGATGTGTTTCAAAACAGTCGTCTGCCACACATGTTAAATTAGTTGTGTTGCCAAACAGAGGCAGCCTGTGAAAAGAATAACACCGGGTGAAATAGCAGCGAGTCCCAAGAAAGCAAATACTGGATAAATGCAACACAAAATGCCACTTTTTAGTCACAGATGTACAAACGTGGCATCTTATTATGATGTCCAGATTTAGGGGGACATGCTGCTCGAGGAGAAAGCATTTTCCTGGAGCCTCTGGAACTAAATATCGCCTTGTTTCTCCACGCAGTGGATGTGCTTTTGTCAAATGTTAAAGCCACAACATGTTACGGACAGTTCCCATTTTAAACCTACAGTGCCCTACAAATTGTATGTTAAAGGGCCTGTCACTTTTGATTGATTGTCTGAGGGGGGATGAATTTGATTTTTCTTTCTCTGATGCACATGCATTTCACTTCAATTTTTGACAGCAGGAAACAGAACTATTTATTAGTCCGAAGGACACAGATGATAGTTATTAAACACATCAGTTAGGGCTGGGTCGGGCCAGGTGGCTTTAAATGACATTAGAAATTACCATGTGTGGCTTAAAGAAGACAAATACCATGATACTGTGGGCACTGAGAATATTAAACTAAACTAAAAATATTTATATATAAGCACACTATAATTTTTACTCAAGAGGAAGAAATCAACATTTTGAACAAGATACAAAAATGTGTGCCAGATATTATTTATCCTGTTGGCTATAATGGCTTTGGTAACAAAAAAATCATTCAGTATCAATATGAACTGTACTATCTATGTGTGTTGCAAGTGATATATTTGCCTTGCATTTCCCACCAGGATAGCTATAACATAGATGGGACATTTATCTCTGTGGTGCATCTAGATACAGAAGTTGAACTTTGAATGTAAGAAAGAACTCTGACTATTCACATAACAAGAAGCCAATTTTTAATATATACAAAAAATACTAAATACCACTTTTTTTTCTCCCCTCTCCATCAAAGACTTAAAAAAAAATATGAAATAAGAAGAGCAAAGCCAAGGTAACAGAGTGGCACATGGACATTTACTACTGGAAGCATTGGAACACACAAGGTTTCAGAAGCTGTTTTATTGGAGAGAGCAACTGAAAGGCTCCTCTGAAGCTGAGAGGCAGAAAGGGGAAAAGGTCCAAGGAAGAGCAGGATTGTTGGAAAGGGAGACCCTTAAACGGCCGGCACAAAAGCCTGCCCATTACTGATGAAGGCTGAAAATGCAGCGTGTAAAGAGGCACAGCCACAAAGGTATGGAAGAAGAGTGCTTGTGCTGACCAAATTTGGGATGTTTGGTAGAGAGGCAAGATTGAACTGTTTTTGCCCAAAGATAGAAAAACTGCAGGAGACCACATTTTATTCAATATTGCCAAAAAGCAGCAGAACTTAGAGCTGGAGTGAGTCTGAAAGACGTGCAAGATTGATTTAAAGCTGAAACCTAGAAGCAGGAAGGAGAGATGTTTCAAGAAGGCGATTTGGAAAGCTGAAGCAGCAACTTGGCTCGGAAGCTATTTGGAGTAAGGAGGCAGCAAGGCATGCACGAGGAAATGCCCAGCAGACACGTGTGGAGTTAGCACAGATAATGAACTGAGACTGTATCCTCAGAATAGAGACAAACTCCACATTTATACAACCATGACTATACTTGGATATAAAGCAAATGGGAGAAGATGCAGGCACACTGCCGTAGGAGCAGGAACCCACATGGCTGGGTCTTCAGGAATAAACCCAGTTTCTCCAAATGCAGAGGCTAAAAGCAGGTTAAGCCTGATCTGGAAAAGAGCCTGCTGATTATTCCCCAGCATCCTACAGCTAAGACCGGCACGAGACCCCTCTTGATCAGATCCCGCCAGGCTGAGTTATCACACTGCTCCACATGCCCCTTGACTTCAAGCCTCTCTTCCATGGGAGCTTACCCAGCTACCAGGAAAGGCAGCTTCCTTGGGAGCCCTGATTAGCATGTGTTTGAGAACACTGTTGGTTAATTGCCCAATTCAAACTTCAGAGAGTTGTAAGTAATAGGAGCCGCGAATGTTTAATTGGGAAACGCAGAGTATGATTATTTGTATCATATCAGTTAAGTGGGAAGAGTTTAATTTTTAATTATTTCAATTAATTTATTGCTGGGAGATTTACTTGGAGAATTTAAACCTTACCGTTTCAGCAATTAAGAACCACGGATTTAAAGACTGGCTACTGAGAACATGTGAATGAATGAGAGGAATTATGTAATGTACTAGTTTTCTATTAACCATTATGGGAGTTCAGAGAGAGAAGTGCATTCCCTAAATCTATATAGCTGCCTATAGATTTTTGTTCAGTATGCAGATGACCTATTTTTTAATTGCTTCTCAACTCCTATAGTTGATTACATCCTTCCCTATTCAGGAGGCCTATTCACGTAACTTGTGATCATGTTAGTACCACTAAATCCCTAATTCTCACATAAAATGTCTCAAATAAAATGTGTCATCCATACAGCTTGTGACAGACACGTTCCAGTTTTCAAAACTGAATGAGAGCCACGTCCAAGTTTCTAAGATTGATCAACAATAAAACAAGATCAAAGAAGTTCGCAAAAATAATTTTAAGTATCTAAAAACTAAGTTATCCATCTGCTTTGCTTTGAATACATACAAAAACATCACCAAGGAGTTTTTTAATGTACAGAAATATGTACTATGCAAACTGAATCTTGTTAGTCTAATTTACTCTAGTAAATTAGCTATTTTATATGCAATAACTGTAGCTTTCACTATACTCTCCACAATAACGAATTCTTCTATCCAAATTAAGAGGTAAACATCATGTTATGTGCATTTAAACCTTCTGAAAACATAACTGTTGATGAAACAGCTTACTGATACAATCATTGTTGATTAGAATTTGTTAAGCATTACCTCTTGGATATATCTGTAGAGGCTCTATTAACTGTCCATTTACTTGCTGTTCCATTACAGTGGTGTAATACTGCAAAGAGATTAAACAAGAAGATTACTCAGTAATGTATGAACAGTAGTAAGAGCTTTTACAGTGTGTTCAATTTGCATTTTTTTAATTGCCATTCTACATATCAGAATTTGAGCACTTTCCTACCGTTTGCAATGGTCACGCAATAAAGGAGCTCACAAGGAGCATGACCAGAGGGCTGTGGTGGCTACTGCTGTGCTGAATCCAGCCCAGGGATCTGCTCCTGGCCCAACCAGGCAGGTTCAGGCTCAGCTGAAACCTGGGAATGTTTCTGAACATTGAGTATATGGGGCATTTACAGCAAACCCAGCACTTACCACACCTGGAGAAGTCAGGGGGGAAAAAAAGATCAGTCAAAAGTGGAAATAGATAAACACTGTAAATGTAGTAAATAAATGACACAATCAAGAAAACTCCAAGGGAGAAAAGAACCTGGAAACTTTTGCAAAATTTGCAATGTTGAGGCATAATCAGGGCAACCAAATAAGCAGAAATGTCACAGAGTCTTAGTGTATAAAGCAGAGAAGGGCATAAAAAAACGTGTCTGTAGGGTGCTTCTAATAAGAACAGGACCTTGGACCAGAACACTCTGCAGGGCCTGCTAACAGATCTGCGGGCAAAGGTTATTGATGAAGAAGGCTAAGAATGCACAGAATTTTTTCTTCATTTGTTCTATTTTTTCTCCTCTCTCTAAATAAAGAAACAATCTGTATCTGAGAAGATCAGCACCAAAGATGACAGAAAATA
>JAUBOD010000924.1:107371-169871 GCA_032353885.1 Nothura maculosa
TTCTATTTTTTCTCCTCTCTCTAAATAAAGAAACAATCTGTATCTGAGAAGATCAGCACCAAAGATGACAGAAAATAATCAATGTGGCCTCAGGAAGACCAAGATGTGACATCATGACAAGAGCAGTGAAATCGAATGGAGAATGGAGCTCAGATTAAGCAGCTTATTCTTCCGTAGCCTTTCAGAACAGGCTCTCACTACATGAGAAGAGGCAAATACCCATCATATAATATGCTTAACAGTAAGACCAGCAGATCTAGTAAAGCAAAACCACGGTGAAAGATGGATTTTACTAAAAGTATATGCTTTAACCCCTACCTCTGACTGCAACATGTATTAGATCCTGCCAGCACATCCCAGAGGCTGCAGTCACCAGACATCTTTGAAGCTAAAACACTGGCTCTGGGCCAGATTTTCACAGCGTGAATCAGTGTGTGGAGCCCCACCGACTTTCATGCTAATTTTCACCAGCTGAGTGTGGTCTAAGACTTCAGAATGTCACTGTTAAGAGTTTTTTTGTGATGCTATTACTCAAATTGGCAAGATTAAATGTCAACAGAAAAAAACTCTCTAGGGAATCAAACACGTGTATTTCACTCACACCAATGATTTCCCACAAAGCATGCATTTTTACTCACAGAGATAAAGAAAAAAATGAAAACGGTTTATTAACTACTTAATGCCATAAAACTTTTCTTTTCTCTCATAATAGGATCAAACATGCAAAGTGTAGTAAGCAGATATCAGCTGATGTTACTGAGCTCACCCTAATCCAAATCCCAGCCTCTCTAGAGAGCCCCAGATCTTAGGCTGCACTCTAAGCCCAGGTACCTTCATGGCAGATTGAACCAGGGCCCTGCTTTGTAGAATGGCCTTGTAGATCCTCATTCACACTTCCCTTTACAATGCAAAGATCCCAACCTGCTACAACAGCCCAGGAACTTGGTGCAGAGAAGAATATTAGTTCTAGAGCTGTGAAAGAATCCCTTGCTCCACAGCAGGGGCAAAATTGTTTAAAATAAATAAATAAATAAATACATGTATATGTATTTTCAATGGGCACTCAAGACATATGTACTGCATAAACATATGACATACTTTTCAGAATACTAAAATAAAACAAAATAAATAGATTGTTTCTTAAAGAAAGAGAGGAGAGAGAGGAAGAAATGTGGCCCTCTCCATTACTCAAACAATGATGACAAGTAAATGAAATATCAATCATGTAAGCTGTCAACCTTTTGGGACAGCAATAACTGTTAACAAGTAGTCTGGAAAAATTGTCTGAAAATGACTTGTCCTCCACATATGAGCATTTGAGGTTTCCATGGAAAATTAAGATGCCAGTGGCTATTTGGAACATTGTTCAGGTATTCTTTTTAATGGAAAATTTGCCAGTTATTGATCCAGAGCATGTACCCCTTGCTTTCAGAAAGCTGCAAGCAACTTTCCAATCAGTGGCTGTCAAAAAAATTACTGCCTTTTTATACTGATACAAGACAACAGCTAAAGTGCAGCTCTGCTGCTACTCAATCTCTCCCTTTAATTAACTGTAATGCACAATAGAAAAATAGCTTTTTTAATCACCCAACATTTGCATAGGTATTACATGAAGTATTCCTGCAATCCCCTGAATAAGCCCAGCCCAAATCTCTTACTGCCAACTTCTGAAACCAAATAACCTACAGAGAAAAGGTCATGTAGGATGCACAGCACTTTGCCCTGTCATCATACTTTACCTGCACAGAACAGACCTGCATTCTCAAGGAATTCTTTCTCCATTTTTATACTGAAATGCTGCCCTTGCATTTCGGGGCACGCTGACAGAACTGCACCACCTCAACGCTCGGCAGCTGTTTCATCCTCCACAGTTGCTGCAGGCCTGGAGCATCATCCCCTCAGGCAGGAGCTGCTTTCTGAGCATGTGCTTTGCTGGAGCCAAATGCTGCAGCCCATTTTCCCAGCATGGGACACCCAGGTGAGGCTACGAGTTGCCATTTGCCATCACAGATACAACCGCATGTAAAATGCCATATTGCAAAACACTAACTACACCCAGCAGAACAAACAGGCATCCAAAGCCCCGAGTAGAGCAGGTATTTGATGCTGAACCATCTGGCTGTGTCCTCCCCGTGCATAAATACCTGCCAGAGCACAGAGCATGGGAAGATATTTGTTCAGGAGCTGGGACAAACTGCAGCGCAGATCCAACCTGCAGCAGGAATTGTGCAAGCCAGGAGGTGTCACAACCTCAAACTCCTCTCTAATATCTTATAACCATGGGCTTCTGGAAAGAGCAAAATGTAAGCAACATTTTTCCCCTCTCTGCTAGTCTTCAAGATAATAACAGATTCATTCTTTTCCTTATGGAAGACTCATTCTCTCATCCTAAAATGACAACTATAGGAAGTTAGAGAGTTAAGAGTCAACCCAACACTGCAGTAGCCACCTAGTTGAAAACATAAGGGAGGACACTCAGCAAGGGAATACAGCCAAACTGGAAAGAAGCCCTTTATAGACACCCCATAATTTGTAGGGAAATTAGAGGGTTGCCCAGTGACAACTCTAATGTGCTGAAACTTTAACAGTAAGCTTAGAAGACAGCAAAAAGATGACCTTGCAAAGGCATGATTAATTGTAAAATTCTGCCCGGAAAATTCAAGTGTTCCAGTTCAATGTCAATAATGCAGACTTTTTTTTAAGGAACAACACGGAATATGTACATTGGAGGAGCTCCACCGGGGGAACATCACCAGTGATCTATTACACAAAACAAAAGAGAATCCCCAAAGCACATACAAAAATGCTCTCAACCACAGCAAGATTTCTCCCCTTCTTTCACACAACTGTGTTTAGCTCTTTAATAGCAAGCTCAGAATACAATAGTTTCACCTCCTAAGGAGGAAAAATCCATGAGAGGGGCTTATGTAATAAATTCCACTAATAATAAATCCCTCTAATAAAAGAGCTCTGTTTTACAGAAATCATCATCATCTGGAATCTGTACTTCTTCTCCCTACCATCAAGTCATTGACAATGACTAAAAACTCTGACCTGGTGCCTATTCACAGATTTCCATGTGACTAATGGTCTACCCAAGCCCTCATAAGGCAACTTCTGTCATGTGGAATATCTATGCAGAGAAACCATAACATATCTGCAGAAAAAGATCTCTGCAGATATCAAGTGATCAGAATTTCATCACAGAGGAATCCTTCTCTGGGGCCAGTGAGAAAACTCAAACTCGTTTTGTTAGAAGAATATAAATGTTTGAACAGTCAAAGCTAAGTTGACACAAAACACTGTTCTGCCAAAACTAGAGAACATGTCCAAGAACGAGCCATAAAGCAGAGACTCCGGCAAGATTTAGGTCATTTAAGCACGTTCCTGCTCCACAACAGGAAACAAACTCCCAGCTTTAGGAACAAGTTCATGGACAAGACGGCTGGAAGAAAATAGCAAGTACCAAACAGGGTTGGGTTTTGGTCATCTTTGAAGCAAGTCCTAAGAGGGAACAAGCATGACATATTTGTGGTGATGAGGACCAAACTAAACTGAGTTGCTAATTCCTACTAAAAACATGTGATTGACACCATACAGGACATATATTCTGATACATTCAAAGTTAAGGCCATTAACAAAATATGAAAGCAATCTCCTGTCAAGAAGCACTCTTCATACGGACCTGGTGTTTCATCTGGAAGAAGAATATTCATGAAACTATTTGCTCTTTTCTTGCTTATCAATTTCTTTTCAAAAGAAATATTATATGACTTTTTTCACTTATACATCTGGAGCATTAAAGATACATTTTTAAGATATACTTTGTTGTTGTTGTTTCCAGCAGGTATCTCCCATACTTTATATCTGTAGACAGAATTTATATTTATAGGTATCTAAATATAGAGATTTTATGCATATAAAGATATACACATACATGCATATATCTCATAGTAAAAAAACAGATTATATGACTTTAAATCTTCTATGAATATTGAGCCTGCAGCTAAAATGTAACTCTTGTGTTAGGAGGGGTGAAACAGTCTCCAGATGAAAGTAGATTTTGAAAAATTTTTAGAGCCCAGGGGTTCATTTTTAATGAGCCGTTACTTTAAGTACTGCATAAAAAATACAAGAAATTGATAGTCCATTTAGTCTGCACTATACCTAATGCAAAAGTCATTAAGATGCATTATTCTTAATGTTTATGATATGATCAGTAAGTGTACACGGCTTTTCTTTAAGTCAAGCATGTCCCTGTATCTCATGTGATGCAGTTTTTAAACACCTACATACAATTCCAAAGTGTTATAGTGTGAACACTATCATTAATATTAGCACTTTGACACAAGCAAAAAAAAACCTCAAGAATTGAAACTGGGAAATAAAGTGTAGGAGCAATTGTTATACTTACATAGGACAGCATGGCCTTCATTTCTTCATCACTTCTAACAGTAATTCGATCACCATCTTCATCTTCATCTACCAAAGAAATAGATTACATTCATCAATAAAGGAAAAAAGCAGATTGACTATTTTAGTGGACCGGGTAGGCTCATTTTGCCTTAACAATTGCAAGGGAATGAAAACAAAAGGAAAGCATAAGCCAACTTTACAAGGAATCAAGTACTCCAGAAGAGTAATTTACAATGACTCCAAGTGTTAATTAACAGGGACTATAATTACATGTTGGAAAAGAGGGTAAGGACAAAGCACTCCAAACTTGGCTCCCAACAACCCTTCCACGAGTAGACCCTGCCCCGAGGCCTGGGGCCCTGCACACTCCACAGCACTTCCCATGGCATCCACAAGGACGTTTTGGGCCATAGTAAATGGAAAGCCAATTTGGGGCAGTTTCCTCACATCTTCAGTGCTCCCGGATGCAGTTAAGCTCTAGCAGTTTCCTTCATCAAGAGGGAGATTAGTTTTTCCAGACCCTTCTGTCCTTTGGCTTGCTCCTTCCTACCCCGGCCCTACACCAAGACCTGCCAAGCCTGCCGGCATTCCCAGGATGCAAAAACTCACTCCTGCTCGTCGTCAGGAGAGATCTAAAGCAACAGAGCAAGATTACTTGCACAGCTGGTGCATGTTGCCTTCTGAAACCCTAGCAGGTAAGTCTGCTATAGAGAAAAGAGCAAACCAACGTGGAAGGGAAGAAAGAACCAACAAATTGGTAAAAGCGTAATAAAAAAAAACAAGAAAATCACACTTAAGATGTACTAGAGTTGTTGGACACTGGAAACAGGAAAATTGGAAGAACCACCAGCTTGGGGTTCACCAGTTCAGCCACATCCTACAGCAGTTTCCTCTCCTGGCAATTTAACTGGAACTACCTGCTAGGGCTTCCCACCTGCAGCAAGCCATGAAGGGTGGAAAGATTGAGAAGAATTAGTGAACTGAAACTGAGGCTTCCTGGCCCAGAAACGGGTTAGACAGAAAGGAGGAGGAGTCGCAGAGCTGCTACCTGGCCCAAACCCAAGTCACTGAAGCACTGCAGGGGCAGAACAAGGCAGACTGAAGAAGGTACTGCTAGAACAGGGAGCACAACAAAGGAGCAACAAAAGGGCATCAGAGCAAAAGGCAGGAAAAAAGCACCTGCAAGAGAAACAGAGCTCAAAGCTGGGAAATAAACCTAGTTTAAGGCAAACTGAGGTAGGACCATCAAAAGTAGTAATAGGTAAACCCAGAGTTCACTTGGAAATTAATTTTTTGAAACAAAAAAAATCACACAGCATTCATTTCAAATAAGAAATCAACTGTAGCGTACTCAGAAACGTTTAATTTCTAACAGCAGAACAATCAGAATAATTACCTGGTATTTAAGTCAAGTCTAAAACAGTGAAGTTTTTTTAAAAAAAGAAAGAAAACCAGGAGGGAATATATTTCTCATTTCTGTACAAAGATTCTTTGCCATCCTACCATGACTTAAAATTGGGGGCAGCCCAAAAACTAGCTAAATATGATGCATGGCTTCAGAAATATTTCCAGGCTTCTCTACTTGCCCAGAGCACAGCAATATGATTTTCCAGCACATTAGGGAAGCAAAAGTAGAACCAAAAAAATCCTACGTACTGGCTGGATTTTGCTAATGTCACTTAAAATGGAGAAAGAAATCCTAGCAAGATACCAAATAGAGTGCAGCAGATGGTAAACAAATATTATGAAGCAATCTTCCCCAAATCTGCAGCGTGTCACAAATATACAAAATGGCAGAGTTTGGATAAAAGGATCATAACAGGCCATATGTTGTTAGCGATTTTATTTGTAGCACTGTGCAATATAATGGTGATATCCACATCAAGGTCCTAGAGCGGCTGCAGCAGAGCCCCAGGTAGAGGCTGCAACGGGGGATACACTGTAGGTAACAATAACTAAGCAAACACTGAAGGAGCCTGCACAAGATGCAATTATCCACATCAGAAGCAATGAAGCAGGTGAGAATGAAGCTTTTTGCTGGTAAAAATCCAGGCATTTGATGTGGATAAAGTAACCAGAAAAAAAAAAAAATCAAGCATCAATATACATAACATATTTTAGATGCCAGTTAAATGGCAGGGGAAATGGTTTTGTGCAGATGTAAATGACAGACTAGAGACATGAACTGAAAGCACAGAAGCAGATGTTGGAAGACACAATGAAATAAGTGTTTCCAGGAAAGTTCTACACATGGTACCATTAATATGGGCTACTGCTCTGATTGCAGTGACTGTTACTGGTGCATGAAGTTCAAACAAAGCTAATGCATGATGTGGGAGGTATGTAAAAAATAAATACATAAATAACAAATTATAGAACAATGGCAAGGTCTAAAGCCTGGTTTTGTTCAGGCCTCTCCAGAAAGTCCTGTCTTTACAACAGGGCAGGAGAAATGTCCAGGCTGCAGGAGAAGGAAAATGAAATTATAGTCTCCATTCTCATGCTTCTAGTGTTTTAGGAGGAAAAACACAAAGATATAAAGAAAAATGTAAAGCACTAAATAATACGTGAGGCTTCACAAAACAATATTTATTTTTATCATTTACACTCGGGACTACCTGTAAAGCTTACAGGGACAATTCTAATATGAATGCACAGTCCTGCCTTCCGTCCTATCTGCTCTCACCTTCAGCATGTCTACCTTATTCATACAGCACTTCTAACCTGCTGGTTTTTTTTTGTTATTTCATCTCTAAAAGAGAAACTGAGATACACAGAAAGTAATAATCAATAAGTACTACAAGGGAGCTGCAATAATCTTCTCCACTTGAAGGAAAACTCTAGCCTAGTGTCTAAGACAGACATTTGACTTTGCTTTGCAGCTTACTGCCCTCTAGATAAGACAATCAATCCAAAAATTCCTCCAAAAATAAAAATAAAGGGTTCAAAAAATAGAACTGGAATAGAACAGGCAGATACATCAGCCTAAATCTGTGCTCATGCCATCACCAAGGGCTTTCCTAACTCCACAAAAATAAATATGCAAAATCATTTCTGCAGGATGTGCAGTTATGGACAACCTCAGCCTGTAACTTGTGCATGTTCTGTATGTCAGTTCTTTTTGTCAGCTTCTCAGCAAGACACACGGGGCCTTTTAGAACATATTGCTAGTGTAGAGTCTCAGCAGGTGGCACTTTGCTGCAATCCTCCTACCTTCTCTAGCAGGTAGAGTCAATTACCTATTTACTCGTCCTGCTCTCAACGTAGGAGTCCACTAGAATGAAGAGAGCTGCAAATCAAACCCTTTAGCTCATCCTCAGAAGAAGGAAAAAGGAAGAAAAACACAGCAGTCGTTTTTCACTTGTTCCAGTGGAACTAAGTGTTAAATTCTTTACAGAGTATTTTGAATCCCCATTTCCAGCAGAAATGGAAAGGCATGAGGTCTGTATTGTTACCAACCCCTTTCAAATAAAAGGGCCCCAAGACATGCAGTGTAGCTGGGCTGCTGCACTTGGTATAAAACCTCTATGCTGCACTGTAATTTTCTAAAAGCTGCTGCTGTTTTTTATTTATTTTTCAAACAAATGATTAGAATTTTAAACTTAAACCTACAGGTACTTTATATGTTTCATTTAATTCAAGCCACATAACTGCAGCAAGGAGTAAGAGCATGTAAAGGTCATGCTGGTAATTAAAGCTATATTGTAAAAATATGCTCACTCGAGATATGATTAAATAATAAAATATTACTTAGTTCAGTATCATCATTAAACTTACATTAACACATAAATATTTAACCATAACATATAACGAACATAAACATTTTAGTTATTTTCAATGACAGCTCCATAACGTGGCGAGGAGGCAGCGCACACAAGCCATACTTACACTCAAACGCTGTGGTCGTCGCATCAGGCAAAACTTGACCAATGACATCCTAAAACATAAAGCAGAATTAGCTATTTATCAACCCGGAAACGCTCCAGATGATTTACCTTAAAGCATCTTCATTGCTCCCCAGCTGCACACAGAAGACTTTAAGACCTGCTACTCACCACTGCCCCAAAATTACAAACTTTGTAGTGCACAACACAAATCAATATAAATCACCACATCCTCCTTCCTCCCCAAGCTACCTTGAGGGATACTTTTTTTTTTTTTTTTAAATAACTCAATCATAATTGCAAACAAAGTCAGTGCTGTCTGTTCTTGCGGTTGGAAGAATCGATTTTGTCCTTGGGTTATAGAAAAATGTACATGTAGCTCACAGAGGTAAGTCATAAAAGCGGAGCTTTATGAATGGCTTTGTGCTCGTGCCCTGGTCTCCGTGCTGGGCTGAGCCCAATCCCTGGGCAGAGCTGGTCTCCCTGCAAGGCAGCCCGGCTACCCAACCACATCTCCCATCCGGCTTTGGCTCCGGAACAACAGGGCAGCATCTCCGCTCCCTTCCTGCACAACCAGCCCAAAGAGAGGATTGTTTTGAGCCTTTGCATACAGCATTTGCTCAGAATTCAGTGGAAAAGAGGCGCTCGGATGTAACTCATCCCGGCCTCCCAGTATCCGTGCTGCTGTCAGCCACTGCGAGGCTGCAATAAGTCATGTCAGGGCATGGCAGGAATGCACAGCATGGGCTTTCCCTTCCTGCTGCCTGATCCCTCATGTCAGACGGTCTTTCCACTGACAGTGTCACCAAGTGATTAGAAATTAATGAACAAAAATATTTATTGAAGTATATACACTGTGAGCATCTCGGGGTGCTAAGCACTCCCCCAGAACAAAGCTTCAGTGATCGCTGGCCTGTCATTATTATTCTTTTTTTTCCCCATTCAGTCTCAAAACAGGAAATTAAACATTCTGTGCAATGTTAGAGATAATTAATATAATGAGAAGGCAGCCAAAAGATTTCCACAGACCAAACAGAAGTAATTTTTCTAAAACTTTCTCTTGCATTTTAATATTAAATCTAAGCATAAATTAACAGCACATAAATTATTAATCGTATACAAAAAGACAAATATTTGCAATAGAGCTGACCTAATGATTCTGATTATAGAGGTTGCCAATGGGTACAGCCCACAAAAACAAAAAGCCCAATGCAAAATTCAGTGCTGACCAAAATTCTTCAGTTCAGGTAATTCTACAGCTCTGACGACACTCTTGTTCAAGAGCAGAGGAGCTGTACGCTCTATTCTAACACAAGAATCTCTTTTTTGGAAAATTAATAATATGCAAATAGATCAAGGACTATGTGTCACAAGACCGGCTTACACTACATAAATAGTTTAAAAAACAAACCCATGGAACATCACCATGCCACTTTGCTCAGTCAGCTTTCAGCATTGTTATTAAATCAATGTACCTGAAGAAACACCAGTCAGCAGGGCAGAAATCACATGATTACTGTGTTGTTATAATATTTTCACCAGCTAAATATGACTTCTGTGCTCAAACATCCTGCAGCCTCTCAGTGTTCCTAGCTCAAAGGATTATTCTGAATTTCAACAGATGACGTGTGATGATTTTCTACTATTCCAACAGCAATCACAAGCAATTAAACACCATGACTCCTAAACAATGGTTCAAGTGAGATGGGAGACACCTGAGTTTGTGTTTTATCTCACAAAAATGTATGCAGAAAGTCTCTAACAATGGGGAGAAAAATGAGGAGAAAACAGGAACTCTATCAAATCTGCCCTGCAGTAGAACTGCACTTACCTCCAAAGCAGGAAAGCAAAAAACATAGAAGTGCTGCTTTTAACAGTGCCACAGGTATTTAAGCCATGGACTTCATTCTCATATTACTTAAAAATTATTTTATATCAGTATGATATGATAAAGTTATCCCGAGTTAACACCAAGTGCTCAAATACTTCAGTATTGACTGTGGCAGACATACAGCTCATTGAAAAATGCAGGCTGCCTGATTCATGTAATGGTGCAACACCTTTAAAACAAATCTGTTCCCTCCCAAGGTAAGTGTGAATACCTGTTGCACAGCTTAGCTACCTGGAAGGGCTCCCTTGAGGCAGGATTAGTGTTCCTGGGAATTGGGAGAAGCATCCTGCAATGTGCATGGAGTCTCAACCCCAGGTCTCCAACCTTACAAGACCAACAAGCAGCCCATGTGGGTGGACAGGATACACTGTGACTCCACATGTGGCTTCTCACTGGAGGAGGAAGATGGAAATAATCTTCCTTGGCCTGAAATGCTTCACAATTCAGCTCATCTGTATTCATGAGCCTCTTCACACTTCCAGGGTGCTAAATTGACACAAATCATGTAAAGAAAACCTTTATGTCCTCAAAGATATTTCTACAGAGGTTTCTTTACATGAAGCAGAAGATGGGACTTGGGTGAAGATGGGAAGGGAGAAGACCCTTGCTACACAGCTAGCCCAGTGCTCCCATGCCCGCAGACATGCTTGGTTTGAGGAACTGCCTACCAAAGGCCAACCACACAATGCACAGCAAGATGGATTCCTACAAAATCCAGCAGGCAGGTGGTGCTGGAAGCTGCTGCTGGAGCACATTGTGCTTTGCACAGGACCACAGGCGAGTTTCTGAGCAGAAATCACCAGGATCGTTGAGGGTCACATGTGGCTGCAGGAGTAGAGGGATGGAGGAGAATTTCCAGGTCTTCATTTTAGAGACTGGGACAGCAAGGAAGACAACGGGCTATGACTGTATTATTACTTTTCAGTACTTTATTTTACCAGGAAACATCTCAGTACTTCATAGTACCTTTAATTCACACTGTAGCACTCAAGCAGGCTGAAATTGCCTCTTGGAGGAGCAAAGATTACAGTGGAGGTGGGAGGACAACAAAAGCCTTCGTGCCCACTGCACTCCTGCTCCGTGCCCCCAGCCACGTATTGAGCCCCAACGCACTTCATTTCTGTAGGAACCACAGGCTCTATGAGGCTCTTCTCCATGCGATGGAGACAATGAGTCAAACTCCTCATGGAAGGATGACGTTGGCGACTCACTACACTATAGTTCAGTACTTTGCAGAGGTGCAGCAGAAACCCACAGCACAGTCTCACATGCTTAGAATGATCTGACCACAAGTTACAGCTGGGCTGCATGAGCATCCCTAGTGTAGACACGGACCTGCAGACCTCGGTCCCACCTCAGAGCCACAGGCCTGAGTGAACCAGAATCTACAGCTCCCGTTGAAGGTGTTTAAGACTAAATAGCTCTTGCTTTCAATCCACTTCGTACCCAAGCTGTGCAGTTCGGGTTTAAAGCCTGCATTATCTCCAACTATTTTTCTGTAGCAACAAGGATGACGACTAAGAACATGATTCTGTACAACTGTGTGTCCAGAACGCTCCTCCACTTCCTTGTAAATGCTACAACCAAACCTACTCTTCAGTAACTGTAAAACACCAAGGCATCATCTAAGCAGCAGCTGCCCTCCACTTCGTTTGGGGAAGGAAGAAAACATGCAGCAGAACGTGGAGGACAGATGGTTCACATTCATGTTACTGGCTTGCTTTGGGATCCCTCAATCTCCAGAGGGGAGCTGAGTCCTGCAAAAAAAGCCCTCACTTGCCCTGTGAAAGCTCTGCTCTCTCTAGTCCACCTGTAGGAAGTTTGGGATGATGGTAAAGTCCCAGAGGGAGCACGTGGCAGTTGTGCTGTCTGACTCAATGAGCTCCAGTCTCCTGCAGGCCCAACATGGAAAGTCTTCAGCACATTGACACTATGTCCTCTCTGTCCACTGCCACATCCTGAGTGTCCTGTCCCAAAGGTTAATAACAACAGCAGAAACTAAACACAACCACACATTAATTGGCAGAGCTTTCCTTGGGGAAATGGGGCATGAGCATCTCTAGCAAAGAGAGGCAACAGTGCGGACACCTCAACTTTGTCCATGCCTCCAAAGCAGCTCCATCTCCACTCACTTTTCATCTCACTTTTTTCACAATTTCTGCACACGCAGAGAAACCAGCGCACGGATGGGAGGTTGAGTTGTTGTTGGGTTTTTTTTTTTTTTTTTAGACGCTTTTGTACTGTGTGTCATTTCCTAACCGTGGCCAGAGGCTCCTCCCTACGGGAAAGCCACACGCCCCGGCACCGTCACACGGAGCCACCTGCCCCACGGGGCGGACATAATCACAGCGACACAAGCAGGCTTTTAAAAGGCCGCCTCTCCCAGGCTTCTAAGGACACCGAGCGACACTGGCTGAGGGAAACGCCGTGTTTTGGGGAGCCCCCTCGGGCTCCCCTGAGGAGGCGACACTCACCAGCACGTCCCTGAAGAGCAGCTGCGGCGCGGAGTGCACGGTCCAGTCCACGGCGCCGCCGTCGGGGATCTTGATGCGGATCACGAGCACCTGGCTCTCCATGGCGCGGGAGGGGCCGCAGAGCAGCCAGAGCATCCCCGCCCCGCCGGCCTCACATGCTGCTGCGGCGGCCCCGGCGGCGGCGGGGGGGCTCCGGAGCAGGGCCGAGGCTGCGCCGCGCCGAACCGCTCCCGCCCGCCGGCCCCTCCCCGCCCGCGGCAGCAGGAAGAACTCGCGGCGGCCCCGGAATCAAAACGAAGGAGCCCCGGGGAGGAGGGAGAGGAGGCGGCTCCATGTTGGGGGGCGGCCGCGGGAAGGCGGCGCCATTTTGTTGGGCGGGAAGGGAGGCGGGGCCATTTTGTGGGCGGGGATGGTGGGGGCGGGGAGGGAGGCGGGGCCATTTTGTGGGCGGGAAGGGGGCGGCGCCATTTTGTGGGCGGCCACCGCCCTCGCCTGACGGGAAGGTGACCGAACCGAACCGAACCGAACCGAACCGAACCGAACCGAACCGAAAGTCGCCGCCTCCGCAGTCACTGAGGGGCCGATTCCCCACGGCAGCGACGTTGCGTTTCTTTTCTGTCCCGACGGCCGCTCAACAGTTTTTAAAGGAAAAACGAGTGTCCAGAGAGCAGATCGGAAAGAGACAGGTCAGGGCCTAACACCCTTCTTGTCATTAATTAAGAGTATGGAAAAAAAAACATAATCTCCAGTGCTGCTGATCTGCAAAAACAGCGAATGGGAGCCCCTCAAATATATATATATATTTTCACAAAGACCCGTATTTTTCCTCATTCTTATTTTTTTTTATTAAACTTCCTAATATCCATGCAGCTGGATCTATACACTTGGTTATGTGTGTGTACATATATATATACATATATACATATCTAAAACTGTCTTATGTGTAAGACAGTTGTAAAATTGACAATGTATAAGTCACTTAAGCTTTTTTTTTAAAACAAGAATTGTCCTTTAGCAGCATGGCCCTATCTTAAAAATTACAATCATACAGCAAAATTTGGGAATTACAAGCATACAGGAAAATTTGGGAGCCAGGAACAGGACTATTGTATAATTTTTGCACAAATATTGTATTCAGAAGTTTCTATTAGCATAATTTAAGCAGAATTCCACAAGCTATTGCATATTTTTATTTCCTTTCTCTAAACCACAGAATACTCTGCTAAATCACATGGTGCTGCGGTAAAATCCTCCCTCAAACGTTGTTTGAGCTTTAGGAAAAAAAAATCTTGAATTGCCATTAGCAGAGAGAAATTCTTTCTCTATTCAGTAACTTTATAATTTAGTTCCTACACTAGAAATTAATAGAGCCCCAACTCAGAAGTGTCTAAGGAATTGGCGCTGCCCGTATGGACTTCTCTCTGTTCAAATGAACCTTTTACCTATGGTCCCTGAATACCTTTCAATGATGATTCATTTTCTATTACATTTTAAAGAATAGGATACAAAATCACAGAATTTCTATAGAATCACGATTTATCTAAAATGCCTTTTTCATTTACAAGACTATGGGGAAAACCAACTCAATTTGCCAGATTTGCATAAATATTGTGCAGCATATCCAGGGCTAATAATAACCTTAATGCCCCATTCTGATTTGTGGTGATGCAGCTGTAATCAAACTTCAGAGTTTTTTGTATCTTATGAAGTATCAAGCATATCAAGTATGTCTTTCCTGATAACAGTTTGGCTTCGCCATATATTTCTGCAAAAATCCACTTTTCATGAGCAATTTTCATTCTAACCACACCAATATTTGCCACAAGTAGTTAAAATATATCAATGCTGCAGAATTCCTGCTAGGAGAATGGAACTTTATACTGCCATCTAAATTTAAATATTTTCCCAACCATGGGGGGATTTTTTTGTAGGAAGAATACTGGTATTTGTTAATATGTATTATGAGGCACTTTAAGTGTGCCTTATAATATTGGGACTGTCTTGGGAATCTCCTCTTAAAAAGTTTCTAACACAGAGGGTTAGAGAATTCAATATCACAGGAAAAATAATTAAGCAGTCAGATTTTCTCTGCTAAGTCTAGATGACGTCAGCAAGAAATATGCATGATATCCTATTTATAATTGCATAACTAAAGTCTGTCCACAAGGAAATAGCACTTCAAAATTTGCAAAATAATTACTTAATCTTCAATCAGAAGAATCCTGAAAGCCCATGGCTTTGGTAAGTAAAAATAAAAAAGTTTTTTATTGTGTAGGGAAAACATCCTTCAACAGCACTTCCAGCCTGGTTTCATGCTGTAAAGCGTGAGAACAGTTAGTTGTCTCAGTGCAGTCTGCTGCTGCTCTCTGCTGCTTTCCATTGCTGTTGGAAAGGACAGAGGAGATCTTGAGATGGCCACGGAAGGAAAATAAATGTTTGTTTTCAAGCAAAATGCCGACACAACTGAATACTAAAATATTAGATTTGCCATACTGTGGAATCTCACAGGAATATCAGCAGCATGGAAAAATGCTGTGCCCCCTGATCCCCTGGAATAAATGATAACTTGCAAGGTCCTCAAAAAGTGAGGAAATAAGTTACTTGTTTCCCTCCGTAATTCCCACTGCCAAGGAAGGTGCCTTACATGGTCATTTCCCATCTTCTCGCAACCATAGTCATAGCATAGCTAAGTTCCAAGTTCAGCTCCCGAAACTCCGTAAAAAGGAGAGGGAACCTGGAGCCAGCAGGTTTCTCTGCCTGCTTTGCATGCTGGTAGTGGAGGGATGTGTGAGGGGAATCTCAGCAGTGACTCCGGCCAGTGCAAGTGGAAATTGCTAAGCTTCAGACTCACACAGTCCTCTTTAAAAGCCCATCTTCACGTATCTGCCATGTGTTTTGTTTTTTTTTGTTTGTTTTCTTTTCCCGGTCAGTCCTTACAATACTGCAATTGTAAATATCCAGTGACAATGAAAGCTGGTAAATGGTGCCAATTGTACTAGCCACATGAGGAGCTGAAGTGAATTAGAACCAGGACTAGGACCCCAAACTAATTTTGGAAATGAGAGCATAGGAAGGAAGCACAGGATAAAGCAGAGTCAGAAAGCCCTGCATTTTTCATTACAGCTCTCACTGAGCATCTTTGGGCCATTCACCTCCCTACTCCTCTGCTTTCTCCTGCTCTGACACGGAATGCCTTTACTAGTTAACAGACTCAGGAGTTCCCAATTGTGAACCACATGTGTGAAAATTTAACACTTCTCACTTCTAAGGTGGACCAAACTACTAAAACTGTTTTCTGTATTACATATTCTGTACTATACAACATGCAATTTTTAAATATTATATAAAACAGACCCAGAGGGAGCAAGATCTAGTTGTCAGTCCTTGGTTCACTAAAGTCAATTTATCGTCTCTACTTCCTCCCAGAACCAGCTTTCTAGATTTTATATATGAAAAAGAATAAACTTGCCATTTCTCAGGAAAAAAAACAGCACTTGATTCATTGCTTTAGTAGCAGATACTTTCCTGTCTCTCTTTTTTTGTTGATGTTGTTGAGAGATTAATACATAAATTTCTATGTGTATAATATTACATACTATGATGAAATTCACCTTTGATTCCTTCTCACATCTTCACATTACCATTGAGTGCAGCAAGCTGAACTCCCTCAGGCTTATGGTAAGAATTAGGTCAACGGTGTCTGTTCTTTCTAAACATACTCCAAAAATGCCTCTCCCAGGAGAGAATCACCCAAATGTGCTAGGTTGGACAAGTGTAGATCCCTTACAGAACCTTGTAGAACCCTTGTGTATTGTAGATCCCTTAAAAATGCATTTTAAACTTGCAGGGAACTGGTTTCTTTTCCTTCCACACCTTCTCTACCTCTTGACCTGAATCAGTGCCATTTGCAGGCAATGGATTGTTCATCAAGCAAAATCATGAAATAAATCAGTATTATTTTCTCTTCAAGGGAGCAGAATATGGTCATATGGATCTCTTACAGCTCTCTTTCTCATTTACCTCAAATTGTAAAAACAAAAACCAAAACAAGCTTAAGTTATGTTTATCTCTTGCATTAACATATATTTTAAAATAAAAACACAATCATGTTTTATGCTTCATGTAACTAATATTGTTTAAAGGCTGGATATGGTTCACAATTACAATGCAAACCCTAGCAGTTGGATTGAGCAAAATGACTGGGTATTGTTCTGATCTTGCTGTGTCCCGCCAGATCAGCTTCAGGGGCTGCATAATTGTTTCTATACATTCCTGAGTAACAACAAAATTATTGTGATTTTTCTTCCTAAATAATTCATACATCATGAAGCAGGTACATAAGCAGGCCCATGAATCATCAAGCATGTAGCAATCATATCTAATGCCATTTCTACTTTGAGAACTCTAACAGACGTTGACCTTATAATATTTAAAGTTTTGTCCAAAATTTTCAAGAACACTTTAGAAATGTTGTATTTTAAAATGTTTTAAAATTGAAAGTTTCCTTGATCAAACCTTTTCTCTGAAGGAGTGTTTTGACTCATTTTTACAGTTTTACTCTATTAGGATTATTAATATGGCTGAAAGTAATAAATTGTCTTTATAGTGAACTAATGCAGGGCTCATAAACTGTGCTGAAGTGATGCAGTTGCTATGAAGATCACTGGTGCTTCACTTCACAGGAATACTGAGAAACTAAGATCCCTCAGTGACTGCCAACATGTGCATAGGTGAGAAAAAAAAAAAAAAAAAGAAAACCCCTAGATTTTACCAAATGCTGGTACATAATCACAGTTACAGTATTTCAACAACACAAAGTAAGGACAGATCTAACATGCTGAAGTCAATGAAAGGTCACTTGGCTCCAGGGTCATCTGGAGACTGCAGAGAAGCAGTGGGTATGGTTCGAGTGAAAGGGAATTAAGAGGAAGGGACATAGCAGCATTTTTGTGAGAAAATGTGAGAGTATTAAATTGTAAACAACTGAGAATATCAGTCCTTACTCCCGTGCAGAGACCGTGTCGCCGCAGGATTAACTTACATGGACAAGTGAGGCACCGCGGAGCCCTGCGGAAGCTCAGCAAGCAGCACGTCTTCTCTTCCAGTCCCTAGAGCAGTGCTACCGTACCTAAAACAGATCTTTATGTAAAATAAACTACCCAGAAAACTAGCACAGAAACATCCCTGTCTCATCAGAATTTGTGTAAGTATAGAGGAACAGAAAATAGTCGTTCTTGGGGCAATATCATTAGTTCTACAAAGTCTCAAGTGAAAAATTTGTCAAACATACAAAAAGGTATAAAAGTGAAATATAGTAATTAAGACCTGGGCTTTATCGATTGTGTGGCTTAAGTAATTTTTCACTACAAACATAAGATTTAATAAGTATAAGTAGTTAAAGATCCTGACTTGGCTATAGTCATTAGCATGTAATTGAACTGGTAAAAAAGATCAGTTAAACCTATGTTGATTACCACCTTATCTTTGAAAGGCAATTAAGGACCTCAATCATTGCAACAAGATTTGATTGTGCAGCCTTTATTGGACATTGATCTTTCAGCAAAGCGCAGTTACATTTTCCATTAATTTACAGTAACACAGTTTAACTCAGATACCTGAGACCATTGACCTGGGTAAGATGCAATGCCAAGCACTCGTTTAGGTTAAGATGTCCCCCGTAGTCATTACTGTTTAAAAAGGGACTGCTACAAGAAGTAGCTACCTGATCCTCTGGGTTTAGAATAAGGTTTCATTTATCTGAGGTAGTTGTTAACTGAGGGGAAACAAAGCTCTTTGCCTTTTTGTGTCATCCCTCACTCAAACATCATCCTTGAGTACAGGAGAGAGATAGTTAGGGCAAGAGTTACAAGATAAACCACATGGTATTTCAAATGAAAATACAGCAAATTGGCAACAAAGTTAGGTCACTTTTTAGTTCAATAAACATAACTGTGTGTATAGCATTTATAGTTCCATACATACAAAAAGGAATCTGCTCATTGAAATAATTGCAGGTAAATGATTGTGGAATAAAGCCTTCCCTACAGGTTTGCCTTTTGAAGCAGCAAGGTTACAAGACAGCTCCAAAAGATCCTTATAGGCAAGGCACTAATGACTGGTTCTATGTATGCAAATACATAATGCACCTTTAAACAAGTTAGAAGTTCTTATTTTCTTTGGCTCAAATGTTGGGTGTCTCTCTAACAGAAGACCCTGTTCTCCTCCTACGGGATGCTCTGCTCAGGATCCAATAGCCCCAGGTAGGAGAGTTTCCCCTGATGGGAAGCGGGTTCCGCTGCGGGCCCAGGTGCCACAGAACCCACCCCGTGCACGGCTGCTCAGGACCCTTGTCCCACAGCCTGACAGACATTCTTCAGACCAGAGGGCATGAATCCTTCTGGACCTTATGTCCCCCAACAGTCCCGTCTTGTGTTCAGGCTGATACTCAAGAAGTGATTAAAGAAGTGAGATACTAAGAAGCCACACTTTATAGCAGGGGGAAAAAAAAGGCAAATTAAAGCCAGATGGAATATTTTACCTTTGGCTGGAGACAACCAAGCAGGTTTATATTCACACTTAAAAATGATTTTGTAATGATTTATTAACTCAAGCAGCAGCCCTTATAAATAGCTTATTTTCCTTTTAAGTAATCTAACAGGCTTTCTACAAGTGTTAATGAAACCAGTGAATGATACTATATTTGCACTCTGCCCTCAGACATCTTCCAGTTCATCCTTTAGCGTGATCAACTTCATAAGAGCAAGAGGTCTATTGATTTTCATGTAATACAAGAAAATATTACATTTGCTTAATTGTTACACAGTGAGATCATTGAACAAGAAATCAAGTCTCTATTTAATGCTGCAAGCAGCACAGAATTGCAGCAATCAATAGGGTAGTTTGTCAAAGATGTTCTCTAAGGAGACTTGCCCATCACCGTATGGACAGGGAGTCACGCTGCCTGCATTTATTGAAAAACAGGTAAGCAAAGTCAGCAGTACACATTATCAGAAATCAAACAAGCTGCAGCGAGCGGAGGTGCAACTCCAATGAAGAGCTGTATTTATAGTCTGGTAATTAAAAAACATTTTATCAACCTAGCGTTGAGACTAAACCTTTACAGCAAGATATTGACAAGATCCGTGGCAATGAATGAGCAGTATTTGACTTTAAACTTATGAGCTGCAGTTATTTAACTTCAGCCAATACAGTGAAAATCAGTTCTAGGAAAATGCCAACAGTCAGTTTTATTATTAATGATGCTTCTTGTAATACTATCTCTTCATCTCTGAGGCACATTTAACTTGTGTCAAGAATACTGTCCAAAATTAAATACAGTAATGTAACTGCTTCTTTGATTAAAGTGTAATTTACTGTTGCTTTCAGAAAAAAAAAATCACATGCATTGCTTCATTAAGTGGGAAACAGTTCCATTATCTGGAATTAAGTAAAAAGTATTTAAATTACATTATACCATAGTCGTGACTTGAGAGTCATTTATTTGGGAACAGTGATTCCCCACCCCCAAAATAATCCCTATCCATTTTTCATTTATTCCAGTTTATGGAAATTGAAATAAATAACTTATGGCACCAGAACTTGAATTCAGAATGATCGGGATTTATCTGCTAACACTAAACTCAGCACCAAGAATATATCACATACTGCTGATCCTGGTGTTTGAACTCATTATCCAGCTATTGGTACTTTTCACTATCCAAATAATTCCCTACAAGCTTTCTCTTTTTTTTAGGTTTGTGGATGGATTTAAGTCTCTTTTCATTATGTCTGATGCTTTGGATCACAAACTGAGCGCAGGGTTCTTCTCATTCTCCTGCATTATTTAAAAAGAACAACTTCCAAATTCATGCACAAAACTCAATCTTCTAGATTAGCTGGGTTTTATTACTCACCTATAAAGCAATGAAAAAAAAATACAGGTACCTGGAATATAAGAACTGCAAAAAATACAGGTGTAAAACACATTTTAGATATTTTATTTAAGTATTGTTTGAAGACATGTAATACATAAATAATCTTATAGGGTGGTGGTTTTCCCAAAGTGTTCCAGGCAGTTGCAAAGAAACACTGTCACAGACTCATTCAAACCATCTGGCAACTATGACAATTAATATATTTATAAAACACCTAGTCGCAGTGTGTATCCTAGCAGCTTAGAATTACATTCCATACTTTGAGAAAGTTTCCTTTCCCACACAATATAGTTCAGTTCTGTAGCCTGATAGATAATTCTTTTCTAAATATTCCAATTTGTTCAACAGTTCTTATCCCTGACTTCAGCAAATTCATACACCCTTAAAAATATTCTTCTCCCAAGGCTTTAACCTTTTCAACTTTACTAACCTCTGCAAAAATAAACTTATTTTCACCAAAAGGAAGGCCTCCTGAAGACTCCTTCAATTAAGATAGATATTGAAAAAAAATGAGAATTGTCTTTTTTTTTTTGTATTCTGAGGCAGTAGATATTTGTAGTAGCTGTAACACGGGAACCCACCCAATGACAGGTACTCGAGGGTCTTATTTCAGTACATTGCACCTTCATCTTCTTTATTTAGGAAATAAATAGTAACTGGGCCATGACTCGTATGAACAGTCTCTGTGACACTGGCAAAGAACCAGGAGCCAATTCCATAGAGCAAAGTCGGGATGCCTACGAGAAAGCAAAAACATGTTACAAACAAAGACAGCAGGCCAGCAAAATTAATCCTGAGTCTTAACCGTAAGGAATCACGGCTCAAAATGAGAGGAAAAGCATTCCTGAAAAGCAGCTGCACTAACACACTGCCCGCGTGGAACGCCCGCAAGCAGAGCTGTATGTCCTGCCCTTCCCGCACACTGAAAGCGTTAAAAATCAGGAGATAGATTAGGAAAAGCAGGATTAGATCGGAATTAACAGAAAATGGGAGGATATCAGTGCAGAAGACAGACATGGAATGGAAGCAGGGAGCAATTTCATACATCAGCACAAAGTTGCTTGTGGGAAAGAGATCAGGAGTCGAGAGTATCAACTCCAACAGAACTAAACTGGGTGTGCAGGATGGGTGCAAAGGGCGAGTGTTTGTGGTGTCACTGAGCCACCAGCCATCGCAAACACCACAAATACTGTACCTGCCACGGGAGGAAACGCAGAGGGATTTACACCTTGCATTGGCGAGGGGCTAAAACACTGAACTCACCCTGCTCAAAGTTACTCAGTGCTTAAGCTACATGTCGAAGGAGGGGGATGACATTTTAATCATGCCTGCAGATCATTTAAATATAAAACACGCAAGGTGCATGCAGGAAAGGTGGGTTAGGTCAGACGGCAGTGAAAAATAAATTATTACAGAGAAATCAATCTTGTCAATTACATTTTTTCCCACTATACTGGTCCTGAAGGAACATAGAAGAGTGGCTGACACATTATGGAAGAAAAGAATCACAAAAACTTGCAAGTTGCAAGTCTGAAAGTTTTAAGACATATGAACAACTGATAAAATTAAAGCCCTCACTGCTAATGTATTTCAAAACATACCTATCCTCATTAAGTACTGCATTTTTGCTTTTAACTATTTACTATTTATCTATTTTAACTATTTACGCTTTTATTTTTGCACTATTTTAACCATTTACACTGCAGCAATGCTCTATTGCTATTTACATTGCACAACACCCTATTGCAGGACACTTCAGGACCAGAACGGGCCGCGTCCTCCACCGCCTTCGCCCCAGTCCGCAGGCAAAAACGGGAAAATCGCCCTGAACGGTAAGAACCGAATCACTGTCCCGAACTGCCGCTCGCCCCGGGTTATCCGCGAGGGCGGCGGAACGGGAGATTCTGAGGCGGACAACACGCTCCCCATCACAAGCAGCACGGCGATCCGCGGCCGTTTTGGGCAATTTTAACGTTTGTGAACAGCGAGCGAGGCCGCGGCGAGGCGCCCACCCCCGGCGCCCGCCCTCACCGGCGTTGAGGAGCTTGAGGGCGCTGAAGGCCGCGTTCTGCAGCGCCAGGTCGCGCGGCGCGGCGCGCGAGCAGTGGTACTTGACGAAGGGGAAGCAGCCGGTGCGCAGGACGTGGTAGTTGGCGCCGTCCACGCGCCAGTTGAAGTGCGACAGCCCGAACTGGTCGTTGCGCACCGCGCTGTACTTGACGCAGTACGAGGTCCAGTGCGGCAGGCCGCGCTGGCGCAGGTGCTGGCTCAGCACCTCCGAGGCGGCCGGGCGGCCCCGGCGCGGCCGCAGCAGCAGCAGCAGCGCCGCCTCGTGCAGCCGCCGCAGCGCCAGCATCCCGGGACACCGGAGCCGCCGCGCGGCGCGTGCGCGCACCCGCCCCCCGCAACGCGCATGCGCGGGCAGCAACGGTCACCCCGAGGGCGGGAAAGGGCGCGCGCGTGAGGGGCTGCGTCGCCCAACAGCCGTTAACGGTCGCGCTGAGGCGACGAGGAGGAAGGGCTGGAATGGGGCACAGTTTGAATCGGACTGGCACAGAGTGAGGAAAAAATGTATTTAGGCTGCGCTGCAGGGAGACAACAGCACTTTTCCATAGTGGAATTCAATAGGAATGTCTGAGGTTTATTTAGTTCCCTTTGTTGCACAACTCCAAAGAGGCATATTTAAAAATCATAACTAAGGTTCTGTGATTTATCTAAATAAAAGCAAACGTTTTCAACCATTAAATATTCTGAGGAAAAAAAGACACTGTACAGAAGAGTAACTTGGGAAATGGAAACATTTTTTTCTTCTATAATTACAGGCAATATCTCAAACAGCAATCTTCAATCACTGAGCTATGTAGTATGAACATGCTAATTAATCAATCACTACCCAGTAAGGTACCCTGTTTACTTTAATGTACTATGTGTACATAGAACCAGGAATTATTATTCACTGCCAGTGACAAATCTGACTTGAGTTCATCATCCGATAATTAATAGAGCACATAGTTAGCTTTAGTATCTTTATTAGTGATTACAACGACAAACGATAAGAAAGAAAGTGGAATCTGATACTGTGGCTTGCTCAAGTGAAGGCCTGATGTGTTATAGTCTAAGGTTGATGTTCTCCTATTACATTTCATGGGCAAAATCACTTCCAGTATGTTCCCTATAAGGCTATGGAACATAAATAACCACAGTTAGCTTAGTTTTAAAAAGCACTAATTTCAAAATATTTACAGTTAAATTTACGCTGCTCTTACTATCTAAAGTGAATGAAAAAAAAGAAATATCCAACTCCAGCCTCGGGCAGCTAAGTTTCCACCAGCCAGGTGCATGTAGATGTGAGTCTTGCTGAACAGACCACAAATGCATTGGGGCAGCACCAGTACTTACAACCCGGAGCAAAACACAGCAGTCTTGATGAGCTCTCAAGAACCACGGTCAAATAAAGTGTTTTCCAGAGATGAGGCTGAAAGCCTTTTGGAGATTGTTCCACATACATTCCACTTAAGGATGTTTGCCTACACAGTTAAGGCCTCTGTTGCATTCTGGTATAATCCTGCATTATTTTTTTTATATCAAAACAATCTCCTGCAATGCCCATCTTTGTGCTGAAGCTGAAATGCAGCCTAACCATGTGCACACTACAGATAACATATAAATTACTGCAAAAACATGCTTTATGCTGCTGAATTTTGAAATAATCTGTTAAGATTCTTGAAGTTGAGTGCACATCATCATTTACGGCCCTTACCCATCAAAGGCAGGAAACTTTAATTGCCTCCTGCCATCACTGCCAGCCTCCGTTCCCCTTCATCCCATTCCACAAATGGTCCTGCACACCTTGCAGCTGTGCAGCCAGCCTGGGTATTTGCTCTGTCATTAGCTGCAGATTTTCTTTGGCAATTCCTGATGAGCAACCATGCCTGAAACGCCTTTTATCTTCTGATCCCTACATTTCCTAATACTCCTTTGCAGCCTGGATCACGTTCTGAATAGTGCTAACATTCAAGCTACAACTCAGGAGCTCTATCATTCCTTTAGGAGTAGGAATAAATAATCCAGTAGTCTGAGTTCAAGAACCATGACTGTGTTTCTGACATACATCTTTTTCTTGGCAGATGAGATTTTCACTTCATAGCTGCTGTACTGCTGAAAAAAATACATTTTTGGCACCAGCAGCATGGGAGTTGAATGTGAGAGACTGCAAAACAGCTTCAACTCTTCCATCAGCGCACGGCTCAGAAGTGTTAATAGTAATTAAAAACTTTTTTTCCTCGAAATACATTTCACACATTGCACATACTGAGAAATCCCTCTCACCACGGGAACTTGGAGATCACTTGTTCTGTGCAAAAACAGGTACAGTTTTCTTTTGTCAGAACAGAACAAAGACATAAGGAAGTGCAGGTTTCATTTACTCCAAGGACACTGCAGTCTATTAAGTGCCAGTGAACTAATGAGCCTCTCAGACCTTATGTTGTTCTGGCTTGGACTGAGGCTTCATTTTTCTTAACTCTTAAGAAACTCGCTCTCCTGTGCTGACTGCGCCCTCCGCGACGCTGTTCCCCATCAGATTGGGCATTATATAGCCAGGATATGAAGCTACCTGAGAAATGTAGAGAGATTCTTGGCAATAAATAGGAAAGTATATTGCAAATGTGTGGATGAAAAAGTCAGAAAAACATCCTGGGCTGCAGGCCCTCAAAGTAGAATTAAAAAGTCCTGTCTGAACAGAGCTGTGTCCGAAGAATTCCTAAGCAACTGTGCTGTGCTTTTTGGCACATTATTCCTTGGCAAGTGTGATGCATGTTGTACCTACCACAGCCATAAAAACATTGCTACTTTCAGTTCTAATCGTAGGGGGAAAAGTCTTCTAGAAAGCAAGTTTATTGGCTAAATGTCACATTACAAAATCTACAGGGTCTCCAGTATGTACCAACTAAGACAATATTGAGATTACATGACAGAAAGGAACAAAAATTGTAAACAAATAAACCCTTTTAGATTTGTTTTTAAAGAACAGATTGACATTTATGTAAATATTCTCATCTGTAACGAGTTACCTCTGCAACCAAAGTAAAAATAAATAATCTTTTGTTTTAGAGTTATATGAAACTAGAGTTATATGAAACTAATAGAGCATCAGAAAGGCAGGGCAGGGATCTGCTGAAATTCATTTCTTGTTGTCTTAAAAACTAATTTTGCTTGAGCTTTTGGGAAGGAAGCCTAAAGACACTGGCCGTGCTCTGCAGGTAGGTACAGCTGATGGAGAAAGATAAGCTCTTCTATGGAGCAGTTCAGGTTGTGTTGTATTTTTGGAAAAGATGACGGATTTGATGGATAAAGATAAGAAATATGAGATGTACAGATATAACATATGTCAGGAATAACATCACAGTGTTATTCCTATAAAAGAAATACAGAATATATTTGATGGATGCATAGATCCCCCAGAATCACGGTATACTAGAATACCACACACAACAAATACAATTTTCACGCTCTTCTCAGCATCTATGTTGAAGCAATGCTATTGGGGTTATTTTCAATAACCTGGAACATAAATAACCGGCGCCAAAGACTGTAGGTAGCAGGAAACAAGACAAGGAGGGAGTTGGGTGCAAGACCTCTGGAGGGATGTGCACAAACCCAAACTGAGCAGAGCCCTGGCTCCAGGAACAAGACTCGCCCCACAGTGGGGTATTTGCTAGTTCCATTGGGCAGGGAGAGCCCTCCTGCTTCCCAGACCAAGCCCCACCAGGACCCTGTTGCTGGATGCTGAAGGCAAACCCACGTGGACTGTATTTAAGGCACTGCTTTAACAGCAGGGATAAGGAAGCAGTGGGAGGATTCCTTCGGCTGCTTTGTTTGTCCCTGCTCCTTAGGCAGGTCTCACGAGCTCGGCTGCACCTTCCAGGTTGGTCTCTGCTCTGCAGGCCAGGGCAGATTGAGGCTACGATTCCATTAATAAGATTTTTAAAATAGATATTGTGCCTCACTTTTCACAATATGAACATCAGGGACATTTATTATGATCCTCTGCTTTTCACCAGATTCTTTTGGTGAATAAATACTGTTCTACTAAAAAATAAACTCAGATATTGGTTGTGTATCCTATCTCAGTTCATATTAATTCACAGTACAAAGGGAAACCAAACCTGTCCTTACGGATGAGAGTTTGCTTCCAGAAGCATAAAGAAGATGGCACTTAAATGTTTTCTGTTAACTATTCTTCCAGAGCATCTGCTGCAGAAGGTTGCTCCTCTTCCAATTTCAGTTTGTTTTCCGCCGTAATTCCTAGAATTGCTTCAATATCTCGAATTGCCATCTGCAACAGATTCAAGGAATGCAGGTTATTTAATGGGCACTATAATGCACTCGAGCAGCCAGAAGGCACAGCTGGTCGCTCCCTTCTTCCAAAGGTAAAGCGGGATCCAGCAGCCAGGATGCACCAGCTACATCCTGGGGCAGTCGGGGGAATTACTGGGTATCCACAAATCTCAGGAACCTAGAAAGTATAAAAATCATAAAAACATAACCTGGTACAGTTTGTATTTGTAATTAAGCAGCAGGTGCCTTACTGCACATATGTAATGGTTAACTCGCTATGAAGAAGTCATCTCGTACAGAGTTTTCTTCAGTGGTTGCTTTTCACTCCCTCAAATCAAATCAAGTCAAGTCAAATCATACAAAAGTTTGCTTTTCCATCCTATAATATCTTGAAATTTTGTTTTCTTTGCTAAAACTGTCATTTCACACTCTGCTTAGCAGAGGAAATTGCAGTCATGGCTAACACTGCAAAGAACCAGATTTAAATTACGTTACGTCGCTGAAGATACAAATGTGTAAGACACCTTCCCCTCACTTCCAGCAAAATACTTAGGGTCAAGATCACAGAAACTTTCAATAAAGGGCAAATAATATTGAAAAAAAACCTCTCCCTCTGGAAATTAAGTTATCCTCTGGAATCAAAAATAAACCTTCTAACGTGTGGCTGTGGTGGGGCATGGGCTGGATCCATTGCTGCTTTACGGGCTCTTTCCTTGCAGCAAGGTTGTCCCAACAGAGCTGGAGCCAAAGGACGTGTCCCAGGGACATGGAGATGAATGGAATTGCCTTGGGAATGGACAGGACTGCCCGGGGAAAGGACAGGGTTGTCTGGGAATGGATGGAACTGCCTTGGGAATGGACAGGACTGCCTTGGGAATAGACAGGATTGTCTGGGAATGGATGGAACTGCCTTGGGAATGGACCGGACTGCCTTGGGAATGGACGTTGGGCTCGAGATGAAAGCAGCGCCGCCCATTCCAAAGGGATCAGTCCCACTCATCCAAGGAGTCGCTATAAAACGAGACACATTCTTCTAATTTAACATTTCTATCTTGATGATGCCCCTTTAAAAAGAAAACAGATACCTAGGGCAGAAATTCCCAAGGCAGCACCAAAAGCCGCTTTGCTGCTTGCAAGGGAAAAGGAGAAGCTTTGGAGACTCAGGTTACAAGTCATTTCCAGCTGAAGTCTATCTATTTTCAAAGAAAAAGTTTCAAACTATTAAATTTAACTAACAGGTTCACGGGAGACTTACTATATTGACCTAGACACTGTAAAATACATACTGCTAACAAGAAAAAGGGATGGTTTAGCACTTGTTTATGATACAGCATGAGGTATTTTCAGCCCTTGTTCAGAAATTAACCAGGATCGTTAGTTAATTAACACCTCACCTTAAAATTGGTCTCGCCTTGCATATTAGGTGCTGATATTTCTTGATGAATGATGAAGAGATTGCGAGCAAAGGTCATGAGGACCCCCTGGAGATCCTCTCCGATTGTTCTGTTAATGATATCCAAACAAATGAGTTTACCAACGATTCCCTTCACATGCTTAAAAACAATCGCCCTCTCATTTGTGCCTGTCTGCCGACGGAATTTAATGAGGATTTCCAATCTCACAAGGTGGCAATCTTCCGGGAGATATGAAAGATGAGGCTCCATTTTAAGTTGTCAACAGAGCGGATTTGAGTAATAAATAATTTTTATTAATCAACTTTGCAGAAGCAAGCAGGAGGCTCCGGGTTACCACAGAATTAGGACAGAGACAGTAGAACACTTCAAACATCTCAATTAGTCTAAAAGAACTGTTGCCTCGGCCTGCGTGCCCTGCACTAGGGAGCAACCCCTCGTGTGCTATTCCAAGAGGTGGAAAAAAGAGAGGAAGGTGGAAAATCCCAAAACATCCTTTTTTAGTGATTTTATTCACCTGTGACTGCAGGGGAGCATACAGGGTAGCACGGGAACACATGAGCTGTAGAGGAACCTGCTCCATACACACAGAGCTCCGTGCAGCTCCGTGCACAGAGCCACAAACAATCCTGAGGGCTCATTTAGTTCATTCCTGCGCTAGGACGGGATCGATGCTCCTTGGATCAGTCTTGACAGATGTTTGTCTAATCTGCTACTAAACACTGTCCATGACAACCTCACCAAGCAATCTGTTTAACGCTTCACTTTCGGTCAGAAAATTTTCCTATGTTAAGCTTGATTTTTTCTGGGTGCAAATCAAGTCCATTTCTTCTACCACCAAGTCCATTTCTTCTACCACCATTTCTTCCTTATTTCTTCCATAAGACACCGACCTTTCCGATTTGGGATCAGTTTGTGGCCCCTGTGACTCCTAGACCCTTTTCTCCAATAGTCACTGGTAGTTTTTCATCTTCACTACTACTGTCCCTGGGTCATTTCTTGCATCTCGTTGCACTTGAGCATGATTGCGTTTTTCAGATTATTCCTTCAATTCCACAAGATTTTATTGCCTGTTCTCCAAAACACCTGCAGTCACATCCAGCAAACCAGAAAGCTGTTTCCTTGTGAAACAGCAGCACCAAAGGAACAGTTGCAGACCAGGGGGGGACCATTTCAGACCCTCACTCAATACACCCCATTTTGACAGCAAACTGTGTGACTTTCCTGAGCGGGTTTCAGTCAGTGTTCAGCAGGGCTGTGCACATTATGCACCTTGTCAGGCTTCTTAGGGGATGTTAATTTGTCTAAAATACTTCTGAAGCACCAGACTTGCTCCTGCTTCCCTCTGACTGCCAATGGTCACTTGGTGAAGAACAATCTAAAGGGCATTAAATGCTCCCTTTCTAGCATCACCTTTGGTTATGATTTTCATGTCATCGAGTAGCAGACAAACAATTCCGCTTCCCTAGTTTTCATCTTACTAACCGGACAGCTGGAAATATTTGCAGCTCTTCCCAGGTATCGATCATTTTCTGTCTTGGCTCCTCTGATTTGGTGCTTTACTTATCCCTTAATTTACACCACCAAGAAGCAGGCAAGGGCAGCCCAGGCTCCTCGTTTTGCTCGATTGCTATTGACACCGCATCTCGCTCCTCTCCAGCTAATTGCAGCGCATCCTGAGCCCTCCGTGCAGACACACTTTAATCCAAGTGGATTCCGGTACCTTTTCACTTTTTTTTAAGCAAAGTGCCCCAAAACCTCCCTAAAGGTTTTCCCAGGGCTGATGTGAGGAGGGGTCACCAGAGCCTTGTGGCTCTGCCCGGCCCTGCTGCCCGGCTGGCACCGACCCGCGCGCACTCACACCATGCCCAGCTGGCCTCGCTTCTCCTCTTCGTACAGCAGCAGAATCGTCCCCCGCTTTTCCTGGTAAAGTGAAAAACACTTCATTTACTTATCCCCAAACCCACAATTGCAATAATGAATACTAAATATGTTGTACAGGGACGGTAAGGACATGATCGTATCTAGGAAAGGCGAGTTGACCCAAGCTCAGCTCCTGGCTGACAGCCACAAACCTTTTTAATAATCCATAATATCCAAGACAATTCAGAATCCCACAACCCGCGTTACTGGAGCAGCCCAGGAAGCTCTTGCAGCTACCCCTGAGCAAGATGCTTTCCCATTCCCTATGTGTGGCACGAACAGGCACCTTCCATCCTTCCCTGCATCCACTCAACCCAAATGGGACACATCTCACAGCACTGCAGATCTCCTGAATTTGTGGTTAGCAAAATATCCACCCGCCAAAGCAAATGGGCAGATGGGTGCTACAATGCAGGGTTATATGGGAACTAACCGAAGACCTCTATGCAATTTAGAGCCTGCTAGTTAGCAAAATAAAATCAAACCAATTCTGATCTGCAGCACTTAGTTTACTTCAAGACAACCCTAGAGCAAACACCTTGCAGTGTTCTTAGGCTTACCCATGATATTATGCTAAGCGGGACACTTACACTTTACACTGTGCTAAATGGCTTCCCCGCATCAGAATGGACACACAGAAATGATGCAGGGGGAATATCCCATTTTCGAACCTTTCCTTCTTTTTACCTGGAGGTCGAAGCCGACGCCGTGAGCCTTGCACATCTGCAGGAGGACGCTGTGGTAGATGACGGACAGGTTGGAGTGCCTCAGGTGGCTGCTGGCGAGCGCGCAGCGCCCGCCACGGAGCTGCAGAGACACCAACACAGCAGGCGCTGTTCTCATGGCACTCACACCACACACTGCTTGGGTGCTATCGAGACAAGCAGCTTTGGGATTTGCTCTGTTGCATTAATGGAAGGGTGCAGCAAGTCCCTTGCCTCATTGAGAGGGTTCCCCTTCATGAGGACGTCTCTTGAACGCTGCGTTTCTGTGCACACTGTTCCCATGTTGTACATAAAACCCTAGGTCATTGGTAAGTTCTACTGAACTGGTCTCCATGACCCACGTTTTGATATTTTTGTAATTTCATTGGTAACGGGGTCTTGTGTAACGGCTATGCTCAGGATACTCCAGCCCCATCCTGACCTGCAGGAACGTCTGTTGATCCCGAGTCCCAGCTCTTCTCCAGGGCAGGAATCAGAGGTGGATAACGAAGGGCTTTGGCCCTAGGGATAAAAGCTTTCAAAGAGCCTTCTTAGGGCCAAATTTTAAGGGGATTTCACCAAGACTCCTGCATTTGGGCACCCATTCTTTTCCAGGCAGATCATAAAGACACTTGGCCCAGTGACTTGGTTGTTTCTGAACCACAATATTTGCAGATTTGCGCTGCCTAAAGGCCTGAATCTGCTCTGATCCCAAAGATCCCAAAGGATCCCGTGCTGCTGGAACACGAGAGCACCACGAGTACAAGCGGTCCGAGATCAGTCCTATGTGACCAGGGCTGCTAAATCCAAACCAAGGCAATATTAACTCCAACTCGTTCATTATTAAAACATCACAATTGTCACCAAGTAATTAAAGCTAACTGTCAAAAACCTTCAATATTGCTCCTAATTAACGTAAAGTGACTGTGGGTCATGTTTCTGGGGAGAGGGGCCTGGTTGCACCCATAGCTTGTTGACCATATATATAGTGCAGGCAACTACACACTGACTGCAGAGGACGTCGTACTGCGGATGGAGTGACCCCAACTCCTGAGTCTGGCCACTCTTGGGACAAGAAATTGCTGAGTGGAGTGGAATTGAAAGGAGATGTTCTCCCAAACCAGGGCTTTCCTGTGACATTCCATGTTTGTTCAAGAATGGGGATATTGCATGTCCAAGCGTGTAATTTGCAGTATTTTTTTCCCTAAAATAATATTTGTTTTGACATTGACTCATTTAAGTTGACATAGCTGAAGTCCTTATATAATACATCTCTGCCTGAAAATTAATCATGTTTATAATATTCTGAGAATTAATAACACCCATTGCTCAAGTCATTAACTTAAAAAAGGAGCTTCCAAAATCTGTTCTCTGCAGTCGGGGCCCACAAATAAATGAATGCTTGATAAAATAATCCAAGTAGCAGTTTAACAAGCGTAAACTTGAATGTGGCTGCAATAACACAGAACTATTGTTTAAGGGTTGGCATCAGGTTGATGAGGTGCTTATTTCAGCTACAAAGCATGCATACACATGCATAATGAACTGCAGGATGAATTATTAATGTGTTGCTTATTTAGCCTCATCTGTCTAGAAGATAATGTATCCTAACTATAATGAGTGATTGGTTTTGTACATAATTACAGTAGCAGCAGTATCTGGGAAATTTGTTCTTTCAAGGAAGGATTTCTAAAAATAAAATCATCTTACAAACTCAGTTGCTGCTCCATTTTATCAAAATCAAGCCTACTAGGACTGCGAATATATAATAAATTAAAAGGGACAGAATCATTATTAACATCATAATTTTACACCAAGTGTTTTACTTAATCATTCATTACAGATCATGTGCTGTAAAAGCATTTGTCTCTCATTTTGTTTGTTCTTTTTCAGAGAGATTTTCAGCAAGAGTGTTTTTTGTAGTTAACTCTTACGGAGCTAAGACCCTCAGAAATAATCAAAAGAAGAAAAATAGAGTGACAACTTATGTTAATTCTGACAGAATTTTAATTAAAAAAAGTTGCTACTTGATTACTTTTCATTTCTAAAACTTGTACTACTGGGACCAATCATATCTAATTTACTTCTCTCCAACCAAAAGTGGTTGCTTGACAAGAACAATAGATCAAGAGCTCATTAACCTCTAAATTACAGCTCTATGACATTTTTGGAATGGCATAACATTCCTCCTCTATTTATGGAAAAAAAGGTGGCTTTAAATCTTCTGTGTAATTCGTAACTCTGGAGCAGGGACAGCAAGAGGGAGCCTGACTTTTTGTTCCCCATTAGGAGAGTCACCCTGGCCAGGGCGCTGGTTCTTCCTCTCCTTGCTCAGTGCCTGTGTCCTTAATGAAGACTGAGGAATTGGACACAGAGCTGCACGTTCTGGGGATGAACACTTGGGTTTAACTCAATGAGACCTGTCAGATACAGAGGGGTCCAGATCCTTTGGTAGAAACATTCCCCATTTTATCCTTCTCAGTTTTGTGGATGAAATTATAAAGCTGGGGTAGAACTTCAGTGTCCTAACTTCTAATCCCAAACCAGAGCTCATGAGCTCAGCTTTGTACTTGACCACTTTTAAGGCCTGACCACTGTAAGGGCAGTGCTCTGACCTCCTGGCTTGATCTTGCAACACATAAATCATCACCTTTCTTGCAACATGAAAACTACACTGAAGGCTTATAAGTTATTTGCTACCATAAATCAATATTATTGAATGGAGAGGCTAAATAATCAGGTGCCTACAAACATCCAGAACATTTGTTTTAATTTCTAAGATGATGGTCATTTAGTTCAACATGCTCCTACAATCTAACAGTAGCAGCCCTGTTATGCAGACCAAGACCAGCGATCAGATTTTAACTTTTGGATAATCCGCATTAATAATTTCATTTGTAAACAAGCCATTGCTTACAGTTTGCGTCTCTTCATGCTTAATATGCTGGCTTCTTATTTTCTTTGATCCAAGGGGCACTTGAAAGAGGCTAGAGTGACAATCCAGGCTTCCATCTGTCACATACAACATGAGCTGGGTCAAGGCCAGCTGGTCACTATAGCAAAGGTCAAGGTCTGTTGCCCACACCTATTCAAAACACAAAGTGACATTAAAAAAAAAGGAGAACAATAAAATTTAAAGAACATTAAGGACCATTTCATACATGTTGGTGCAGACCATTATGATTTTCTTGTGCTGGAAGCCCACTGGCAATGATAAAGAGTTTCTAGATTGGAACAATCAAAACCTAGGTAACTTTCCAAGATAATTTACCAAAGACAACTGAAAGGCCAAGGAAAAACAAAAGGTAGTTACCTTTACTACATAGATTTTAGTAAGAATTAAAGAAAGCGGATAGATGAGATTGAAAAGCATAAAGCCTTGATCATACTGCTTATATAAATACTAAATAGTACACTTGGATTTTCCAGCTGAAGAACAGTTACAGAGTCAACCTTGAGTTACAAATACATGGAAAAAGGGAGCTCCAGAATGCAAATCTAAAGCGTGAATGAAACATACTGAGCTATGGATCTCCATTTCAAAATGCATTGGTGGTCATGAGGCCTTAGCAAAGAATGAGCAAAGAAATACACGGTGTGATGAAGGAGCGCCCCTCGGCCACGCGGGATATGCCATGGCCTGTGCTCGGCCTCCTTGGTTACCTCAGCTTCCTCTCGGGGTCGCTGCGCAGAGCGGATGGGCCCCAGCACTGCAGGGCCATGGGCAGAACGGTTCCATTTTGGGGCTGTGAGCACCACAGGGCTCCCATGTCATCCATGGGCGACGGCATGAGGAGGGAATCCATTTTATGGAGCCACAGAACCCCAGGGCTGTGGGTCCGGCCGCAGCGCCAGGCTGCTCCCATCCACCTCCCCATCCCGGATGGACATCCAGGAGCAGCAGGAGCCCCATGGATTGTGTCTCTGCCCCCAGGAGCCTCAGCATTATTTTACCCCTGCGTTTTTCCCATTTAAAAAATGCTTGTGTCTCCGACACCGCTGAGAAACGTTCACGCACGCAAATATCTGCCCTACAGTGGACCCCTTTAAAACAAATCTAGCAGTGAATGACTGGAATAAGCCTGTGAATAGTAAATGGAGTCATTATAAGGATATTAAGAGGTCAGGCAGTCAAGGCCTCTTGGTAAACTGGAGTTAATTTCTGAATCATATTCACATAGTAATGCCCTGTTTATAATGGTGAATAAATCACCTCAGTAACAGTTGTTAATAACTAACTGCCAAGTATCTGTTGCTGTATTAAATATCCTATTTGTCAACTTAAATATTTCCTGCCGCATGGTATAAAATGCAAATCTTATGCTAATGGCTGGCTTTCCTTAGGAATAGGGGAACTTTCTCCAATTCCAGTGCTTAATTTTCTTCAATAATTTATCCAGCAGCATCACTTCTGCGAGACAGGAAGGAACTTCCATATGCACTTGGACTTCTTCAGTATGCGCTAACCTTTTCAATGAGCTATGCAGTATTATAAACAATAGGTGCTGTAAGAGCATTACATTCATTTCGGTAAATATTATCAAAATAATAGCACTCAATGTGCCTTGAATATTGAAGTGGATCCTGCGATCTCAGTCAAGGTTTTGCCCCAAATAGGTGACCAGATTATGTGACTGCTGAAAACCTGAAGTTCATTTGTTGGAGCCCAACGTGTTGGACGCCCAGGGCCTATTCCTGAGCTCAGACAAAATGAAGTGGTAGCTCCCAGCCTGGCCCCTGACACCGCATCTGCTTTGCACTAAACTAAGCCCAGAGTTTTGCTTTACTTGATAGTTTTACTTTCTGCAGGTTTTGCTGCTGGGTGAACAGAGGTAGGAGGCAGGTTAGGGTGGAGAAGGACCATAAAATGGGCAGGTGGAAGAAGGCTCATGGCTTGCCCGCCTCCCCTGCCTTCACCCTCACACAATTTACAGCTTGGATCAACAGGCTCTGTGGGCAGGGAGGTGTCCGTCACCTCCCATTCCTGCTCCTGCCTTTCCCCGTTGCATGAGAGACATAGAACATGGACCCAAGGACGTTGTCTTAGGTCCACATAACAAGGATTCCTTGTTGTATGGTGACATACCTTGTTGTATGGTGTTGTAGGTGACACACAACAAGGACTCCATGGACCTGCCTGAGCTTTTGGTGCAGTTTCCCTCTTTCTGGGTAGCTTTGGGGTGGTTTTTCTCCCTGGAGGGCCAGCTCAGCAGCAGGGAGCAGAGCGGGGCAAGGCGGTCATGGCCACAAGCCACCTCTCCTCCTCCTTTAACTGGAGCCTGGGGCTGAGCCACTCCCAGCACAAGGCAGAGCAGCCAAATGGCCGTTAGGGAGAGCCAGCTGGGATCAGCCCCAGGACTGTTCCGCTGCCACCACGGCCCCTTCTGCTCCTGCTTATTGCCCTGGACACCCCCAGCGTGGGGGAAAGGGAGAGCAGAGGCCTTGAGGGCACAGCCCAAGCCTAGCAGGGGATCCCTTTTCCCTGGAAATCCTGCCGGGAAGTTCTCTTTGTGCCGCTATGGAGACAGGGAGACACAAGGCACAGGTGTCGAGCTTCATTTTCATGGCATTGCTCATGAGATTTTTACCCCCTATTTTATCAGTTCAAGTTCAGGCCAGACCCTTAGCAGACATTGTCAATAGATTTGGAAGTTCCGTGCCAGTTCCTAAAGGCTGTAACTGCACTCTCCCAAACTGCAGCAGTTGTTAAGAGGCTGCCTTTCTGGAGGGCTCCAAAGCACAGCTCACAGTTGAGCAGGCCTATGTCTCGCTGCTGGAGCGGCGTGAGGACCACGAGCGGGCAGCTGCTCGTGTGGTTCTTGTTCTGGAACCAGGAACTGGGCATCTGCTTGCTGGCTCTATCAGCCTGGCACCTTTCGCCACTCATATATCAATATATATTCCCAAATGGAAAGGGGGAGCTCATTAAATTACACTAAGCACATGTTGACCATATTGAAGTTAGCGGGTGTCCCTTGAGTGTAATGACCTAAAATTAATTGCAATAAACAATGAAAAAGCACCGGAATCCTTCGTACGTGTGTCTGAAGACTTCTAACGAGGTGAACTCCATCACTGACGACTCCTCCTTTTCTGTGAAGAAGTTACCAAGCTCATGCCAAGAACACACGGTTGTCTATGGGTTTGAAGGTGCTCTTCTGCACGCAGAGCTAAACCAGTCCAGCTAGAGCTGCCATGAGCACTTGGTGTGGAGAAGAACACGCATTAAGACATATATCTAACATTAGAGCATGGAATAGAGGGCATCTGCAGCACCAGGAGCTACTTTTTAGCTTAGTTAATGCCACAGCAGGTAGAAAGTGGCTGCTCAGGGACAACTGCACGTGGGTCATCTGCCCATGCAGGCACACCATTGACTGGATTTCAACACGTTTCCCTTTAAAGCAAGAGCAAACGGGTGTCAAAGCTGCTAAATGCCTTGAGAACCTCAGCTGGGCGTATGGGGCTTGTTTATTATACGAATATATTTCCATAGTTGATAAAGCAAAGCCTTGGAGGTTGGGTAGTTAATAACCAGCGGAGTTGGTGTCTCCTGCAGTAAGGCAGGAGCTCACTGAAGGTCTGTGCAAAGGTCAGGTTTAAATAAAGACCCAAGACCGATACAGCCACACAAATACGCTCAAGTCCATCCTCATTTTCTTAGGATATACAATAAGGGCACCTATGCGTTTAATGCCATGCCTCAATTGGATTGCACGGCAAATTAATGTGACACAAGCACATTTAACTCGGGATTGCAGGACTTTCTCAGAACTCCCATGATCTAAATATCTCTGGAAATATTCTCTCCCATAACTCTAATTTCCACACATAGCAGCAGAGCATTTGTGCTCAGAAATGAAACTGGAGCAGGGCTCATTTGAAGCCTAGAACCAACACGAGATTTTTCAGACAAAGGAAAGTTCACAGATAATCAGAGCTGGATTTTTATACCAACTTATGGGTGGAAAGGAAGAGGCAGTTTTCCATATTGTGCTGTAGTGAAGACTTCAGGCACTCACAATCATGTGTTTTAGACTAAGCTAAGTAAAGCACAGATCTGGGTTTTCAGAATCCCAGCACTGGAAAACAGTAATCAGAAATACACCCCGGCAGACCCTTTGTCCAAGGAAATACAAAAAAGCCTGGAATTCTCACCCAGGCTGCCAAAACCTGCTGGGAGAGCCTCTCCTTTGGCACGTGCAGCCTAAGAGCCTGCGCTTCATGCTAAGGACATCTCAAGTGAATAAAGCCACAATTATAGTGTAGTTCTTTACAGCTACCATAAAAACACTTCGGCTTTAAAGCATAAACTTGAGAAGGGAAGGAAACATAAATTCTTAAACAGTTACTAAATTATAGCTTTTCTTGCTCCCGTTTAATTGTTTTATCTGCATCCAGTATTGATGTCTACATGATTGTAAAGAGCACACCTGCTATTTTTAAAGAACTAGTTGAATGGCACTGTAAAAATGTCAATTAGTAAAATATTAATGCAACTCGGGTTTGAGATGGGAGCTTCTTTTATTACTTTTAAAATTCGCAGAGGAATTGATCATTCCGGCGCGGAGAGGCTCTTGCCTGGCTGCCATCTAGTGGCTCTGCATGAAGAAACTCCCGATTTTCCTGAATTTCCTGATTCCTGCCCTGCACAGCGTGAGGTTGGAAGAGGGTTAAAGGAAAAGATGGGGCTCCTTTCTGGAAAGAACACTGAGAAAATGGGACGTTCTGCTAGAAAGTGGCTGGAGGATTTCAGCTGCACATGTGGCTGCAGAAGATGGGGTCCCACCAAAGGCACCCCCATGTTCACTATGGGGCAGCCCCAACTGCCTTCTCTTCTCCTTTCCATTGTGAACCACAGCACTGTGGTTCTCTGTTCCTAAGAGAATCCCAAGATTTTTTTCGTACAGTTTCAATAGGGTCAGTTCTGCTTTGTCCTCCCGCTAATTCTTTTTAATTCTGCAAAGTATGTAAAGATTTAAAGGTATTAAACTTGATCCAGTCTTTTCTCCTTCTTGCTGGGAAAGGCATGGGCACGTATAATCTATCAGGCCAAGGAAAAAGGTGACTTATGGCCTCACTTCTCCAAATTATCTGTCCACAAGTCTATGGAAGTAAATAAATATATTATTCAAACAGTCCCACTCAATTCAATGGCCTTATTTAAGTGCAGCTACTTGACAAGTTGGGGTCTGAGAAGCATCCAGTCAATAGTGTGCAAGGCTCTCGTTAGAAGGGTCAAGGCCTGGCTTGCAAAGACCAGGCTTGGAAAATTGAGTGGAAATCAGGAGTGATCTAAGTTGTGCACTTAATTTTTCCAGTCCTTTTTTTATTTTCCTCAAAAAATATTGAAAATGGCAGGGCCCCATCTCCCTTTCCCTAGGCAGGAGATCACAGAGCTTTGGTGCTATTATGCCAAGAGCAGCACAGCAATACAGCAGAGGAAAACACTTACCAGCAGTAACAACTTGATATAAGCAGTACATTCCTGTTAATACTAATTTTAATGTGATGTTTAAAGATTTTTGCAGGTTTTCTGGGTAAAAAGCCACATATCTGCCCTCTGCTCCTCTTTGAATGAATACACAGGGTGATACAAGTGATGACACATATTGCAGCATGTTCAGTCTGCTAAAGCAGATATAGGATTCCACTTATTTGGCCCCTCACATTTTTATAAAAGTTGTATTTATGTTACATGTAACTGCATGAAGGTTTCAGGGTTTCTGGAGTATTTAATACTCTTATACTGCACTGGTAACAGATATTCAGTGATATATTTAATTTTAGTGTTACTGAAAATACAGTATTTTCAGCGGATATTTTCTGTAGAATGCAGCACTGAAAGGATGCCTGAGTATCTTCCACTTGCAGAAACTTCTCTGAGCCTTTCAGCCAGGGCATTAAAATGGGCACTTCTGAAATCAGTGAGTGCATGGTTAGGAGCCTAATAGCATCTCTTGTTTGCCAAAAAACAGGCTTTCAGAAGCACAATCTTTTGTATAATCCCTCTCACAAGACAGATGGCATCATTAATTGGCTCAATATCTAGTTAAATTGAAAAGAAACAAAACAGAGTTTAAATACTGTTAAAATTGTGGTACACTAAAAATATAGGAAATATTAAGGTAGGATCAACTGAAAACAAGGAAATAAAACCAAGAGAGAATGGAAAGGAGCGGTAAGAAACCACATGAAGCCTTGACTGATTTACTCTGTCCTTGTTTATGCCAGGAAATGCTCCAACCTTGACAACCAAGGAAGCATTTCTGTGTTTGGGTCAACTCCCAGCCCCACTGGAGCCAATGGCAAAACTGCCACTGCCCTCTGGGGCTGCCAATGTCAAACCTTCATCTTTTAGAAGCAACTTTACATGCAAGGTATCCAGTCTGCCTTATCCTCAGGTCTAACTACAACCCGCATGTAGACACATTTGAGGAGGGAGATGCAATTGCGATCCACATTTCGGTGTTAATGAGTTCTCATTCTCTGGTTCACCACGGTCACCCCAGCCTATCGGTTACCAAAAGCTTGGTTTTAAGCCTTCGCTGTACTTAAAATGGAATATAATTATCATAGCACTGCCAAAGAGCCTGGCTTTGCCAATAGATACCATATGCCAACTCCAAACACAAGCCCTGCACTTGAAGCCTTTTCTCACCCTGTCCAAGCTGTGATTTGCAAAGATGCCTACGAGAAGCAGCCCTTGCATGCAGAGACCCATTCCACCTTGGAAAACTCCAGCCATTCTGCTGAGCTTAGCTGAGCAAACAGAGACCTATTTGCACTTGCAGCTGCACTTTTTAAACCCAAAGGTCCTAACTTAAGGGTGCAGAAGACAACAGACTCGCTCAGATAACCAGGTGATTGCAGAGTCAGAGTGATTTTCTCTATCAGTCTGGAATTAGGCTTCAGGTTTGCATAACTGTCATAATATTCAACCCCATCGGCCAATATCAACAAAATTTGCCAAGAAGGTAAAAACATCCAATGTATTCAACTCGCACAGACTGCTGCAATAGGCAGCTGCATAGAGGGAAGGGACTCACAGTGATGCTACAATGGGAGAGGCTGCAGGGTGAGCTCAGCTGCAGAACACGTAGCTTAACTTCAAGACAAACTCTAGGAAACCTGGCTTAACTGATACTACAGCTCATGAAAATGCTTTTAAATATAATCTAGTATTCAGTGATACTCTGCATTTGCTTTCTGCTGCGTCTGGTGGAAGAATTTATCAGATCACATAGTAACAGGGATATCTGATGTTATACAACAAATGCCACAATTACTTAAGAATGGAGGAATGTTATAAGCTGTGATCCAGACTGATCATTAACATTCATGCCAGGAAGTAAAGGACAAAAACACGAGTAAGATTTAGCTGGAAAGCACGTTGCAGGTTGCTAATGGAATGAGACCCATCTATTGTGAATCCTACGAGAGACACTAATGAACAGAATGAAATGAATGCTAGGATTTATTTTGGGCACATACACCACAACTTTACTGCCTGTTAATACAACTGCACCTCCAAGATAGACCTGAATGAGGGTAACTCACCTGCAACTACAGCTCTGATTACATTGCTCCTTTTGATCCATCCTCTCACCTGCTTGGTCCTTGGCACGGGCAGAAGTCTGCATTACAGATCTGCAAATCCAGCTGTTCCTGAGGAGCAGCAGTGGCCACAGCCCCTCTGCTTTCCTGCCATCTCTCCTAGGCAGCAGCAGATCCTGCAGTTGATGCCCTCCCGCTGCCTTGATTTATCACATCACCTCTTACGTTGTCAAAAGTCCCGATACTGCTGACTAGCAGGTTTTGTTGATAGACTTGCAGGCAGGGAGAACCAGGGTCACTGGAATGCTTCAGATTCCACCTTTTAAAGAGGTCCCATTACTCATCTCTGCAAAAGCCTCTCCTGGACAAGTGTTTATTTAGCTCCTTCTGTTCTGCTTAGTTATTCCTGCCTGCTGGAAGTCACAGGGTGCTCCAGCATCCCAGATACTACATGGGCTTCCTAGTGGCATGTGCCCTTGTAGGTAACCCAAAGTCTTAACCTTGGAGTACCATAAATTAAAATGATATACCCTTCAGTTTAGGCTCCCCAAAAGGCCAGCCTTGTGTTTGTGCAATGTGTGCATGTAGTTCACACGCCCACAGCATCAAGGCTTCAGGACTAGGAACAGTGTGATAAACTGCAAGGTTCTATCACAGAACTGAACTTCCTAAGAGGTCCCACAGTAGCTGGATCTGCCCATGTTCTGCTGAGAGCAAACAAGCTACTGACTGCCCACAGGGTCACACAGTCAGTGCTGGAGCTGGGCTGGATCCAGCTGTCGAGAAACTAGTTTATTAATAAGGTTAAAATAATCCATACAATTATTTCTTGCAGGGCAAAATACAAGAGAGTCATAACTGTCAACATTTGGAAACTAAAATCCTCTCTGTGGTCTTAGCTGTGAAACTATCCTCTGTAATTACCACATTATTGCAGAGTGCACTTATTTTAGGTGAAGGAAAGTCTTTTAAAAGTGAAAATATTATTTCAGCTTTGAAAGAAACCCTGCAGGCATTGCTGAGCTGTTGCTCTTCAGGGTAGAGAGAAAGATTCCTCAGGTCTACGTTTTATGAAGTTGATAAAGCATGAACAGCATGCACCTCTCCACATGCTTCCCTGCTTAGAAGTTTGTTCAGACGGGCAAAGCTTTTCCCGTTATCTGTTGGGGTCATGGAAGAGCGTAGGCAGTTCTTGATATTAGGGGGACAATGTGAAGTCACATATCTGCTCCACTCACCTGCTGCTCCAGCGTTTGTGGATGGATGAAAGTCACAAAGTCAATGGAGAAGTAACCGAGCACTCCTTTGGACTTGCAGGTCTCTCCAATTTTTAAGCACAGGGAACTAAGGACTGCTGGATCAACAGAGCATTGTGGAATGGTAGTGCCAGATGAGCGCAGGGGACCGTCAGCATGGAGCTGGTCTCCAGATGACACCATTTTTATGTTGCCCGTTGGTTCTATCAGCATATCCACTGTAAGGTTGGTGACGTTTTCAGAGAGTGGGAAGGCTTCTATCACACCACCTAGTAAGAAATGAATGAGCAGTTAAGTCAGCAGTAACATTCCCATGCAAAGCTCCTATGGAGTGAACCTCCCAGCTCCTCTTGTGCTCAGCCATCGCAGACACTGCTGTGGAGATGCAGCAAGTAAATAAATGCAATGTGAGCAGCAAAGCTAGACCCATGAATCTCTTAGAAGAAAAACGTGGTATCTCCACCACTCTAGCCCTGCACAGTTCAGCTGGTGGATTTAGAGCTGCAGGTGCTTTTGAAAGCAATTCCTAGAGCTATATCACATACCTGATGGAGCAAATAGGTGGCATGAATGAATCCTGGGCTGCCCCCTGCCCAGCTAATTGCCAGAATGGTATTGCAGGGTATTGCCAGGGTGATGTGGGCACATTTGGGGGGCATTATCTCCAGCTGTGAACCACTCTTGGAGTACATTGTGCTGCATACAATGATCTGAGATAAGCAGGTCTGTCTGCTGATACTCATCCCCGTGAGGAAACTGCTGTGTAGATGGGAAGGTCAGAAAAGCTGACAACTCTTAGCATAGTTGCCCATAGGAAATCACGGAGAGGAGCCTATTTGGCATTCTGGGACTGCCTTTTCACTGCATTATAATGCCATAATGCATTTAGTTAGGATGAGCTAGGATATAATGAAAACTGCTATGATATATGTTAACTGGCATTGTTTTTTCCAAAAATACTTTCAATTTTTTGAATTGCCGTTGTCAGTTCAACAGATAGAAATCTCTGAAATGCCTATATCTATTTCACATAATACGAAAGAATATAACTGCCGGGCAGATTACCACCGAAATTTACTACCCGAGCCCAAACACCGCATCTTTTTCAGGCTAAAACTTGGCATCCTAATATAGGATTTAAGCATTTCCATGCAAAGCCACTCACAGATATACTGATCTGTAGCAATTAGACAACACTTATCTGTGCTGCTTTTTACGTCCTCGCTTCTGAGCGGAGCCAGTTGGATGGGGGCCAGCCCTGCTGCAAAGGTGCCCTGGCCCAGCCAACGCTGGCAAAATGGTGCCAGCAAAACCACCCAACCTGCAGACTGCAGCTCTCTCGTGTTCCTGGAGCTCGGAGGGCAAGAAATAGCCCAGCAAGGGCCTAACTGCAACTTGGTGCCCGTATTCTGTGCAGTGCAATAACGCACAGCTTTGCTTGTGCTTGCCACAAAACCTATTTGGGGGCAAAGATCCAGGCAGAAAGCTCATTTTGCTCATTTGCTTAAAGGTGACGAGCACAGTTGACTTTATGCAATGCACATATACAGTGCAGAAGTTAATAAAAAGTGCACGCTAGCCATGCAGGGCTCACTACTTTGAGGAGCAAACCAAGATCTTGTGGATGTTTCCTCACCAATATTTCACAAAAATGGAAATATGTGCACGCTCCTATTAGCACCTTCCCTAATGAAGCCCTTCCCCAAACGTGCCAGTCTCCTGCACAGCACCCCATCCCTAAGGAGTTAATGTTTATTGACTGACAAGCACGTGGGAAAGGTAATCCAGGATTAATACGGGTTAAATGCTTGGTAGGATACATGAGTGATAGAAGAGTTGCCTATAACTCATTCTTAAACGAACATTTGAAGCATAAGGGGAGAAATAAAAGGAGATAAATATTTAAATGGGACCAAGATTAACAAGAATATGGTATACAATATGGTATAATTACTCCTTTTAACACTTTAACAGCGACTTTGCAGTCTTATTTACCTTGACTAAGAAATGTTTGGAGGAATTTTTCCCATGTAGGGAATCGTTTCTCATTGACTGGCTGTACGTGCTGTGCTAAAAGGCCCGGCAGCTCCTGGGAGATCTTCACCAAAGCTGGCTCCTGCAGAAACAAATTAAATAGAACCACAAGCAATTTTACTACAGAAATGAAAACTGCTTGTGGGGTGATTAAAAACCAGGCCTCCAACAGGCAAAAAAGAAAAAAAAAAGAGGGAAAAAAAAGGGAAAAGGGAAAAAATAAAAGAGAATGTGGTTACTGTTTACCCACAGTCAGGGAGCCTTTTTTAAATTTTTCTACTTTCCTTCCTTTTGAAACCTGTCTTTCTCTGAAAGATGATTTCCCACCTTTCAATAGAGCATCTATTTTATCATAATTGATATCAATAATTTGATGTGACAACTGAAAATGCTAAGCACTTGGCAGCTGCTCGGTGATCAATATCAGCAGTCAATAACCTGTTTTTATTTTGAAACGGAGCTTATTGAAGTAGGCATATATGCCAGAAACAGTTTTACTGACTCTCTTTATGTGTAAGCTATTACATCAACCAAATCAAAATTCACCCTGTAGTTATAACAAATTTCAGGCCAGAATCTACCAAAGTGGTTTATAGTGCAGGGGATACCCTTATTACCCTCTCTGTCTTTATAATAAATTCCTACGTGAATTTGCATTGCTAATCTTTGGTAGAACTTCATTTATTGTGCTACAGGATACGAAGTAGCTCATCCCTGGTTTTAAATTCTTTACTATATTATCACACACACAAAACCACCCCATTAAATACAGAAACCAACTGCATTGCTTTTACTGTTGCAAACAGTCCCAGAAGCAGAGGAGCATATAAAGTGCAAGGACCCTGACTCGATTGCTTCAGGCTCCCTTTCCTGCTGCTTCATAAGCATTCCCTGGCTTCCCCGGGGTCTCTTTGCTTCTCCCGTCGATCCTCCCTCTCCAGCTTCCAGTGCTTCAGAAGATGACCGGCCATCCTGGGACCCTGGCAATAGCCTGAGCCACAACTGTATTATTTTTAGCTCTGGAGGAACATGGTAAAATCTCATGGCTAATGTCTATGAAGAGAAAAACAAACATTTTTTTCCAAGGAATTTGGAGAGGTTTGGGCATGATGTGATATACCCCAAAATATGAATTCAAAATCAACTTACTGTGATTTATCCACCCAAATGAGGAGAAGGAGGCTGAACAATGACTAGGGAGTCAATGTGGCACATAGACAGAGCTTATTCCTGGCTGCTGCTTCCTGTGAAATTCTGGGAAGATGACTGGGTTCATGCACAAAACCTAGTGCCTTGCAGGAAGATGACAGTGGCTTTAAAAAACATAAGTTTAAGAAACCTGGGAAAAGGTCCTTGTGAGATCTAGCACCTAAACAGTCAAGTCGTTCACAGAAGGTGAATCGCTTTTTAAGGGAAAAAAGGTAAAGTGGTTACCTTTAAAAGGTAACCACTTTTTAAGGATCAGCACCTGGAATTCTAGTTGAAGTGGGGTTTTTTTGTTTGTTTGTTTTTAATTATAAGCTCTAAAAAGGCAATAATCCTGATTATAGAGAGTTCTAGTAGGCAAATTCAAGCCCAGATCTAACACTCACTCATGAAATCAAGCCTTTTAAAAGGATGACTGCTCTGTAGGGCTAATTTCATTTAAATTGGACGGTGTCTCCAGCAGAGCTCACCCATGTTTTACCTCTTGATGTGGCCCCAAACAATCCAGAATTAGACTCAACACGAGCAGAACTTTCAGCTGATCTTTTTTAGCATCAGCAAAGAGACAGCAGGCCAGATATTTTTGCTACATGACACAGGAGTGTGTAAATCCATCCAAACCTGTTTTCCCTTCTTTATAAAATGTGATGAATAAGCATGAAGAATAGAAACCTTTCCCTCTATCAATATAAAATAATTTCTCCCTCTGCTGCAAGCCGAGTTTATGAAGGCTGCCTTAAAACAACAACAGCAAAGGACTGACCATGGGGTATATTGAAAGAACTGGGAGATGCACTTGAGAAAGACCAGTGCACAGAAAAGCCTTTGAGGAGACAGGGATACGAAGGGGAAGAAGAAACAGAAATCCAAAGGAAGACCTGGGGACAGAAAGAGGCGGCAGAGCAGAATGCATGAGAAACACCTGAGGCTTTCTAGCTAAAAAATCAGATTGAAGGAAATTATTTAGACCTTGCAAGCAAATAGTGAAGCAAGCAATTCTAAATAAATAAACCCAAGAGAGCCAGAGAGGAAAAAATATCAGCAGACAGATCCTTAGCAATACCCAGTGCTGTGTCGCCGCTGAAGCCAGTGCAGGTAGAGCAGTTCATGGCAGCTATGCAGGATATTATCCTTTATCCCATCAGCAGGGCAGCTTTGGTAACCTGGCCCAGCTGCCTGGACCCGACCTGGTTGAGCCCTCCTTGCTCTTCTCTCAGCTCCACCAGCTAACGTGGCCCTGCTGGGAGAGCCCAATAACAGCAGCGTTTTCATTATCTCCTACTTTGCAAATTGAACTGTTATTGATATTTTTTTCCAATTCAAGCAGGTAAATGCTGGTCAGAACCACAATTCACCCCACCGTAGAGCACAAACTGAAAGGTTTAAAACATGGAAATGTTTTTGACAACAATACGCTGCCTGCCCTACCTACTGAAAGTTTGAAAACTGATTTAAAGACCAAGCGTTTCATTGTCAGCTGCAAATTTTAAAATTAAAAAGTGCCAGTTCTGCCTTCCCCGAGCTGGGAAAGCACATCCCGATAGAAGGCAGCATCATGTAAACCAGCCACCGTTACCGAGTAACACAAATGTTCTTTGTATGTAAAATTGCTCCGTAAAATATTTGCTCCATCTGCTGAGAGCAGCAGAGACGATTTTCCCCGGTAGCTAATGGGCCATTGCAGCCGTACGAGGGGGCTGCAGCGGGCGCCCCATTCGCCACTTAGGCGGCATTATCCGCTCGCCGCTTCCCGAGAGCCCGGCCCGCTCCGCTGCCACTCGAGGGGCTTTTTGTCCAGCGCGGGCACATATGCTCTGCTGCGGCCCCTTGCCTTGCCGACGAGGACGTTAGTTCTCTTTCAACTTTGCAGCACTTCAACTGCTGTTCCTTTTTGCCACGCCACATGGGGCCGCGGCTTTCTCTTCTGAGGATGGCAATGTGGAAAGATCAAGCGCTCCTCCTAATTCTCAATTCGACGACATGCACAGGCACAAAAAAGCGGAAAGCGGAGCCGCCTGCGGAGCCCCCTCCGCGTTGCCGGAGCCGCATTGTGCGCCGCGCCGCTCGCCCGAGCTCCATTGAGGAGCACATGTTTGCATTGTGCCCCGAACTACTCCAACATCTGCTAGCGGAGCAATAAAAAATAAATAAACCAGGATTGTTTAGAAAGAAAGATCCTTTCATTGCCTCCGCACGCGCCTAAACGGGCAGCGGCAATATGGTGCTGAGATCCGTTCCTGTAGCCGGCATCCCGGGAAACGACCTAGGCAGGGAAAGCAAATAAAAAAGCGCGGTACTGGGTGAGAGCAAAAATCAGGCAAAAATGACATCTTAAAGGCAGCGTGAGCTTGTTTGGGTAGTTCTACGTATTTGCACATGGAATGTTCACGTGAGAGCTTGATTTTATTCAAGAGTTTGCTTTCCTACTACCAAAATAATCCACGTGGATTGATATTTTGTTTATAAAAGCATAATTCTGGAGAGACGGCGCCCATCATTTCTAGCCATTCCTCCTGTCTAATGAGGAAACCATTACACAATTGTCTTGCTCTTCTAAAAGCTCTAGGAAAATATTGCACTGTTTCAGTGCAGTATTTGCAAGATCGTGACTTTGCAATGCTGAAACTCATAGAAAATGCAATATTAATATTTGAGTGCATTTTTTAATATGTTTTAAACAGATCTCTGCAAATGCGCAGTGAATTCAGATCGGTAAGATTTTCCCAATTAGTTTATTTTTCTGTATTTCAAGCTCTCTACATTTTGTTCACTTTCTTGCGCCCTCCTCTGTCCCATTTCCCCAGGGAAAGGATTTTAATGAACTCCAAAAGTAGGATTTAAAACAGAAAAAAAGGCACCGTATGGGGAATGCAGAGCCCCTTCCCAGGGAGCGCGAGTGAATCCCAGGGCTGCAGCACTAGGGATTTTTGGCAGCCCAAACCCCATTGCGTTTCACAAGCAACACGCAGTCAGATTCCTTTTATTCCTAGGCATTGCCGATGTGCTACTTTCTGGATTTTAGCAAAACAAACATTTTTAAAATAATCCAAGCAGGCATTTTATTGCATGCGATAACATTAACAGATTTGAGATTTCTTTACTGCTCTTGCTTTATCCTCTCCTTCCACGCTGTTATTGCTAAAAACTGGCAGTTAAATTCAATTGATTCCAAATATTCCGGATCCATATGGCCTAAAACCCTGGAGCTGAAGTTCGGATATTGCCTCACTGCTGTTTTCCAGCATTTGCCTCTACTCCAGTCCCCAGATGGTGGAAGTAACATTTAAACCTCCTTTCCTCTGCCTTGTACAATAGACCTTGGCACCATTTCAACTGTTTACTCCGGTAATTAACAGCACTGATACCACAACAATTACAACTCCTACAATCTTAACACAATAATGCTATGAATTAGTGAGAGCTAATGGCTGGAAGGTATAGTGGTTCCAGACTGCGAGATCTGTGCATTTTTAGAATAAAATAAAAGGTACAAACAGCACGCTTGCGGTAGACAATGATTACCTAGTAATTAGTTTACACAAAGCTTCCTATTTAATGGCAAAACGCTGTAATTAACGCGTGACAGAAAATCAAAGGGTACTTTGTAAGCATATGAAAAATTAACACTGCAGGCCTATAGTTTTATGTACTGATTAGAAGCATATTAAATCAATAGGACACACAAACCAACAGCTTGCATATCTGATTATTGTAAGGCTGCGGAATGGATATCATGGTTTTAATTTAACCGAGGGATACAATTATCATGCTTTATTTTCCTTAGGATTTGGAAATTACCTGAAACATCACCGTGGCAGCTACATAAATGGAATAATAGACTCAATGAGACTGCCGCAAACTGCTCAAAGATACGGTGAAAATATGAATATTTAGGACATTTTGTTGACAGAGCACCGTGCCCGTTCTTGTATAATTTCCAGCTTTTTTTTTGTTCTGTGGGATATTAGGTTCTTCCTTATGCCTTCCTTTCTCTTTTCCTATTAAACACCACCTCAAATGAGGAGAAATTTTAAAGGTCTATCAAAATGCTGTAAATGGATTTTTTTTGTTGAATTGACAGAGTTTTTGGCCCTCTTCAGGCAGGAAAAAATATCACACCTGCAAGTGCGTGTGCACAAAGCAGCAGCACAGGCCACTTGTGGAAGGAGCCTCTCTGGGCCCCACGCGGTTGCACCAAGGCCAATGCACTGGCCTGCACTTTTCCCTGCAGTTTCTGCACTATTTGCTGCATTGCTTTAGAGCAAAGCTGCTGATGATGCAAAAGGGGACCAGAAAAGGGGTGAAAATGGCTATCAGAAAGGGGGAAATGAACACAACTTTAGGAGTCCATAGCGTGTTCAAAGACAGCCTGAAATGAGTGTTTAGGTGATGTTTTGTTTCCAAAATTAAGCCTCTGACAATAAAATGATTGCCTTTTTTGTTTATAAATTTAAGCTCTTTTCTCTGAATTTCTTACTTCAGCAAAGAAGCTTCAGTAGGAAATGAAACTCATTCAAATAGCTAATCTCACTATTCCCAATCACTGTTTATCTAATTACTTCTCATAGGACTTCCACATGTTTACCAATAACCTTCCAGTTTTAAGATACAGCCAACATTTTATCTTGCCCTTTCAAATTGTCATTTTCCAATAGAAACCAATTGCTAATCCTATAGCAGAGTGTGAATATGGCTTTTCCAACACTGAAAAATGTGCGGGTTCTGTTTGTTACCACCTTCTGAAAGAGGATGCGGAGCTTCTGTTGCTCATTTTAATGAGCTAACCATGATATGGTCTATGTGAAAGAACTGACCCAATACTGTGATGTGGCTGGAGATGGTGAGATTCAAGCACTCTAACATTTAAAATAGGAGGTCACCCATGCCCATTAAATAACCATGCCATTAAATAGCTTTTCTTCTGCAACAGGTATCTAATGGAAAAGGTTTTCCCTCATGCAATTGTCCTAAACACAGTCTATCTTGTTTGTTCACTTACCTTAGTAAGAATTACTTTTTCAATTACACGTCAACTAATTGAAGCTTGAAGAGACATAGTAAATAGATTGGAAAATCATGATATAATGGCATAAGAGCATTTCACACAGCACACATGCTTTACATGCATGGGTTGAACAGGCAAAATCTGTGAAAGAACGTGCTTCCTTCAACACACCACCCGTTGCAGAGCAGTGAACCTGCTGAGATGTTTCAGGCTTACTGGTCTTTTCCTGCATGTGATGAGCCAGATTCTCAGATATTTTGGCCCTGGAGAATGATGCTCCCCACAAGGTCTCCCTCACTGCAGCGTGAGCACTTGTGGAGGATGTGGCTTCTTCCCATGGATTAAAACTAGACCCGAGCCTAAGGGTGAGGCTTTTTGCCTGCTGGCAGCCCTAGCAGTGCAGAGGAGGATGAAGGCCTCACAGAGCCATTCTGCAAAATTTGTGATTGTAGCTCTTTGTTTAGCCATAAAATAACTGTTCAGGTACCCCTGATGCTGCATTAAGACAACACAGCAAAACAACAGTGATAATCTTGTCCTGCCTTTTTGTTTGCCCAATGTTATGGTTGATATGAGGAGTCTAAAAGCTCATTTTCAGATAGAATTGATTCTTACACAATTCAAACTCACAAGCTACCTTATTTTTAATCTGCTTGCTACTACACACCGACGAGAAAAATCTGGGTATCGTGTCTTAAACTGCTATGCAAATGATGCTATTTGTAAGTATTAACATAATTTAGTGCTTACAGTCATATTCTCATTTCTAATAATTCTACCAGAATGGAGAGTCTTTTCACTCCCCTCTTAGCCTGCAGGATAGTCTTTCATCAAGAAGCTGAATTTTTTAATAACCTGCCAGCATACGTTTTGTATGTGGGCGCCTATGCCAATGACACAACGTCTTCATTATCGAAAAAAACAGGTCTACATGCTGTAATAGGACATTAAAGCATGCCTGTGCTCATAAACTAATGCTTTGATGTTTAAATGTGCATCATTACAATGGTTTTCTGTAACAAAGGATGATTTTAATCCTCTGCTCTCAATAGTAACACTCAGTGGAGACTGCAACTCATTATATATAAAAAAGGTCTCCCCCTTTACAAAAGAGGGCTCAACGCAGAAGGCAGAAAAATGTGAACACTCCCATTCAAACAAGATGCTCAGAATGGCAGCAAGTTTTGCTCTTCTGGCTAAGCCAAATGGAATACAGGTCTGGATTTATGGAAGCTTTCCTGCTAAGTGTTCAGAAATTGGATCAAATATAGCATTCCATGTATATTTTCCAACTTCCAACAAATGTTTATGTTTAAGGACTTCTGAAGGGTCAAGTCCTGGCTGCAACAAGGCTCCACTTCAGCATAGTACAAAGGAAATTTGTAAAATTTGGGGTTTTTTGGTAAAAAAACCCAAGGAAAGCCAGTTGTCACTAGGCCATTTATTCAAAGCCATTCAGCTACGAAAGAATTAAAATGGCAAAGCTATATGAACTGTAAAACTAACATCAGGTAATACCACTTAAATATAGCCTCAGATGTGATACAAATTGTATTTTATCATGTCTTCTGCTCCTACCTTATGCCTTCTACCATGGTAGAAGCAGGATCTGGACATATCCTGTGTGTACTCAGACCTACTCAACATTGCTTGGACTTGCAAGGAGGGAAGGATCGTTAGTAGGTGGGAGAATTTGTACCTTAAGTTCTGTGTTGTAACGTGGCATTATGTTGTAGCTGTCAAAAGCCAAATTATCAGCACAATTTGAAACGTTAATATACAATATAATTCAATCAAAAACTGTAAACATTTTGATGGAATTAAAAAATCAAAACAGCTATAACGACTTGTTTATGTAAATGTAACTATTCTTTCCAGATACATTCCTTCTGGCTTTAAAAAAGCTACACTACAAATGAATTTGGCACAATATACAGAAATATCAAATGGTTATTGAAATTAACACATTTAAATACCAATGAATACTCAAAATGCAAATAGTTTGCTCAATACCAGAACTAATGAAGTTAGCCAGATTTGTGATCTGCCTATTCAAAGCTCCATGTGAAGCTTTTTCTGTAGTTGAGATGTACCATGTTATAATCTCCTCCAGTGCTGTGGATTCCAAGTAATATCCTAGTGCATGAGTTCATTTTTTTTTTTCCTTCAGTTAGGTATTTGGAGGATCTCTCTCTTTACCTAAACATCCACTGTAGTGTAATTTATAGGCCTGTAATGATCTCTGAGACCCCAGGTGTTCTGTCTTATAAGAGTGAAAATAGCCACCAGGTTTAACAGTTATTAGTAAGGACAAATGCACAGAAGCAACAGTCCTTAGGAAGCCAGATTAAAGAGTGACCAGTTTGTATCTGGCCTCAAACTGATCAGTATTGTTCAACTATATTAATCTAATGCTTATTTTAGTAAAGCCAAGTTTCTGTATGGTTCTACCACCTATATAGTTTAATATATATGCCCTCGTTTGGGCAAAAACACTAAGAATTTTGTGTTATTGCCTATGAATTAAATGGTATAATGTCCAACTTATGTGAGTGCCTGTGATGGAATATATTTTGGAGTATTTACCTGCCTTTTGAACTACAGCAACAAGTTCCTGTGAACAAGCCAGCCTGGTTCCATGGGGCAGACAGGACATGTGGCTGCTCCGTTACTTACGTGGGCCCACTTACAGCTCCAGGCATCCGGGCCGTGTCTCTGCCGCTCCTTGTGCAGCCAGGGGTAGCAGCTCAAGTGCGAGATAACGTCACAGAAGGCAGTGCCATCCCCTCCACGTTCATTGTTGGCTTTGAACAACCAGCGCTGCACTTCCATGTTGTCCACGATCAGCTGGCTGAGGCTCTGGATCATCTGCGGACCAAGGTGTTTAGACATAACATTTATTTTGTGCTTGTGGTGTTTTCTTTCAGACTTCAAGACAATGTTGACATCTCAGCAGAGGTGAACGGTGCAAAGAGGAGGTTTTGGATAATCAGCTCAATGAACGTTCTTGACAGGGAATAATAGTGGGGGGACTCGGCTATTTGAGTCTGAATCTGAGAAACAGCTGTGCCAGATTCGAGCATCCGCAAAACATCTGTGAAACCCTCCTACTGTAGAGCACGTTATATGGTTATAAATACACCAAGGCATTATGAGGCGTTTTAGAAATGGTGCTGTTTATTTATCCGTACATGCACAGAGATTTACATGACTTTAAACTGCCTTTTGCCCAGCTGGCATAGCATGCAATTAGCTCTTAGAAACGGTGAATGCCTTTGAACCCGCTGCAAGTGGGTTCATTATCAGATGTTGTTGCATTGCATGTATTTTGAAATTGTTTATTTTGTTTATTTTTTCCTTGCTTATTTTGGGGGCTTTGAGCATAAATAGAATTTGTGAGTGTCCCTGACGCTATAATTTGTGGCTTTTGAGAACCCCTAATTGTGTTTGTCTTTATGACTCCCCTACAGTAATGGAAAGGATCAATAAAATTGTAAGGACTGTACCAATCTAAAGAGTTATACCCTGTCTTTAAGTGAAAATTGAATTGTGCTTTAATATAGTGTCATCTTTCTTTGATTATTTAACCAACAAAGTCAATATTTCATACGAGCAAACAACAGAAGTAGAACTTTTGTAATGCTACTGTATGAATCAAAAGTATGAGGTTCATATAAATTATTTAACAACAAATCGAAAGCTTGTTGCTTTTCAGATCATTGATCATGTATTTGTTTATTCCTACTATGGAAGTTGCAATACATTTGTATATTTGAGATTATTTTCAGGGTTAAAAGTGATTAATAAAAAGCAAAGCAATGTGAAAAAAATCTCTAAGCAGTAGGAGTGCTTGCAAATAATTGTCTTGAGTATTTTCCTGTGCTAGTTGCAGCACTGCTAGAAAAAATACTTTAAAAAATCCACCCAATAGATCATCCTTAGACATATCATTGCAAATTGAAGTATTAGCTTACAGAATGACACATTGAGCCTCAATGCAAAACAATCATATATGTGAAATGAATATGCTGTGGAAGACTGTTATGCCTTCTTATTGCTATTTAAAAACAGAATTTTGTAATATTTTTGTTTTTTCTATGGCTCATGCTAACAACATAGGTGAATTTAGTAATGAAAAGCTAAATACAATGCATTTCAGTTGGAGATACTCTCAGTGAACCTGAATTTGAACAGGCTGCTTTCCTGAACGTGTGAAATTCTCCTTTCATCAAACACTTTGCTTCCCAGAAATCCCTGTTGGATTTTCAGTGGTGAAACTCCATTTCATTGAGGCCATGACTTTCTCCCCGGTCTGCAACACAAGCTGTATGAAGTAACTAGCCCGAAAGGCCCTATGTATCCTCAGGAAAGAATTGAGGAATGCCAGAGCAACCGGATAACTTCTCGATTAGGATATGGATTACTTTTCACTGGTGAAATAAAACAGAATAATCAAAAAAGGGAAACTTTATACCTGATTTACGCAGCCTAATCAATCCAGTTTTACAATGCTGCAGGTGGAGAGCAGTCTGCATCCGAGCTGGCGACAAGCAGCCCGTTTGCTGCCCCACACAGAGCGCGTCCTGCTCACCTGCTCCGTGCTGTAGATGTCGGATTCTCCCGGCGGGATCGGCACGCGAGCGCTGCCGAAGACGCGTTTGCTTCCCGACTTGCTGCTGTAGAGGCGAGCAAGTTCTGGAGCCGAGCCCAGAACAGGCACGTCGAGCATGTCGGCCACTGCCAGGTCGTCCTGGTGGGGCACCCCTCCCACGATGTAGGCATCCCTGCTCCGCAGGAGGAGTTTGATTCTTCTGATCGTCTTGGGACTGTACTTGAGCAGCGTGGCGAGGCACATGTGATGGCTCTGCATAAAGACAACATTATTCTTGTTAAAAGGTGCTCTTTTCTATTCCATAAACCTAATTTATAATGTTGCACACAATAAATACATTATTAATAGCAGGCTGGGTTATGACCTATCCTGTAGCTTAGCAGTTTAAATTGATAAAAGCTGTTGGGGTGAGGCTCCATAATCGTGCACATCTTTAGTGTGCTGGAAATGGGCTCACTGGGAATAGAACTAATTACTACACATCTGTATTTATTTGATCCATGCGGAATTATCCTTCTGTCAGTCGGAAAAGAAGCTGGTGGCCTTTGGATAATAGTGATTCATCTCAGCAACACTGCTGGCATGGTTTAACTCTAAAGCGTCTAAAAATCGATACGAAAAATGAAGAAAAACCCCTATAGCAGGGAACGTATTTCACCATATAGCTCAGCAGTATTTTAAGTGATTCCCTGAGAATAAAACACTTTGATTTACAAAACCTTTCACTGATCACATTAAATTACTGGGGATATACATTTCCATTATACAGTAGGTCTGAATGCTACTGTAAACTCAGGTGCAGAACCTGCAGGGAAGGGAGAGAAGCTTTTTGTTAAGGTACAGGTGTTTCAACTTTTCAGAAGCTTTTCTTATCATTTTTTTTCCTTAAAAAATATCTCTTGTTGGACAAGCTGCTCCAAGAGGCCATAACGTGTATATTAAAACTAAGGACACGGGTCAGGGTAGGTCAAGCCTCAGCAATATTTGCTACAACACATGCTAGGCATCATTTGCAGATGACCCAGATACGTTTTCCAGAGGGTATACAGGTGCACTGGATCACACAGGGATGGATATTATGGATATTACAAGAGATGCTCATTGCCATAGATTGCCATAAACAAATTATAACAAAGACATTTACATTGAGATTTCATCTAATCTAGACCCCCAAAACCACATGAGTTCTCAGCACAGCTTAAATAATGAGCTAGGGATTTCCAGGATTGGGAAACATAGAATAGAAGAGTCCCAAGTGCTCCTCCATAGAGGACTGAAGTCCTGATCCCATTTCATGACTGTACATTGCAGACAGAGGAGCCCCTTGAAGTGGACAAAAGGAATCTCTTGTGTCCCTTCCTCAGGGCCTTTTGTGCCAGCAAAGGTCCCTCTGTGAAGGTGTCAGACACTGCAGGGAGATCTGAGCTACCCATCAATGAGAACTTCACACATGGAAAGGGAGTCCCTGAAGCTCCAGAAGAGAGAGTAAAAGTGGCCTTGAGTCTTTTTAACTTGGCAGGGTTGTGCAGACACGGTCCCTGTTAGGATTTGGTTGTTTCCTTCCTCTGGAGCGCTGGAGTAAAGGTGGGAGCCTGGCCACATTGCTGGACTTGCCCCAGAGCTCAGCCTAAGAACAGGATCAATTCCGAGCCCGGTCACTCGCTCAAGGGCACGAGTGGTGATGTAGGGAGATTTGCTTTGTGCCTCCCAATAATGGATTTTGCAGTTAATCAAGGAGTTTGGGAAGCAGGTTGTAAAATGCCGTTCACTCCTGCTTTGCGGGCGGTGTGGCTGCCACCATAGATGTGTGAGTGGGAGCAGGGAAGAGCAGGAGATCTGAAGGGCAACTCGTGCCAAGAGGCAAGTTCTTGGTGCTCAAGACTGTTGCTTTTGCAAAAAGCCCTTGAGATGGGAAGAGCTGAAAATCAGATGCAGCATAATGGGCAAAGCTGCTGTGCTCTGACTCAGGATCACTTAATCCAGTCTCATCCTAGCCTGGCTTCACAGAGATCACTGGAACAGGCACTGAGCACCAAAGACAAGGCTTAAAGACACCCACGTTCTCCTAGACCCTATCTGGCTCCTAGCTCTGTGTTCTTTTGCCAACCGTTTTCCCCCAGAATTTCCCCAAAAAAGCTAGGTTTTTTTCCCCCCAAAAAAGCTAGTTGGTTAAGGCTGATTTGTACATCCGGAATAGCTCATGGGAGCTTTCCAGAGATGACCTGCACATTATCATGCTTTAGGAATAACTTTAGATACATTTAGGCACAACAAAAGGTTTTACAAAATAACTCAGATGAAAGATACTGAAAAGAAACCTAGAGAGCTGTGCTCATTACACACACAAAGGGACAGCCCCATTCGCGGTCGCTGAAGCCAATGGGTGACTTGTAGCAATTAAGATTAATCAGCACAGATCCTTCCTCACACAAAGACATTCTATATATATATAGAGGACACATTGGTGTTCATAGTGCTCCAACAGAAACTGGAATGTCTAAAACTGGTCTGCTTTTACATGAATAATATTTAATCCAAACCACTGTGACATTGTTGTTGTATTGTCATTGTTGGTGTATTTTACTTATAAGGCTCTTTCTAGCTCTTGACATTTGGCTCGTACTGAAGGAACGAGCTAGTATCCAGGAGGAAAAAAGCTAAAATTGCCAAAGCTCAATGGAAACAAAACAACCAAAAAACATATCCCTGGTGTTTAGCAAGGATTCATCAACCAAGCAACATATTTTACAATATAAAGGGCCAAGTTTCGGGTCAGCACAGGCATATGCAATGTCAGTAAGCTCCTGATGTCCAGCTAAAAGGCTAAAGAAAAGCCAGCCGTTAAAACTCCCATAGTATATCATCACATGCTGATGATTTATCTCCAGCTTTAGAGCAAAACACATATGGAAAAAACAGTCTTAACTATGGCAAAACTAGCAGACAGCTCTCAGTAGTTGCATACACCTAAGTGCTTTGCTGAACAGCACACCAAGAGAGCTATACTTCAGAAACAACATATTTACTGAGTAGAAAAAGCTTATTTTTAAAAAAATAAACTTTGAAGCTATTAATTTCAATCAAAATATGATGCATATAATGATAAAAATACTTATTTATATATAATATATCCCTCAGAGAGGGATATATTTTGAAAACAGGAGGAGGGCTCTGCATATAGACCCTAGAGAGATAAAACACAGCACAAAATTTCATAAAGGTCAAATCTCAGCTAAGATATTGTGGACTTAATATTTACAGCATATACCTCTTCACTGTATGGTAGCTTCACTGCACTGCACTATTTCATAAATACTATACCAGCATACAGTAATTTGGGTCTTTTTTAGGCTGTGTTCCAGCAGGTGGGTTAAAAATGGCTTAACTGGTTAAAAACTAATATTTCTGTATTTTTGTCGTAGTTTCAAATTCTGTTCCATATAGAAGCTCTGAATAGGATTTCCTTGCAACAAATACTACAGACACACGAATGACTGGATGCTGGGCTGCCCAGACATAAAGTTTGAGTATTAAGAATGGTTTATTGCTGTGATTTGCTTAGAGATATAAATCTATCAAGTTCCCAGTCCCAAACATATACTATGAAGAGGCAGCGTTGTATAGGTAGCTAATATAGGACTATCTCAACTAAGTCTATAAAGCTAAACTGGGATATTTATTTCCAGTGCTCTAACTAGTAGTCTAATCAGTAAAGCTCTTAAACTTGCAATAATATTTCACTGATGTGTACCAGAGCGTTGCAAGTTATAAAATTTCCAATTTAATTTTACTGCATCCCTCAAGCTGTAGTAATTAGAAGACAAACTCACAGGGAAGCTGTTTATAGCTTCAGGGGTGAGAATTTTGAACCTGTCCTGCAGGTCACCCATGTCCTCGGGGTTCCCAGATCTAACAGCTGCCTGCAGACCCAGGAGTTTATTGTAATACTGCAGTAACTCCTCACTCAGACGAAGGGGGCAGATGTAGATGACGTCCACGTTGGCATCTAAAACAAAGGGGCACAATGTTCATTATTGGCAGAAAGGTAGAGTCCATTCAGAACAGCGATCTGATCATCCCTCAGCACGGGCTCACAAACAGCTTCCTTAGAAGAACACGGGAAATAAAAAGCGGGATCAGTAATTCCCAAATCTTCATGGTTTAACTGCTTTGCTTTTTCTGTGCTTCAGCATTTCTCTGAAGACAGGTCAGCAACCCAAAGAATAGCTAGTTTTCAGAATTTAATCTGCAGAACATACTGGGGGCAGCTTTTTGAAAGGGTTGCGGGGGGATTTATCCGCGCGACTCGCATTAACATCAATGGGAATTGTGCGCTGCTTTAAAAATATATCCCATTAACTTCAGTAAATTATAAAACTGAGCTATTAAGTTTAGAAAGCTGATGAAATTGCAATTTCATACTCTGCCTTGATTTTGTATGGCCTGATCCTATTCTTGTCCTGTCCACATAAAAGCTCACGGTAGGATACCCTTAATAACCATGGCTGAGCATGTGAGTGTGCAGATTAGCTAGTTAAATACCACAGGGTGAGAATCTGCTTTTTTGCATGTGAAACAACTTGGGCTGAAAGGCAGTGTACACACAAACGCTTAGACGTGAGAAAATAAAAGGCATTAATATAAGTCATTTTGGAAAATTTAAGCCACTAGGTTCTTCTAAAATAAGAAGGTTAATAGATGAGCTAATGAATTAATTGGCCTTGCAACATTAACAGAATGTGTTGCCAAAAAGCCCTCCTAGATTTTGATCCCGCTCCTGCCAAAATCAGCGGGAAATCTTTCATTGTCTTTACTGGGCACAGAAATAAGAGTTTTGAAAGTGCCAGGGACAAATGTTTGTAAATGGGGATGAATCAGAAGCAAAGCAAGCACTGGAAATTAGGAAAACCTGATCCTGACAGTAAAAGGACTGGGATACCCTCTTGGCTCACTTGGTTTGCAGGGAAATAACCCACACTTGAAACATGAGGCCAGAATTTTGACTAGAGCACTGCAGCCTCTGAGAGCCAGCCCCATGCCCCAGCCTTGGTGGAGCCTTTGTATTACACAGATCAGTATGAAACAACTTTTTAAAACACTGAGAAAAACCACTAGATCTTTAGTCAATATTGAGTATTTCATCTTACTCAGGCTTGCAAAATCAGCCTGAAAATTTATTAGTGAGGGACCAAAAAGCTTACCCCCGTTGGCTGTAATGCTGAAAGCACTGGCAAACCCGAGTGCCTTTGGTGAATTAAATGCTGCAGAGCAGTTTACTACTAACACTACCCTGCAAACAGATACAGAAGTCTGCTTTGGATGCAGTGGGGCTCTGGAGACAGATTCAATAGTAGCAGGTCACATCAAGCAAGGAAATCCTCACAAAGAAAAAGAAAACCTGTCTGGTAAATGCTAATATCCTTTGGCCAGGCACAGGTAAAACATGTGATGTAGTTATTTAATAATTTAGTTAATAATTGAATTGTTTGTACCTTACTTGTGATCTGGTTTATATTCTACAGTGGAATCAGTTTTTATGTTCGGAGATTTAAAGGTGAGAAAGAATGCCTGTAAAATGGATTGACTTTGTCCCTTTAAGTATCTAAATATCATTTTAGAGATCACAAAAAAACCTATGTTAAAAAATTGAAAAAATAAACCTGTACTATGGAAAACCAACATTAGCGCCCAGATAATATATAAAAGCAATTACATTATTATTTTAGGCAACTGTAAATTTCTACATCCAATACATTCTTGTTACAAACTTCCTCAACGGCATTTATAAAATAATCATGATACTGAAATATACATGAATCATGTAAAGTATGTCATTCCAGGGAGCCAACAAAGTTGGTCCTTGACAAACAACGTTTTTGGCTTAGAAGACTGTCATTCTAGTAAAAACTTTTTAATATATGCCTCTTGTCTCAATTGCTAATTAAAAAAAATGGTTTAAATAAGAGCTCACTTTTCTAGCACATCTTTCTCCCCGTATGAGGCTGAGTGCTCATAGCAGAGTTAGCTACTTAATTTCGTAGGGCACCAAGCATTTGGGCTGGCTCGTGGTGCTCAGCATGCCACAGGATCAGGCAGCTTTACCTCAGCACTGAGTCACAAAGAATCAATAGGTTCTTCTCATGAACAATTTGGGCAGGAGCAAATAGCATAGCAAATAAATTACTTCTGAGCAGGTGTGTTCTCTATGTTCAGTATTAAAACAGCAAGAAAGTCGCCATCAGTCACTCGCTTTTACTCGCAAATATGGGTAAATAACAATCAAAACACAGGCAGGCACCAGCTCATAACGTACCCAGTATGTCACACAGCCTTCCCATCTGCAAATTCTGCTGCAGAGCAAGATCAGGAATATGCTCACGGATGCTCTGGGAATACCCTGGAAAACAAGCAAAGCCCACCTCAAATCTGTTCTAAAGCCCTGGCATATATTTCATATATATGCATATATATACATATACACACATATATATATATTTTTAGATAAAAAACGTTAATAAAAGTATTTCAAATTCCAAAAGTGGTATTGCATGAAATACATCATTTTTATGAATTCATTTTATTAATGAATTGATGTAACATTATTTTTGCATGATAAAATTCCAAATCAAGACCTAAACATTACAGACAGAATAAGTCAAAACAACAATCATTTGAATATTTTAAGCTGATTAAAAAATAATAAAAATTATCATCATTAAGTGAGAAGCCCATTAGAGCATGGTATTTTCTGTTCTTTACACAGATAAAAAGATTTCATTGAAGAGAAGTCTCTGTAACACCTGATTGCTCTGCTATAGACATAAACCTGCTTTTGCCAGAACCAATGGAGTTT
>JAUBOD010000924.1:174871-273947 GCA_032353885.1 Nothura maculosa
GTTTTCCATCCAAGGCACTGTTTTTAAACTGTTTTTACAGAACTATTAAAAACTCATTGATCTTCCATCTCCATTTCTCAAGTTGGCTTTATTTTCAATTTTCAGATTTCCCTCTCTGATCTCCTCAGCAGCACAGAAGTCAGACAGCCTGAAAAGATCTGGGAGGACATTGAGGCACTCTGCTCTGTATTGCTACAGCTGACAAAGGGAAAGAAAAGTCCCTGTTGCATGGAGATGGAGAGCAATCATCAAGCATTAAGGAGTCAAGGTCAAATCTCCCTATAATCTTCTGTAAAAGGAAAACACTCCAGTTGCTTAACTGCAGTGAGGGAGATTTGAATGAGACATTAAAAAGACTCTTTTTAACAGTAAAGACAGTTAGGTAGGCACTAGAACAGATGGCCTATGGAGACTGTGGAGTCACGATTGTTGGAAGTTTGCAGAACAGGTTAGAAAAACATCTGTCAGCAATATTATAGCACAGGTAATTCTGCCTGGAGGTCTAGATAACCTCGTAAGATCCTTTTCAGACCCATTTTCTAAGACTGTGTGAAAAAGGCAGCCAGTTTTGGGTAGCAGAAAGTAGAAACTGGCATTATAGAAAATGTTTCCTATTTATTGCAATATTTACTATTTACTAGCTTTAGTTTAAACCCTCCTGTACCAATTCAATCATGTACAATAATTTCCTAAAACGCACCTGGCGAATACAATATCTAAAAGATGAATAAAACCCTCTCATTTTCCTGCCTGTGTGAATACCTGAGGCTGACAGGGAGCCTGCAGTTCAGATTCCAGCTGCTGAGCTGGATGTCTCCACACTGCTGATTTCCTGGGTGGACCTGGAGCTGGTGCAATGTGACCTTTGGGAGAAGAACATGTGTCATCAAGGGCTTTCTTTGACTTTAGAAAGGTGAAAATGGCTGTATTCTTGGAGTCCACTCTACTAATCTCTCCTGCACCAATGGAAAAAGACGCAGCACAGATTTCTTTGCTAAAAGAAATGAAGTAATAACATTGGAAAGATACTCCATCTGCTACCACTGGGCACTGGGATACTTCAGTTTATTCTCGTATCCAAGGGGGTTGCAATTTTCAGGAGCCATTGCTGAAACCATTGAGGAATGATACTGGGTGGCCATAAGCCTAGCCACAATATAAGAGGTTGCTATTACGAAGACTGAGCTTAGGCTACAGGAAAACAAGTCACAATGTTAATATCCAACATTCTAAAGTGCAGGCGGTGCCAGCCCACAGTATGCCCAGCACAATGATTTAAGAATATTAATGCTTTTATACCACACTATTCCAGATACAATTTTATTTTTCTACCACTCCTTTTCATTATGAGAGCTTTGAAATCTGTAGGCATTGCTATTAGACCCTCTGCTCAGCTGGCTCATCCGCCCATCCATACCACAGAGAAGTTTATCACGTGGCTTAAGCACCAAAACAGTAACAGCCTCTAGTAGAATTTGGAGCAGATCAGATTTGAGTGGCACAGAGCAGATCCACTTATCAGGGGTCTCATGTAATCACACTGGCTGGTAGATTCTTGATCAGCTTGTCTAAGTCATGTTTGCAGTGGCCTACACTAACCCTGGCCTTAAACTAATGGCCAAAGCTTCAGATTCACATGCTTAAAAATGTACAACATTCATCTAGGAACTGACCAGGATTTTCAGCATGAACAGAAGCCAAATCCTCCCAGGGATTTAGAAACCCAGTTCCCATTGTATGTCTTGGTGTACTTGGTATAATTTAGAGTTTGACCAAGTATTCATTAGTCAGCTGCCTTCTTGGGAGATAAGAGAGATTGAAAGTGAAGTTGTACAGGCAACTGATGGGTGTTATCAACCCTTTGCACTCACCTGCAACTGACTTGTTGTGCTGCTCATGAAATTCATGGAGAGGAGCTGGTTTAGACACAATAGGAGATGACTGCAGGGTTATCTTGGCTGCTGGAGGGATAAGTCTCCTTTCAGTCAGGCTCAGAATACCTAGAAGGTGATGATGTTACTGAACAAATCATTTACACTCCAGTTAGGAACCAAAAAAAAAGTAACTGCAAGGAAAAAATTAATGTCAAACTCAAATTCTTCCAATTCCAATCAAAACTAATAAAATAGTAGTAATTTTCTTTCAATGATGAAATTCAAGGGAGGTAAATTTTGCCTATAAATGTTGAGGCATATATAAAATTTATTGTAATAATGCTGTTCTGAAGGAACAAGGACTTGTACAATAGCAGTTTAATACACAGGATGTATGAGAACCAACTCTTGTAAACTGCAACATAGTAAGGATTATGGAGTGATTGTTAAAATAGTCCAAGTACAGAACTTACTAAGATCAAATGAGCAATAACCACGTATTAATTATGGCTTTTTAATCTGATCATTTTATTTAGTCAAAAATTCCCTCTCATATAATTATTCTTCACAGGAGAAGCTGAACTCTGTATAAGACAACTGGCTCACGGAGGAGGGTGCTCGATGCACAACGTTGTCCTGATGATCTCTACTGTATGTAGTAGGTAAGTCACCTGAAGCTGGCCTCTACCCTTGGCAGCCTTGGAGATCATAATTGCTACAGGTTTTGAGGTGCCACAAAATCCAATTACCAAACACATCCTTCAAACAGCATTTGTGAAATACATCTGGTGTCTGATAAAACACTCACCTTTCTTTATATCGTCTTCGAGCAGGGGTAAAGGAGAATCCATGTGGTGAAAGGCAGGCAAAACCCAAAGGTTGCTGACTGTACAACCCTTCACTATCTTCTGATTCCACATCTAGGAAGGAACAGAATTGTCCTTTAACAAACAACAGAAATTCTGAATTTGCACAAGACAAACTTTTATACTTATGTAATGCTAAATAATAAATATGATTTCTGCCATGAATAGTTTCATTAAGATTTAATAATGTAGCAGTACAAGCACTGATTTTACTACTTACAAACATGCTGCAGTATTGTCTACTGTCGTTAGTAATTTAAAATAAAGTTAATTAAATCCAATCAATGCCTTGTGATGTCTGCTATTCACAGGGACTGCAAGAAGTTTGCTCAGTTTTAATGAGTACAGTGTAAATATAGTATTTCTTGACAGAGCAGCCCTTGAAGTGTGTGCAGACACCAGGAAGCAAGAACACACTTTCAAATATGTAAATAATTTTTCACTTTATTGACTTAAGGAATAATATTAATAAAATTAAGATGTATAAAACTGCTCATAATAACTATCAGACTTCTGAAGTTTAAATGCTCTTTTAAATGCAATAGTGACACAGCCTGTAATGTGATGGGGAAACAAGTGCCACACTAGCTGTGCTAATGTATGGATTAATTTCCTTCCCCCCTCAAGTAATCCTCATATTTTTATGGAGTAGGAACTGAAACAGTGATAAATATTATTTTGGATACTAACAACACACTCTTAATATGAATATCATCCCATATGGAGAGAATATACAAAGAAAAGAACAGATCACAATTTGATAAATACTCATGAAACTCAATAGGAAAACCTGGCATACTTCTGAAGGTGACCGTGGGCTACCACCTATTCCATTAGGTTGGCAGGAGAAATTCCTAAATTGGATAGAAAGTTTTGAGCCTAATTCCACATGCCGACCAGCTCCTTGATTTACCTTGTTAAAAGATATTTCTTTATGAATGACAAAATAGCTTTAAATAATATTAATTACATAAAATCTGAAAGCTAAAGAATATTGGTAGATCTACACAAGACCACTAATAATAATCATCATCTTTACAAAGTAAATCAGGACCTTCTGGTTTACAATATTAAGTTTTAATCATTATTATACTTGGGTACAGCTTTTAGTAGAATGGATCCAGGCTGCGATTTGGATCTTTGGGCACTACTGTTTTGTAATTAGCAAATAACATCAACTTCATAAAAAGAGGGAGGCAATTCTAAAGAACGGTTTGTAATTCTAGCAGGAAAATGGAATAGATCAACATAAACTATGATATTTTTTCCTCCAAATTTCTGTAATAACATTGTCCACAAAAAAAGACATTAGGGATATAGCAAATATGCAGGTTTCATCAAAACAGAGTCTTTCAAAGAAATCACAGGTGCTTGTTTTAGTTTTGGCCATTAGGGAGCATTATGCTTTAAGAGATCTAACATATGAATCTCCATGGCCTCGTGTTGCAAGAAAATGGCAATAAGCACATAACAAACATTAACTTTATACCAGCCCGCACATACGAGGAAAGGGAAGAATAAACCAGTTTCCTACTCATTCTCAAGTCCAGCAGTTTACTGAGAATATAGCAAAAATATAAAAAGAATAAAATTTAATTAAATGGTGACTCATTTACAGGCTATTGCTGTTGGATCAGTAAGGCAGCATGGATTTTACTACTGGCCAGTTCTACCCTACTTTACATGCCAGGAAAACTAAGCACTTACCCTGCACAAAGTCACTATGATTAAGTAAATTACAAAACATGGGCAGCATAAGGGGACTGACCCCAAATTATTACCTACAAGAACTTCCCCTGACCTGCACATCCCTTTTGTGCATTCTTTCAGCATCCTATTTTACCACATCAACTGTTTAATGACTTGACTTCAATGAAAAACAAAAGCAAAATAAAAATTGCATATTCCAGAACTGACAGCTCCTAACTAATATTTTAAAGTTTGTAGTGTAGGAAAAAAAGGGAAAAGAACACCATTACATCTGTAGGTACCTCACCACTGTCTGCTTGCAAAACCCACACACAAAGAGCTGCAATTCCGGGTTTACTGCTAAGAGGCAACTGGAATTTCAGGCATTTTCTCTCCCAAATCATGTTTTTAAGGAAGTTTGTTAGAAACTTTATGATTTACCAAGCATATTTTTATCATGCCAGCACACAGTGTGCTTGACCATCACACTTTTACTTTTAAAGTACAAGATTCAGATGGCTGAAAAGGAGAAAAAAAAAGAAAGTTTTATTGTGGGTGATTCTATTAGTGTTGATAAACTGCAACACAATAGATAGACAAGGCATAAAAGAAAACCACAGAGCTTGATAGCAAGGGTGGGAAAGATATATACCCTAGTCATCTGACATTTCACAATAACCTCCAATTGGTATTCTCAAAATATTGATTTTTTTTTTTTTGTCTTACCAAGATTTGTCATACAGAGCTGACAATCCCTAGAAAAGGAAGAAGAGACACAATGGGAAGACAAGAATGATTTTCCAGAGGTTTCAAGAAAGCTTGTTAAGCAGGAGAGCGCAGGATGTGGCCTGTTAAAACCCAGCTTTATTAAAACGGAGACAGGTGCTGGCAAGTACCTGAATGGCACCAGGATGGAAATTCTGGCTATTGAGGGAAAGGACAGACAGAAATCACACAAGCCATGGGCTGTTAAGCCAAACCAGTCAAACCAAACCAATTCATGTACCAAAACACACCCCTTGGAGCTTCAACCATCCTATGACACTTGGCTGGTCCAGCAGCTTCTACTCTAAGAAACATATTTTGCAGTGAAGCTAAATGACCTTTGACTATTTGATGCTGACTTCATAGCACCTGGTTTTGGCACTCTAAGAACCTGCATGTGGAATCGGTGCAGAAGTGCCCAGTGCTAAGGAAGCAGCAAACTCCTCCGTGTCAAGAGAACTTCTCAAATGAGGTGAGTCAAACGTGCAACTGCCTCTAAGAAATTCAAATAACTCGTAAAAATGGCTGTCTTACAGTTGTTCTTATTAAAGCAGATTTTGAGTAGGGAAATTACATAGAAAATTCAAGTTTGCCCTCCTTATTTCAATTTACACATTCCATCATTTTGTCTACCTAACCATTAACACTCCATTAGATGCAAGCATTAATACATACCATTTTCCTCGTTTTTTAAACTGAAAGTATTTTGGATTTAAATGGAAAGTCCAAGTCACAACCCTAAATATGGAACAACTAAGCATCTACTTATGTATTATTTTGATGCTCTTTATAGCAATCAAACTAACCAGAGACGACTCTGAAATAATTAACTTTGCATATATTTGAAAAAACAAAGCTTTACTCCTTGAAGCTGCCATGGAAGTTGGATACGATGGCTTGCTGCTCGCATTCCCAGGAATTTACCTCTATCCAAACCCTGCCATAGCAGGTGCAAAAGAGAATAGATGCAGAACTTCGGTGAGCACCACATCTGTTTTTTGAAAGAGGCAACAGAAGCAGCACAGAAGGAAGTAAGGAAGATAATTGCTGGCTGGAACTAGAACGCATTTTACTTGTGGGCAAAGGGCCAGCGTAGAGGAGGCGGCAAACGCAGCCCGTCTGATTGGGATGCAGGGACGGGCCTGCGCTCGTGTCCGGGCCAGCTGCAGCGCAGCAGCCCATGGCAGCGCAATCAGGCGCTGATCGGACTCGGCTGCACCCCTACCTAGCAACGTGACAGTCCTGCTCCAATTCCAGATGACAAGAACTGCATAAAAACTTAAAACAAATGGTGACCTTTTCCAAAGATTAATTTGTTTACCAACAAAACGTTCTACGTCTGTCATCCGAGATGGGGGTGACCTTCACATTCCCATTTCTAGGTTGAGAGGATGCTGACTATAGTCATCTGTTAAGTTAACTCCATCTCACCAATTATTACCCTCTTTATTTTTAGTGACAAGTTTTATTAATTCACTGTGCTGCTTATTGTGGTTGCATAGCAGAATAGGAATGCAACAAGCTTGCTTTGAATTACTGCAGCGTAGCATCAATTTGTTTAAGTCTCTTTCTGTTATCAATGCCAAATTATGCTTTGACTGTAATTATAGCCATATGCATGGGCTTAAAACACAATCAGGTTCTCAGGATCAAAAAAACCCAAATCTTTTTCATTTACAACTTCTAGGCATTTGAAATGCGATTACTTTATAGTTTTGGAAATGAATAGATTTTCAGTGATAAGCATTAGTGATTAATGTGAGGAAAATGCTGAGTAAAGAATGAGTACCTAAGGATATGCTTAGAATGGTGGCCATGGAATAAGTCTTAAAATGACAAAAACCAAACAACTCCCGCACACAAACCAAAAACAGAATCGCTGCCATCACTACAGCTACTCTATAAGAAGATGCAGCTCATAATGGCTAGAAATCATCACCATATTAAATTCTACCTCATGAATAAATTAAAAGGTTCCTAAGTTTACATTATAATATATATTTATATGAAAACAGGGACCAAAAAGTGCCAGTATAATTCTATAAAAGAACAGCAGTCCTATGAAAATGAAAGGCAGAGTTGTGAATCTTTTCTCTGTTGCAGCAGTTAGTCAGAATTATTTTTGCTGCAATTCAGATTACTGTTTGTTTTGCTTGATACTCCATGGGAAGTGCACATATTTAATAGCTACATACTTGCTTTTCATTTGCTATCCAGATACAGTTAACAAAAAATCAAGCAATGCTCAGTCGGCTCATGTTGCTTCCAATGGAAGCACATCCCTAATTTTAAGATAACTACAGATGTTCCAGAGGATGAAGTACTTGTGCTGACCAGAAAAACAAACACAGAGAAGTTCAAAAGGGCAGTAGCTGCTGCATAATTAATTGCTCCTAGTTTCTGCTAGGAAATCCAGTACGAGCAGCCTTCTCACACTGAAAGGACAAGAATTGCAGCAATTGCTCACAAACCAGTGAAATCCTTATTAAGGTTTAAAATATGTTTCAAATGACTCAAATGGCACATTGGCAAAAAATTTATAGGGATGCCCTCCATTTTAGTTACCTAAAAAAGCCCTCTGTTTTGAATTGTCATGTTTTATATGTTCTTCGGGAGCTCAGATGCTGACACTATTAGTGATTAGTTTGTAATTTATTTCAAAGAGATTTCTTGTGCCACTGAGTTTTGGCAAATGAGCCACAGAATTTTTCTTATGTAGGATACATACATGGGAATACATGCGTGCACACATGTGCATATAGGCATGTGTAGAAATATTGCCCTCTAATGGTCGATTAGAAAAAGCAGGGTAAATAGCAGACACCTTCTACCAAACAGAATTGCTATTTTCTTTCAGGCATAAAACCCATACACTTCTAGACCTGTAACTACCTTCTTTTTTTAAGCTGTTAATGTTGATCTATATCCGTCATGTCAGCAATTGCTGGGATAGGTCACCTTCACCAAAAATACCTTCATTCACAGTCTCAGTGGATTTTACAAATCTGCTTTCAAACTTTTAAATCAAATGAAGTTAGAACATTTCAAAGGAGATTGTTTTGTCAGATTCAGAAGCTCCTGAAAAGCTTCTATTTCAATAGGGCTGGAGCAGAACAATAAATTAAAGATGTAAAATACCTACTTGCTTATTCTGGCCATCTCCTTATCATACACAGTTTCTTAGCAACTGTAAATATGTATCAGAGAGCTTGACTAATTTACACTAAACGTTTGTAATTTAAGTCAACATTAAGAAGTTCTCTGATCAGGATATGTTTGAGAGAGAGTGGTAAAACACATGGCTCTCCACAGTGGTATAATATTCCTCTCTGCGAGTGTTTTAGAGTGGTTCAAAAAGCTATTAGCCATGATGCTTTTTTCTAATTAACTCTATATCACAGGGTTAGACAAATCACCTCTTAGTCTGGGCAACAGCTTTCAAAAAATCATTTTTTATAAGTGGCAGCTCACAACTGTGCCATTCACAGATCCTGCTTATGTTGTTTAAAACCAAACACCCTAGAATGCCTCTTGCGGCCCTAGGCTTGCTGCATAATGCTTCTATTACAGAAATTAAACTGTAGAAGAGTGCCAGATACCCAGACCACTGGGTAAATTCTTTCATGTGCACCACAATGCTGTGCTAAAACTGTGATCATAACTGTCTTTGCGGGGATGTCTGTGACTACTGATTTTTTAATCATACGTTGCAACAAATGTCATCTTCACATTAATTTGCTTAAGAGAAAAAGCAGATGCACAGCCAGCAGAAATTGGGGAGACTCAGAACTTAACCTTACACAATTGAATATTCTCAGGAATTAGGAAAATGAATGATCCAAAACTCACTGTTTCTCAGGGCCAAAATGAGTTTCAAAGTAATTTTACTTCTTCCTTGATTCTTGGATTGCATTTTAATTCCACAAACTCCAGTTTCCTTACCTTCACTCACTGATTTTACCGACATTACTCACTGGGCACATTCCCATGTTTAATTAGGAGATTGGAGTCTCATTACTTAAACCTGTTGTGCTACAGGTTTGTGTTCCCCAGTATTGCCACTCAAGACATTTTAATTGTTAGATATGGAGTTAAATAGGAAATTATAAGGTACTCTCATTTATCATAACATTTTTATTTGGGTCAGATATGCATAATCTTAATAGTATATAGTTAATATAGATTTAAAAAATCAGACAATAAGCTACTTACTGGAGCAGGCTTTTTCTTAGTTATAAGTGGCAACTTGTTCCCACTGTCCTGCTTGGAAGCAGCTTTAGCATCAATGTTCTCTGGGTCAAGTATAATTTTCACATTCATTTCCAGATGCTGCTAAAATATGAATTATACATGTTCTTAAAATAACTGCACAAGAAAGAGGTGTTTATAAACAAGAATTCACTACCAAAATGTTGTTAATGAATTTGAAAAACTTTAGCAATCATATTTGATCATCCACACAGAACTGGATGAACAATGAAAAAACATCTTCTGATTAGATGCTTAGCAAGGTATAAAACTGTTATTCACTGGTATTATTCTACCACAATTTCTTCGATCAACTCCATTGCAAGTTCTCAACTGTTGAATTTTCATGTCTCAAGTTTTGTTTGGAAAGAACAAACAGGTTTGATTTCTTGTGCTAATATGTCATTCCATTTATCCAGTTCCATTTATATCAGTCCCATTTATCCACTTCTGGTGCTATAATAAATGTTTTATGGTACTTATTCATACAGAAATATGGACAAGCTATAACATCTTCAGAGAATCCCAAGGCATTACTATGAATATTACTACTTGTCCAGTTGGAAAGAGTTAATTTATAGCTACAGCTGTTAAAATACACTTCCACTATGGACTTTTTTCTGCATGGTGTCTCAGGTAAACCTCTGACTGGCTTTGCCAAACCTGTAATGGAGTTTACAACTGCTCTTTATAAAGCTGTTTTATGAACTACCCAAAGACATGCAAAGTATACAAGTGCCAAGCCATTAGCAAAGAAACAGACATGCCACACAAGAATCTGTGCTAAATGCAAAGCACACTGAGGTTAAATGATTAAATGAAGAGTAAGAAAACATAAGGCGAATGATTAAATTAAGTGAATTGTGAGTTTCAGCCTGTAATCTTGTCTCACTCAGTCAATGGCAATCTTCATTTTTATATCAATCAATGCCAAGACAACTACAGTGTAGCCTGTAATATCTGCATGTTCCATGGAGAAGGCAGACCATGGCCGAAAGCAAGTCTCAAAGTGAGGTTCTGTATTGAGAAAATCGAGCTTTTAGTGGTGTTTTATTTCAAAATGTTTTGCTGAACAGACTGCCTGCCTCACATATATAAAATCCAGCAAACACATACCAAGACCTTTGGGAGGGAGTTAAATACACATTTTTCCCCCAAATGACAATAAGAGTTCTGCCTATCCCGGCTATACCTGCCGGAATTACCTTCCTTAATTCAGGAATCATTGACCTGATGGAGCAGAACACCTTTCCTGGTCAGTTGACTCAAGGCAGGTAGAGCGTTTGCTTACAATAAATGAAAAAATTAATAAGCCTTACAGTTACAAGAATTAAAATATAGTGGTTTTTTAATGTACTGTGTTTTCTGCACGAAGCGAAACAACTTGAACAACAAAGTAAACATTGCTGGACAGAAAACAAAGACCATATTTATTCCTATTAAAGTGTCTAAAGCATCTTTTTCTTTTGCAAAGGTAAGAGTGATGCCATATCCTTTTACTCTAAGGAAAAGGTTCTGAGTCAAAACATTTCAGTAATGCATGTGCTCTGGCGTTCACTTGGATCTGTATCAAGCATAGTAATCTCTCTCATTACTTTCCCTGCAATAATGCTACTAACTAGTCTGCACCCAACAGGGTTTATTTACCAACCAATGCTGAACAGGGAGGAATCCTCAGATGGCAGGAACTAATGCAGCTCTAATGAGGTCAGCAGAGCTAAGTTAATTTAGAGGAGCTGGGGACCTGACACTGTACGTGCTGAATTCCCATTATATGGACATGGGAATACAAAAAGTTCCCTTAGTATGCAAGATCAAACTGAACATATCTATAGATGGCAACTCTCTACAGATGCTTCTATTATGTATATTAGTATAATGCTACTTTTCACAAACAATACACCATATAAAAATACAAGAATCATTAGAGGTACATTTGAACTATTAAACAATTGTATTACTTTGAATGAACTAAAAAAAAGTTTGAATTTATCTGCACAATCTATTTTCTTCTTTGGATATAATTACAAGCAGATGTATCAATGAGATGTTCATTTAGATTCAGTTTGTAAGAACAAAAGTTATTATCCAAGCCAATTACTCTTTTACCCACATGGCTGCACAGAGATAGAAAGTTCAATTTTCACTTCATCAGTGATTTTGTGGTATTTATTTTATTACTATAATACACCACTGTACAGAAAGGAAACTGCTTGTGCTATTAAACAAGAATTGGAGGGAAATTGAGGGCTTTCTCAATTAAAATAGATGATTCACAATACAGACTCCCCAGTCAGACTGACAGTGAAATGAACAGTGCTGCAGTAGCAGATTCCACTCAGGATAACAAGAATTGAGATGCTTAATAAAATAAAAGCTGATCAAAGTTACTCTGTCAGTTTAAGTGCAAGGCAAATGACAATTCTGTATGTGCAGGAGTTGCAGCAGATGGTATCACAAGTCTCTTCCATCTATCTTTCCAGGTCTTACATTGAAACTAGCTTTAACTGCCTTGATGTAGAACAAGAAAGGGAAGGGAAAAGCAGGGCAAATAGCTCATTATTCCTAACCTAGTGCCCTATGAGAAAGAGAATTAGCATGCTCAATTACTAGCATGGGGTATAATGCACAGAACAAGTTGACATGTTCATTACAGTTAACAGTAGTTCAAACCCTGCTCTATTTCAACACCAAAGTCAATTCAGGGTGGAGGGCATTCCACCATATAGAAAACCAACAAGTTTTCTCCACGAGGTAATGCTATTTTGGGGAGGTGTGATGTGTTGTTTTGAACAGAGCACAATTGATTAATGAATGGACTGCATTAATCTTTGAAGCAACCTACTCTCCACAACTAAACCACTTTTTATGCCTTTTAATGGTATCAGCATATTCAATAGCACTCTAGAAACATTTGTTTTTTATTTATATCTTTTACTCTATTAATGAAAGCAGAATATAGCCTAATACATTTGTACAGACAATTTTAAGCCTATTCTGATACATCTGTAGGCAAACTATTAGGCATATAACAGTATTCTAGAAATGTGAACGTGTAAAATCTGTGCTTACCTGACTTCAGCATTGCTATACGTTAACTACTACAAGCAATTTGTGCTCCATTTTCACTTTCACATGGCCTTTTAGGGACTGCAAGTTGCAGAAATAGCGTACAAAATAATTCTTTCAGAACTTATAAAACTTTAGAAGTTGACTCCCCTAAACTTCTGTATTTGGAAATATTCTCTTCAAATGGAGAACTACTCAGTCCACAGACATTTCTTTAAAGTAGAAAGGAATTTTGAAAAATATATCTATGTAGGCTTAAAGAAAACAAAACAAAAATGTTTATAGTTGCAAGTGAGGAGAAGACAAGAACGGAGGAATTGCAGGTGATAGTTTCCCAGCTGGATTTCACAACTATTTAATAATAAGAGCCTTCTGTGTTGGCATGCCAGGCTTGTAGAACAGCTGGCAAAACTACTGTTTGTCTATTTACTTTATAATGGGAAATTGGGGCTAGATTCTATGTCACAGAATGTGCATTTCTAAGAGGATATCATAACTAGACACCAAGAAAAATCAGTGCAAGAGGAAGTCAAGGCAGGGTACATGCCCTCCTAGTACATGCCCTCCTTTAAGTTAAGCTCACTGATGCACATAGAGTTGAAAAAGCATAGAAAATATAGATATAATGGAGTAGAATAACTCTGATTGTAATTTTGCACAACAGATATGTATTCATATAGGATAGGATTGGAATACTGTGTGGAAAACTCTTGCTTTCAAAACACTCAGCATCATTCTTTCTCACTCAAAACTTAAGGATGCCATGTGTACTTCATCCGTATCCCAAAGCTCTTACTCTTTGAAAATAATAAATCAAGATGTTTCCTAAACAATAAACATTTTCTACCTACAAGACTTCAGTCCAGGCATTTAATATAATCTATCTCAAAGTAAATACTACATTACTTCCTACCTGTGAAGGCTGAGAGAGATGTAGTCCGGGTTTGTTGCATTCCTGGATGGTCAGGGTGTCCATAGGTATTCGTGGCAAAATAACTCGTTTCGGAGAAGTGCCAAAAGGAAATTCCCTGTTTTAGAAGAAAGTAGTAGTGAAGTTTAAAAGTTACTTTGATTTTACCCATTAAGCTTTTACTTAGCATATAGCAAAAATTGCAAGAGTTAACAGAGAAGTTGTTATTGTAGGTATTCAGGACTGCATTTCCTTTTGTATTACTTTTCATCTTAAAAAAAAAAATTAAGAAAGAAAATGACCAAAATAAGCTCATTTGGGCAGGTGTTCCCATTCACCTCATGATTCTGATGTGTTTGATAAGTTTCCATCTTACATTAGCAGCCACAGTAAAACAGATGTTTCACTTACCATTTAGGATGCAGCTTTGAATGCTCTCCTGTAGAAGATATAGTTAACACTTGGTTGTTTATAGCATTTAAATAATTTTCAGCATGTTTCTGTTAGAGAAAAAAAAAAAAAGCATTAAAGAAGTGCTTGGCTTAAGTTTTTACTGACTTAGTTTATCAGTCTAGAGCTTTTACCGGAGTGAAAAGCTCATGGACCCTATGTTACTATCAGACTGAAGCCCAAGTTTCTTTTATGGTATGAGACACAAGATTAATTCTAGCTCTCCAAAAAAGGAAGCCCTTGCTCTAAACCACTATGTTTGATGAATTCCATCATTTGCCAATTAGAAAGGGAAGTTGCAGATAGCAAATATATGGCCCTGTGAACTCAGTGACTTACTGACAAATCTCAGACTAAAGTATCTTCCTGATGCATTTCATTTTACTTACTCTCAGGCCAAATTCAGTTCTTTCAATTGCTGCTTCCAAGTTGGTCATATCCTCAGCTTCTATTTTTCCTTTCAAGTTGATTTTTCTCACATTATTTTTAAGCTTGTGAAGGTCTTTTTGGACCTAAAAAACAAGTTATTACAACAATCACAGCTATAACCAACAAAAACAACCAAAAAAAGCATAGGTTTATACAGCAGGGCTTAATTCAAATCAAACACCTTACAGAGAAAACACATAACATTTCCTGTAGTTCTTTTACAAATGAGAGATAGGGGAACTCAAAGCCAGTGACTTTTAAAGCCCATGAATAGTAAAAGACCCAGAGGAAAAAAGAAAAACGTTAATTGAAAACAAATCCAGCAAAGCAACACAGCAAACTTTAGGATTAAGGTCATTTTGCAAGGAATCTTCTTCCCTTGCACTGTGACAACCAAGCAAGCTCACGGTCTCATTAGATTAAGAACTATTAAATTTAAAAAGTTCTAATCTTTATGCAAAATTCACAACCAGAAAACACAAGCCATAACATAACATCAATGGCAGTCAAACAAGCTTCTCCAAACCTCCACCTTCCTGGGATTTGCGCTCTTCCCAGAACACTTCCAGAAACACTGCTGATATCAAGTGGTTTTTTGTGCTGAGAGGGAATAAAATCTACTAGATTCTTGAAAAAGGGACGAATACAAAAATCTTAAATCAGATCTTGAGTTCATTTTCTGCCTTTTCAGACAAGTAGCAGCAGTCTGGAAACAATTTCCTTTCTTTACATGTCACAGACCCGTTCAAATTCAGTAGTACCACACAGAGGACCCAATATTCTATATTCACAAGGAAACAAACTAAACTTCAACTGTAAGTGAGCAGCCAAAACCCCCTAACAGAGCCTCCATTTTATTAACTCTAACGGAGTTAGGAATGGATAAAGCACCTTATGGGAAAACACAGCCGCATTTTGCTCAGAAAGCAAAGAAATAATTCAATTCAGTTCTTCTTGCATGGAACAGCATGGATTTATATATATATATATATATATGGGTATGTATATATATATATATATATATAGATGTTTTTTTGATTATTTGAAATGATTTTGATTTTTGATTCTCGAACACACATTTCAAACTTGGCTTTTCCACTCCTACTCCCCACAGGCTCGTGTGGGGGGCGGGAATCTCGCCGCTTCACGGCGACCAGGGAGCCTCTTCAGGGCACTTTTCTCGGAGCGGGGCAAGTGCTCGCTTGGAAAGGGCCCTTCCCGCCTCGTGGCGGGCGGGCGGGCGGCGCCTCCCCCGGGCCAGGGGCGGCCGCTCGCCCGGGCCCGGACCCACCTGCAGCAGCGCGGCCGTTGCCGCCGCCTCCTGCCCCGTCCCCGCGGCGGCCATGATGGCGGCTGCGGCTCCCCGCGGCCCTAGCAACGGGCCGCGCCGGCCGGGCCGCACCACCTGCGCGCCGCAGGGGGAGCCGGCAGAGGGAATAAGTTTTAAACGAGAAGCCCAAGCCACTATTCTCGCTCCTCTTCCCGCACCACAAGCCACTTATTTATCCTTCCTTCCCGCTGCATGCAGTAGCACCATGGGCCGCCTCTCCGCCGTCTCTGGGCGCTCCCCGCGCTTGTCCCCCCCCCCGCGGCGGCGGCATGGAGCGGGCGGGCGGGCGGAAGGGGCGAGGCGGCGGCGGGCGCCATGGCGGCGGCGGGGCCCTACGCGCTCGTGACCAGCTGCGCCGCCGGCTTCGCGGGCGAGGAGCTCGTCAAACGTGAGTGAGCGGCGGGGCCGGGGGGCTGCCCCTCCGCTACCCACCGCGGGCTCCGTTTCTGTGAGAAAAAGGGTGAAAAAAGGGCTCCGGTTGGGAGGATTCGCACGAGACTGACGGAGCAGGAGGGAAAGAAAGATGCGAAACCAACGACGGGGAGAATAAAGGCGATAAAGACACGGGGATGATGAGGGTGGGCTGCTCACCACATCCCACCTGCAATGATCCCAAGCACCAGGACAGCTGTTGTCCTATGGGAATAAATCAGAGAAAAGGACCCAATACAGCCCCCAAAACCTCATTTTGCACCCTCTATTTATGATGTGATCAAAGCTTTGGGCCCTCGGGCCTAAAAGAGCAAATTACTAAAAAGCCCTAAGCTCAGGGCTGCATTAGCACCTCTGAGGCAGACATTTTACATGCAGCCTTTATGGTTGAAATAGGCCATAAAATGCTGAACTGCTCTAGAGCTCCATAGCAAATAGGGCTTTGAGTCTAAAAAACACAAAACCAAAGACCTCGTCTCTGTCACCACTGCTTTGTCACCGTGCCATCGCTTTCACTGCTGATATGTGCCTTATTCTCCAGAAAATCTGTTCTATATAAATACCAGGAAGCTGCCAAGAGAGATTACTGTAAGAACAGCCGTGAAAACTTGTCTTGTGACCTCCTGATAATTAGCAATGTCATTAAAAGGCTTTTCCCACAATGTATTCATTCTGTAGTATAGAGTACAGAATGGATTCAGGATAGGTAGATTATGGTACATTTGCTAAATGTTTTTATTCTTTCAAGTTGCTGTGGTCTGCCCTGTTTTAAGACATTAGATCCCATAGCATAATGAATTTAGTATAAAGCACACAGCACAAAGTTGACCCCTTTCTTTTAGATTTCTTTTTTTAGCCCACAAATCAAGATCCAGACAAGATGCTTGATTTAGTGAGTTTTTATAAATGCCGGCTGATAAATAAAGATCTCGTCAATTATGAATTTGTGCAAGTTCTTCAGCCTTTCTGCCCTGCTCCTTCCCAACACAACATGCCCGTTGAACCTGTGTTTTGGAAGCCTTTGCTGCTCAGTAATTGCCAGCGAATTTCTTACCTCGTGTTCCACCAGGTGGCTCCCAATGCCCAGGATGCGAGAACTGCTCCCTGCACCTACCAGCTCAGAGGACGTGTGAGCATAGGGAAGAACAGCTCGGTGCTCTGAGTATAAAATCTGAAAAACAATAGAAAAGTGTTTAGTACTTTAACTGGAAAAGGTTATCTGCAAATCAGATTTTGAAAGAAACATGACTAGTCCAGTGGCAGTGAATAGAAAAAAGTACTTGAAATATCAGCGAGGTGTTAGAGAAGAGGAAATACTACTGCCACAAGTGGCGAGATCTGCCTCTGGTTCTTTGATTATTTTTTTAGCTTTTTTCTGGAAAATTACATTTCTGGCCACTAGTTATGCCTTACATTGCCATACATTGCCTTGCACTTACAAAATACTAAGCTTCTGTACTACAGAAAGTAAAATTCATAAAATTGAATATATTTATGAGAATAAACCATAGCCGAATTCACTTCCCCAAGTGCATGGATTTATCAGGGTTGTACAGTTTCTTAAAACAAGGTGCTTGGAAGCAAGCAAAATCCAAAACCCCACATGATTAGCTTGCTGAAAAACATAAGGTTTTGAATAACTGCCTGGAATAAGGTTCATTTGAGAGGTGGCATAAGTGAATAACATCAATGTACACTGGAGGCAATCGTAGTAGGATGGTGCTGTTGCCAGCTCAGGCAGTGGGTTTATTTTGGTCCCCAGACTACAATGAAAAGCAGTAACTGAGGAAACTTCTCTTTCTGTGCAAAAGAGCTTTCATGTGCAATGTAGGACTCTGAAGTGGGCTGTCTCTTGATGCAGCCATTTAGATAAGACTAAAAATTGAAGAGAAGTCTGAGGGAATCCTATCAGTGTATACAAATATCTCAGAGGAGAGTGCCAAGAGATTGGGGCAAGACAATTTGCAGTGGTGCCAGCGATAGGACAAGAGGCAGCACCCACAAACCAAGACACAGGAACCAGATCTCCCAAGGTCCCTTCCACCCTCAACCATTCTGCAAAATAAAATTTATTTCAGTGTAATAAAAGCACTGTATTAGTTGCAGCATTTCTTAGAGAATCGCTGTGTTTTAGTGACACTAAGCAGTACTCTTCTATGGCATGATCTTTTCCATGCATGTTTTTAGTCCTCTTTAATCCTGATGCTTTGGAGGCTGCCTGCATTCCTGTTGTCCAACCAAGCCACTTCTGCTCCATGAACAGGCAAGTTAATGAAGTCACAGCAGGCCTGCCCACTGTTGTGGTCAAAGAATGACTCAGTTTTCCAAGCCCTTTGGATGGCAAACCACTGACACTTTCAATGGCTGGGAAGCTAAAAAAAATAATAATAAAAAAAATGAGTAACAGTGGAGATAATTTAACAAGCCACCTTTTTGCCATATCAGTTTTCTGGAAACTTATTCTGTATCCAACAGAAACTTATTTTGATGAATAGCTTCAAAAAATTATGGAAAAAGCTTTTCTGACTGAATTTTTGTTGCATAAGCATGTAAGCCCTCTTGAGAAGAAACTCCTGCCAAGGTGGCATATGTAATCCTTAAAACTAATGCAGTCTGCAGGCTTTAGCAGCCTTTGCTCATTTACTAAAACAGCCCAAAAACTAAGCTATCTAGTAAGCAAGTTTTGCAGAGAAGTATCCATGAGAGACAATTGCACTTAATTTTCCTGCGATGGGTAGTAAGGTTGCTTTGCAGTGATTTGTTGCCAAGACATATGCAGTCTAAAAACCTTTTTGCAGCAGCTCTTTTATATTCTTGCTACAGTGAGTGGTTTCCTGAGATGACTTAAAGAATTCCTTTCCTCCTCTTGCTTTCTTCCCTTGATTTTTTTGCTACGTCCTTTTGCTGATTTGGGGACTTCAGACAATTTCAGTATCAGACTGTCAGGTTATATATGGTTATACCCTGGAGCATCAAACAGGGAGAAGATGACACAGGTGAGGAATGAGACCTTATTTGCCATTTAAGTAGCAAAAATGGAAACAAAAATAAGTCACTTTTGCTGATAAATTGCACTGAAGCGGTTGTAAATATAAAAGGGTGCCTCTGAGGTTACAGCTTCTGCATTGGCTTGCAATTCTGAAACACAGAACTGATTTTTATTTAATTCACTTCTAACTGTCCCAACACTTGCTAGGGGGAATTTTTAGCATATTTGATGTGGTATTTAAAGCCTCTAAGCAAAACATCTGCTTTCTAGGGCAAAAACAGACCCTGTGCTTACATTTGAAGCACTGGGCTCCAGATCCTCCTCAAACTCATTCTCAGAAGAGCTGAGGTTGGCAGGGACCTCTGGAGACCCCTGATTTAGGGGAAAAAATGGTATTGTTGTTTTAAAAACACACACAAAAAACAGTCTAACCAGTTACTTCACTTGCTGGAATTTTGTCAATTATATTACATTTAGGCAAAATGAAAACTACTGCATTGGCCATATTTATTTATTTTTTTTAATTTCTAGTCTAGTAGCGACAGGTACATATTAATTAGGATCCTAATTGTTTGCCAAAGATATCGAACTAAATGAAAACAGTTGATCGCTATGCCTAGAATAATCAATCATTTAAAACTCCTGTTTTGCAGCAGGAAAAACAAGTGATTTGTCATCTGCCAAAATGCCTTTGTTAGAATCCTAATAGAATATTTGCATTAAAGCTGTAGATGAAAGAAGACGTGTTATCCTTTGACCTGTTGTATCAGCTGCTCACATTTACTTTGAAAATGAGATTTCTGATAGCTCCATGTGAACCAGACTGCAAAGCTCAGGTTTAGCAGGAAGGCAGCCTAGGCTGATGGATGCAGCTGGTGCTTCATCCCTTACTGACCAGCCACATTTCTCAGGCTTTGCAGGTAGCTGCAAAAATTATTGAACTTTTTTTATGACAATCCTGGCAAATATTCCTTTTTTAAATAAGTTACAAAACATTCAGATTAAATTTCAGATTATCAGAGGAACAGCCTGTTCTGATGTCTCCAGAATTGTCCCCCCAAAACCTTTAAAATCTGATCCTTTAAATGTGACAAGCCAGAGGTTTGATTTCCTTTTCTTTTAACCTGTTCTGATGCCCAAGGAAATTTTAAGGGTCTCTATTTTGTATAAAATAAAATGGTGCTTTGCCATTAACTATAATTCAGCTCCGGCAGGTGGCTGTCATGCTGGAGAGCCAGTTCTGCTAGGCTGGTCACAGGCACAATTGTTAAACACTACATGGAATTTAATGAGAATTACACCTGAGTTTCAGTACCTGCTCTGTTTTCTCATTAGTTATCCTACGGTATTTTGGTCACAGTTTTTTTTAACATCTGAATAAACCTGCAAGTTCTTTTTCTCCTGTAATGAAGACTAGACATTCAGTGTGTACATCCTGCTTACAGGTACAGAGTTTGAAGCTCTAAAGGCATTTCCAAGAAAAGCCTTGCCTTTTGAAAAGCTTTTAGGAGACATTTTATTTTGAAATATTAAAAATACTCATAGATTTCTGTAACTGATTTGTTACTTGCTAGAATTTACTATTCTAGGATTAAGTAACAAATTGACTTTGAGCTTTTAAAGCTCAAAAATACTTACTTTATTGTACTAAAAGATGGCTCTACATTGGCAATATACCACACTTTAATGAATTATTTTCTTGCTGCTGGTTTAATCATATATCTTTTCTTTTATATAGGTATCACTGGCAAAGATGACCTTACTGTGGATGCATCTGCAAGTGGCAGAGTGAATTTCTACCCCTGGACAATAGATAATAAATACTATTCTGCAGATATTCATCTCTGTGTGGTACCAAGCACAGCTCTCGTTACAGCAGAGATTGCTGAATCTGTTCAAGCATTTGTGGTTTACTTTGACAGCACAATAGTAAGACTCTTCTGCTTCCTTATATTGCCTTATTTGTATAAGTTGTCTTATAGTTGTCTCATCACAGTGATAACCACAACATATTCTCTTTGCTTTGTGGCCATCGTTCCTCTTAGGCTGATCTATTAATGGGTATTAGATGAAAGTTGTTATGCTCACTGGTAGCAGCAGCAGAGAAGTTTTTTCCTTCTTGCTGTCTTACTGGAGTCAAAAGAGGCTCACATGCCATCAAGTTGGGCACATCCTTCTCCAGCCTGACTTCTAGTAGGTGCTAGCACAGAAGAGCTGGTTTAAAGTAGCCAAGAGTCAAAGAGAAATTCAAGTTTCAGTGCTATCCCCACTTACCGGAGATTCTTTTCACTGCTGCCAGCTTAGAATTAAATGCTTTAGCAAAAGCCAGACAGACTTTGAAACAAGAAATTGAAAGACTATTCTGAACGCTAAGGAACTCTGTGTACTGCATACTCTGCAACGGTTCCTTCAGCTCCACCTCAGGACCATCTCAGAATTAACCAGAGCAACCATAGTGGTTCACCAACCCCCGTAACATTCACTTCAAGGCAGAAGATGAAATAGCTGAACACTAAACCCAAGATCAGTTTACAATGAAATACAAGTGCTTACTGTTAAGTCTTTCCTAATCTAAATTAGGATTGCATAATTAATATCCAATATGAAGTGGGGTGCAAGGGAGTAGGATTAACTCATCTGAAATGTAAATAAGTTATATACAAATCAACTTCTCTGCTTAGAACAGACATCTTAAACATGCTTAATATGCAGCCTAGCCAACTTTTTACTTTCTTCATGGCTTTTATTTTAAAACTATGAATGATTTTAAAATTTGCACAGTATTTGAGGATGTATTCAGAGAACCTTTTTTGTCTCCTTTAGAAATCTGGACTCGACAGTGTCTCTGAATGGCTTCCCCTGACAGAGGAGTGGTTACCTGAAGTCATGATCCTGGTCTGTGACAGAGTCTCTGAAAATGGTATGACACCCAAGCGAGTCCCAGCCCGACCTAAAGTTATTCATCTTCTATTTTTCTAGTTAAACTAGCACAGTCATTTCCTTAATAATCCAGCTGAAAAAGAGCTCAGGATTTAATAGAGAAAAGCCAGGTCACTCAGATGACTGGGAACAGGAATCTTAAGCTAGTTGTGGTTAAAACTGAACCAGGGTTTTCCAGGCTTGTTTAAAATGAGCTCTGTCTATCCTATTCCTGGCACAGCAATGTGCACTGCAAGGTAACTATCAGTGTGGTCATATTACTGAATGTGCATGAACTTCTACAGAAAATAGAGATGATGACTATTGTTTGAATACAGGGGAAGGTAGATGTCGTCTTTGATCATCTGACAAATCTGCACACCTGCTTTGATTCTAGATCAGCATTAAACAATACTGTAGCATATTTCATGTTTAAGGCCAGAGTAATAGAAAACTTCCCCGTGGCATTTCACTTATATCCCTGAGAGCACTCACTGCAAAGTCAGTCTATTTAAAAACACTGATGCAAAGGATGAGATTAATTCAGGGACTTTCAGAGTCAATTTCAAATTGAATAGAGGACCCAAGACAACCAGTATATGCTTCTCACTGCTAAATTCCAGAAGAAACCTGCAACTTTATGAGAATAAAACATAGCTAAAGATTTGACTGCTGGTACTAGTTTCAAATGTGTACGGTTAGAAGGGATATTTTGTTTTCCAACTGCAGGTGTCAATAGACAGCAAGCTCAAGAATGGTGCATCAAACATGGCTTTGAACTGGTAGAACTTAGCCCTGAGGAGCTGCCTGATGAAGATGGTAAGATCAGCACTTCTGCTTTAATTTTTAGAATGAAAACAACACCCCAAAATATCTTCTCAACAATTGCAAGGGGCACAGCTTTATTTCTGTGCTACATGACGACTGCATGGAATGCTCCCAGTTGGTGAGGCTTAGTGTGAGCTGTAAAAGGTCAGGAGGAGGAGGTTATTTCCTCCAAGACATTCCATGTGTCTCCTCCCAAATACAGCTGCTATTTATGTAGTACCTACATAAAAAAAATATCTGTTCCCTCTTCTGGTGGTAATCCTAGAACTGTATTGATATATAGAAAGCATTTTTAGGTTGGTTTCAAAACTGAATTTAAACAAGAACCAGATAAGCACTCAAGGATGGGAAAGTTCTCTCTTGACTTTTTAAAATAAAGTTTTGAAAGCGGATGTACATACACCCAAAAAAGTTAACATTAACTCAGATGGTGACATGATCAGCAGCAAAGCAAAGTTAATGAAAAACATTTTAGAAGAGCCTGCACTGTTACACAGGAAATAAACCAGTTTCAAAATCACTTGCCTGACCATATGTTTATAACTTGAAAAAACCCATAAAGCAAAGTGTGCTGTGTGATGTTCCACTCGTAAAAAGTGACTCTGCATTTCCTGAAAGCCTTATCAGCATCAGTCTGATCTCCTTATTTCAAGGGATACAAACAAAGTCTTTACATTTTACCCCTACAGGGCCAAAAGTAGATAAGCAACTCCATGTCCAGACTTGAGTGGAATTATTCATTAACATTTGCCATATTATAAATTCACTACACAGCTGTCACTAAAAATAATTCAGTCTAAAGGATTTCTAAGCCTCCCCCAGCCCCCTTAAAGAACCTTGATCAAAATTGCATCTTGAGTAGGTAAGTACCCCTCCATGTCTTGCAGATGCATTTCATTTTGGCCCATTGTTAGCTGCACAGGGAGCATTACATGTACTTACAGAAACTAGACAAGTAGGAAATTGATACCACTTAGGCTCAAGCTTTAATTTTGAAATGGTTTTAAAGGAAACACAAGTAACATTAAAGTCAACTTATCTTTCTATTGAATAACTAAGAAGGAAAAGCTGTTTACTGTGTAAGCAGTGGGAATATTAATAATCACTCAGGATGTTGGTCTTCGGAGCAGTAATATAGATGTTTTCCCCTGCACTTTTAACATAATTGATTCACTATGACTCACACAGAGGATACACATTTCAGTGAGTAACATGTTTACCCTATAAATGTGTTCTATGATTTGCTTACAAAAGCTGATAAAACAGATGCAGTGAATACATTGGGCCAAAGCAGGTTTAAAAATGACGCTGTTCCTGGCAGCTCGTCACAAATCAACTGGAGCTCTTCCTGTGACTACATTATCAGTCAGTTGTTTTGCATCCTACAGACTGACTTAATTGAACACTCTTCACAATGACTCTGATGCTTCATCCTTCATGCTGCTACTGCTTCATTTTGTATTTGATTTAAGGAGTCATAGGTAATTATAAACTCATTTTTAAGGTCAATTTCAAACATTACACCTGTCTGAGTCATCTGACAAGCGTGTGATTCTTTTAAGCGATCACATTTTCCCTTCCAAAGGGTTTTTCTTCCCTATTGCTTTGAGAGACCTGCACAAACATGGGAAGCTGACTAAGCTGAGGAAATGGGAAAACTGACTTTGTATCCACAAAGGGTTGTCAGCTCTGTTCAGTAAATAAGTTCATCTGGGAATAATGCTTCCACTAGGCTTTCAGATTATTTTAATTTATGGAATCCCTGGAACAACTGAAGTTAGATTTTTGTGGAGATAGCTTTAGACAGTTCATTTTCATTTTTAAGTGTTACTCCTTTCTAACACACCAGAAAGCTTCTAGTAGTGCAGTAGGAGTAGGAAAAGGTCAATAGACCATACATCTATGCACTATCCTTTACTTGCCAAAGTAAGGAAATATTACCATTTATATAGCATACAGAGTTCTGGAAGATTAAGATTGGAAGGTAGCTTGCTTTTAACAGTGACTTAACTTGGCTGTTACTCTAAATTTCTTGCATGTTATTTACCAGTATAGCAATTCTGAACACCTTTAATGATGAATATTGAACAAAACTTTACTCAGAATTTAGATCTCTGTGCAGTCAAGACCGAGCACTTACAGTTCACACTCCCTGGAAGCCTATTCCCAAGTGAAGTGCTGATATGTATTTACTTAGCCTATTGCAAAGCAAAGGCAAGAACCAAGTCTTCTGTTGCAGGAAAAGTCTCTTTAAGGCCATTGCTATAAAATAGGACAGCCACATGCCTTACTTTCAAAATGCAGAATGGTTTTGTTTCCTGGGGGTGAAATGGTTTTCATCTTTTTGTTCAGATGATTTTCCAGAATCCACAGGAGTGAAACGAATTGTGCAAGCCTTGAACGCCAATGTGTGGTCCAACGTAGTCATGAAGAGTGGTATGTAATTCAAGTTTCTTAAAAAAGCAGCCTGCATTCTGGAGAACACTTGATAGTTTTAGCAAAAGTTTAAGTTGAGCAAGGACAGCACTGCTGCCAGTGCAGCAACATGCAGAGAATTGGAGCACCCTTGACAGGGGAACATCCTCTTTCATGGGTTGGGAGGCTTTCCAGGCACTGCTTTCATTGTCCCTTGATGCAGAGAAACATAGAGGTAACGTGTGAAGTTTAGTCCCATTTCAGTGTCTGTTCATGTACTTGGACTTGCTTTCTACGAATAACCTGAATTAAGCATTCCTCTAACTCTCTTCAGATTTCCTTGAGAAACAAAAGCTCATTCAAGAAAGACTCAAACAGCAAATAGTGTGTCATTATCAGCCTAGTGTAAAAGCTGTAACAAGCCTCTATTTACAATGTACTGTAAATTATGCATATTTTTAAAAATCCTTTAAAAATTTAAAAGTCCTGAAACAGTAATGAGAACTGCAAATGCAGGGACAGGACTCATAATCTCAATTTTCTCTTGAAGGATTTAATACTAGCTATATTGCAAGGAACTTCTCTCTATAGAAAGTCTCACTTGAATAAATGGAAACTACTTTTTTTTAATAGTAAAGAATTATGCAGCTCAGTTTCCTGCAGGTACTTTATTATCAGATAGATTTAAAATTCGGGAAAAAAGAATCAGTTGAGGATTAGACTCATTAGTAAAGGAAGTGCTATGGCTAGCCCAGAGTTCTGGTAAGTGTAGGTCACTTGTGTCCTTTCCAACCTTTAATTGCTTTTCTTATTAGACAAGCTTTTGAAGGAAATGTAGGAAAACAAAACTTTTGTGGAACATTTGGCCTCCCATTCCTTATTGGGAAGCCTTACCTCACTGGTAACCTCCCCATGTCCACCTGCTCCCTGAAGCACTTCTTTAATGTGGTGACTTTTCCTTCAGGAATCTGTTAACTCTGCCATGTTCTCAGGTGCTGCAAGGTTTTGCCCATTTCTCTAACTGCAAGATAACTCTAGGGATCCAGCAGAACTAAGATGGGAACTACTACACTGATAATCTGTTTTTTAAATTAGCCTTTGGACTATGTCTGCATCAGAATGAGATTAAGGAAGGCTCTAATTTAGTGCAACCACGTAGGGAAGTAGGTGGGCATTCCAGCTGGTGCCGAGTTATCGCAGCAGTGCAAGAGCAGTTTTCTCGACAGCCCGTTTCCTGCATTTGACAGATGCCACGTTACAGAAGAGCAGAAGTTAGTCGCATGCTCGGTTCTTCACGGGGGGAAATTCCTGTGCATCATTAGTGTGTTCTGTAAAGGTCAGACTCCTTGGGAATCCACATTTTGCATCTCTGCAGTGCAGAAACCACATAGCATCGGGCTGTGTTACTGCAGCCCCTCCGGAAGGGAGCTATATTTGGATGCCAGTGCAATTTGAGGCTGCTTGCAAAGGGAAATAGTTGAGCTCATTTTAACTAAAGTGAAACCTACTGCAACCAGAAACACAGCTTTTGTGTTTAGCTTCCTCTTGCTCCTGAAAGATTGAGTTGCCTCAATAAAAAACTCTCTCTTAACCAGAGACCACACAGTCATCTTTATGTGAGGCTTTCACACAAAGTGCTAGATATTTGCCTATCACTAGAGGTTTGTAGCACTCAAGGGTAGCCATCCAGAAAGCCAGTCCTGCAGCATTGCCTTAGTTCAGCTCTCCAGGCTGAGGGCTTTAGTTAATGAACAGGTTAGGAAGGGAGTTTTATGTATGAACATTAAATCCATATCATTTTACAGGGTGTCATCTTAAAAAAAAAAAAAAAAAAAAAAAAAAAAAAAAAAAAAAAAAACCACAAAACCCCTGAAGTTGTGGCATAGCTTTTCCACACACCTATCAAGAAAATTCCTGACCTTTTAGTTCTTTTAACAGATATGTTTATTCTAATGCTAAGGCATGAAAAATAGAAGTTAAATAGTTGAATCATAACCATTTTTACATCATATAATACCACATGATTTGTGAATGGGTAAATATAGCAGTTTTGTCTGCTTGATGTATTTATTAAAGGGGGGGAAAAAAAAGCCTGTGATGTAAGAAAAACAAGCAGTCTTAACCAAGAGTCCCCAAAGAGCAATACCTTTTAGGAGCTGGGATGAACCTGGTGCTTCTGCAGGTCTCAGAGCTCTCTCCAGGGTGAGAATCAGGCGCTTGTTGAGTCTTCCTGGAGCCGAGGAGCACACGTAGGTGTTCAGGTAACCACCCCATCGTGCACACACATATAGAGCCAGCACAGCCCTGTATCCTGAGCCGCCCTGCTGAGAGCCCAGCTTGCTGAGCTGGGCAGCAAGAGGAGAACCAAGGTGCTGCTCTCTGCAGGAGGCTGCTTGGCCTCTTCCCTGCTTAAATACCTGCTCAGTGCTCACAGCTGAGGCTGGTTGTGGTGGGCAGGGGCCTTCAGCCCAGCTCCCCACCCAAAGAATTAGCCTGATTTGGAGGATACCTCAAATCTCCATATCAGAACACACTAGGAGCTGCAACCTTTGAATTCCCACTTTGTTGCAAAGCCAGGGTCAGCCCATGGCAGCTGCAGATGGAGTAGTACCTAAATAATGCCTAAAGACAGTTGAAAACATTTTGCTCTGAACGTATATAAACATCCATCTCCAAGCTACGAGCTGAGCCCAGTTTAGTGAAGCTCCCCAGCTGTTGTTAAGAGCCGCTCGTGAAAATCCATCGGCTCCATCCTAACGGAGCCGTCAACTCTTGCAATAATTGGCGTGAGCTAATTCTTGGCTTTGCTCCTGCAGGAACACTGTGAAAGGCTTCACCCACTTCCTGCATTGCACCCACAAGTGAAACATTTTTTACATCTAATAAAACGGGTTTATTAAAAAGCAGCAGAATTCTGCAGAAAAGAGTGAATTGCAGCAAATAACTGGGAAGAGAGGGAAGTCACTGGAGTGCGGGAACATGGAGTGGGGAGAGGCCTGGGCAGGACACGCACGGAAAGGGAGGATGAGGAGGACGAGGACACCCAAGGAAGGTCTGAGGCAGGAAATGAGGTCTTTGCAGTTCTCTACTTGGGCTCTGTTTACATGTTTTGGAGCTCGCTGATGGTTTTAGTTACACATCCAACTCTCCAAAATGAAATTTCGTATAAACTGCGAGTAGATTTGGACAGTGTATTAAATTACATCATCTCTACATTGAAGTCTAGAGCTTAGTCATTACTGTAATAATAATTCAGAACAGATTAAGGAAAAAAAGTAAAATTAATCTTCCCTCTGGCCCAAGTCATTGTTTTCTGGCTGTTTGTAGTTTAGCAACATTACTTCTTTTTAGTTGACTACAGTAGTAGTATTTTGGGAAAAATCTCCTGAGTCCCCTGTGTAACTGTGAGACCAGCAGAAAACATAGCTTGGTAGAAAAGCCCATAATACAGCTTTTTACACATATTTTCATTTTAAAGTTTTAAAAATACAGTTAATAATTTTAAAATACTGTGCTACATCTGTCGTCATAACGGAGATTTTTTTTAATTTTTGGTTCTGTATTTGTTTAGGTTGGATTTTGAAATGCTATTACTATTAATCCAGTAGGTTAAGGCACGTGGAAAGCCCAAAGAACCTTGTAGTTTGAAGAAACTGAATTTGATGGCTGGCAACTGTATTAGATGTTTAAATTTTGCTTTTCACTGGAGTATATTGCTAACCTATTTAGAAGATACGGGTAGAGCAAAGGCACTTGTTGCATTTCCTGTGTTTAACCACAAGCAAATACCCAGATCTCTTGTGACTCACTCATCTATTCCCTGTTGGCTGAGGAATTCAGCAGTAAATATTGTTCACATACCTTCACCAAGATTAGAGAATAGGAACAGTTTCTGCTGACGCTGTATTTCCAAGGGCACGGATACGCTTTTATAGGGTGGTATTTGTGATCCCTAAAATCCCGTCTATCCCATCCGGACAGTTGTAACGGTTTCGGATAAGACGTTGCCTCTCGTGTCACCCTAACAGCTGCTTTGTCCCCAGACAGGAGCCAGGGCCTCGGCCTCCTCACGACACTGGCAGGTGCAAACTGCGGCGTCGCGGCGGAAGAGAGCCCCAATACAGAAGTAAACAGTAATTCCTATTCCTTGTTCTCCGTCGTCGCGGCTTCCCGTGCTGCCCTCCCTGCCGTCCCCGCTGCGGTGGCGGCTCCTCCAGCTTCTTGCTCCCTTCTCAGGGGACTCTTCGCAGCCTGGCACAATTTTTGGGGAAGGAAACTCAGAAATTATTGCCTGCGTTTTCCTTGAAAACCCCTTGGTGCCAGGGGCTGTCAGCTCGTGCCTGGGAGCTCCTTCCCACTCGTTGCTCCATCATTTCAGCTGGGGACGCTGGGTGTTGTTGGGAAAGCTCTTGGGTGTTGGTGCACACATCCCAGCAGTGTGTAACCACACTGGAGCCTGAGATGCCCCATTACGATCCTGTTTTCCAGTACTATCCAAGAGCTAAACAGAAACTATCATTTTAAAGTTTGTTTAAAAATAGCTACAAAAACCCTCTCAGAGAAACCCCCTTCACACAGCAGTGACGTGGTGTTGCAAAAGCAGGTGGCTTTTCAGTGATAGATTTGGCAGAGTTTTTGCAGTAGGTAGCTTTCAATTGAAGTTAAAGAACAGGACTTTAATGTTAACACCCCTGCTGATCAGGCTCTCTTGATACAGGAATATCTGTTTGCTTCCTGACAGTCCAGCCCACCGTCGGCAGGCAGAGAAGAGCCCCACTCAGACAGCAGGGAAGATGCAGCCAGCACAAACAACCTGCAGATTGACAGCATTGTAGGTAAGCTCAGTCCCTGCTCCACAGGCACGTTGGGAATATTGTGTGGGAGGTAACGATTCCTGGGATGGGAATTAGGGAAAAGAGCTTTAGGGCTCTCTTCATCCCTTTCAGTCCTTGGGCCACAAAGTGAAAAATACCAGGCAGCCTCTAGAGCAGCACTTCTCTGCGCCCTGGAGTCAAGGTAGGGTTTGGTCTAAGGAGCATCTGGTCTGATCTTATGGCATCTGATCCATGGGTTCTTTATACCAAGAAACATCAAGATAAGAAGAAAATTCTTATGGTTGCAGCTAAAAATCATGGCAATGTGTCCAAGCTCTTCAGCAGGAGGCAAATGAAGGACGTTCTTCGTAGGTCACTCCTACAAGATCCGGGGCTTTTAAGCTAGTGTAGAGATCCTTAAATAATTGTGCTGTTCCAGGAGACACCATTTATATGTGGAAATCTTAAAGGTTAGGGGCTGTCAGTTGTGATCTAAGCAGAGTCTCATTACTCTTTAATTTTTATAGTCCGTGGCTGTTCCTAGGCAGATTGTTTGATGACGAACAAGGAACCTCTTAAATATTGGATGAATCCAAAACAGATGGGCAGTGTAACATATCAAAATTAGGTAGCACTGCACTGCTGCTCTGAGTTCTCTGTCTGAATAAGTTGTAAATTAAAAGTTTCTTTCCCTCATCTTATATATATGGGATCTTATTAAAGTCCTGGCTGTTTTTACCAGAAGATCTGTTTCCAAAGTTGGCAAGCCAGAATAATACCTCAGATCAGTCTAAATGCCTTCATTTCAGATCCCATGCTAGATCTGGATATTCAAGAACTGGCCAGCCTGACCACAGGAGAAGGAGATGTGGAGAACTTTGAGAGGCTGTTTTCAAAGCTCAAAGAAATGAAAGGTACTGTACCTGGGAGAGAGATGCTAAGTGTCTCCCCAATGTTAATCATTTAAAGTCAGCGGAAGCCAGTGTGTCAGTCGGGAGGCTCCACAAATTCCTATTCTGCTGCCTGAGCTTTTGCAGAATAGCTGATCTTTCCATTCATTTCTTCTTCACCTTGGACAAGCTCTTGAGAGAAGCAGGTGTTGCTCTGCTGACTGCTGTCCCACTGAGCCAGTCCACCCTGCTCTATAAACCAACCCATAACAAGACTTATTTGGGCTCTGCAACTGCTCACCAGTCTCGCAGTTTAATGGGCAGTTACGGATGTGTGAGATGAAACCCATTGACTTTTTTCTGGGAATCACAACAGTCCTAACTCAATAAATTCCCCTTTTTACAGTCTTACATTAGTTTCTCGGTGGTCCCTAGCACACAGCATTTCTCTCTCTGCTCATTCTTGAGAGTGACAGCCTAAAGTCATGTTCTTTTCCACAGATAAAGCAGCAACGTTACCACATGAGCAGAGAAAACTACACGCAGAAAAGGTGAGGTTGGCAATCGGCATGGAAATTACTAAAAATCGACACCATTTTTATGGGGTTTCCTTTCTGAGTAGCAGTTACCTCTCTTTTAATAGAGCTCATATACTGAGTAGTAAGAACAACTCCCTGGTCCGGGAAGCTCTTCTGTGTCTCCCAAGAACTGCACAACCAAGCTGGAATTCTGAAGGCTGGGGAGAGTTTTCCCTGATGAGCATTTCAGACAGGCAGGCTCTGAGATCACTGAGGGCGTCAGCCAGCACCCACTTAAGGCAATGAAAAACCTTGATTTGGGGTAAAATTCAGCCAGGCCTTAGTTAGCACAGAATTTATATCACATATTCCCCCCCATGATTTATGAAGCCTGCTAAATTATCACCTCTCTGTTGTTTAAATTGCTTAGCTTGGAGGTAGCACTTCAGCTAGAGACGTAGGTGCTAGAAACTGCTGCTTGGTTTCTGGTTTTTGGATGGTAAATGCAAAATATTCTGCCATCTGAGAGGATGATTTTTTCTTTTATGTGATCTTTAGGTGGCCAAAGCCTTCTGGATGGCAATCGGAGGAGACAGGGATGAAATCGAAGGCCTCTCTTCCGATGAAGAGAACTAAGTTCTTCTGTGAGCAACAGAGCAACCCTGGGAGAGGGATCCTTGCCGCAGTGAGCGCTTGCTGCTAGAAGCCCCATTTCGCTTTAGTTGCTTCTTTGGTTAAAGGATTCTCTGTTATTGTGTTAAGTAGCACGTTCCACAACACCTAATGGTTGGTGAGGTTTTGTTTGCCTGTTCACTCCTTCAGTCCCGAGGATTTTGGAGGGCACTGGACGCCTTCCAGGTGTGCAGTTAGAGGAAACAATCGATTAGTTTACATCTCTCAGATTATCACTTTTCTTGTTCCCTGATTTGTGTTAAAAAATCAAAACCCACCAGTTATCTTTCTACATAAGGCTGGCGCTTGTTAAATGACTACTTAATTCTGAGCTCAAGATATTAGATATAGGCCTGTTCGATGTTTTTAGGTAGCTTTATAGCTGACCCACTAGTCAAAGCAAGAACCAGATTTACATGCAGAGAGGGCTGCAGAACTGTGCTGCACTGAGACGCTCCACAAGGCTGCCAGGTTCGGCCCACCGAGTGCCAAAGCCATTCCAAGTGCCCCTAGGCCTTGAATTCCCTCTGCCTGTGGATGTGGCCCTTCCCAGGAAGGACAGCACTTGGCCACGCTCACGAGTTTCCCATTTTTGCTGCTTTTTGAGGGGTGAAATTCCTTGCACAAACTCTCTGCAGCACTTGGCCTTCAGGCCTAGGAGAACACGCCGAGCTCAGCCTGGGGAGTTCTGGCCTAAATACCTGAGAAGCTGCGATTTCACACACCCCTCGCTGTCACCTGCTTCATGGGACAGGTTTATGCTCCTGTTTTGAAGATACCAGAGCTCAAGCCTCAGATTGCTGCTTCCTGGCATCAAGGGCTACAAAAAAAGCCCTTCATCCTCAGAGAATGAGGATCACGACGAGGAATGAGGAAGGGTTCAGCCCTTCATCTTCTCGTGTTGATAAATATAGTGGGTCCTGAGATGGTAAATAAGTTATCAGCTCTAAATTTTGAAGATATTTCTCACTGGTTTTCACACACGTTTAAGGAACCATCTACCAGGGCCACCCATTCAAACTGACTGGTATAAAACCCCTTGTCCCAGCTCTGTCCTCCTCCTCTTCACTTTCTCTTCTCACTATCCACCTTGTTTCCTCCTAGCACAGGACTGAAGGTGATTTCTTCCAAGCAGGGAACAGGTTTTCACGTCTGCTTCTTTGTTCCTTCCTAAATATTTGTTGTGCAATAGAGACAAATGGCAAAAGCGCAGAGCAAATTAACTGGAAAATATAATGCATTTGAATACTTTATAAAACCAGTTCTTTATACATGTGGTTTCTTTACATAGGTGATATTTTATTTAAATTTAATAAAATTATACAAGATAAATTTAACCTCTTTGCTGCTTTTTTATAGGATACCAGCAGCTCGAGCAGGTCAAGGCATCCGAGCTGCCTTCAGCTCTCACTGGCCAAACAGCTGTGCAGATTTTTGGTGCAGATCTCACTTACATACTAACAACTCCTGGAAACCGGTTGTTTTAACTTTGTATCTTGTTAGTAGATTTTAGGCTAGTATTTTAGGCTATAAAAAGCATTATTCATCAAAATAAGAGCTGTGGCTACAATAAGTGGGAAGAAGTTTCAGTGATCCTTACAGATTGTTGTATTCTGTTTTTAAATCAAACAATTTGCTTTGCTGGTGGTTGATTATTTTGGGAGAGGCTTTGGTTTTGTCTATAGAATTTCTTAACGAAAATGGATGTTACAGGAATGAATAAAGGGGCCTGGAAAAGCTTCTCTTTGTCTTATGCCCCAGCTCTGCTTAACGACAGCAACAAACCCCTGTCTCAGCGTAACGTCTCCGTCACTATTGGGGCCTGTTGGACCTGCCTGGTCTGGGCTCTGCTGAGCCGGGCTCTGCACAGAGAGCTGGGCACCAGGCTGCAGGAAACGGCTGCTCCAAAGCAGGATGGCTCCAGGAAAGCCCATCCCACCGGGAAGCCCTAACTCATTTCAAGACACGGTTCAGATGGACAACGCTACAGGGCTTCATGCAAACATTCATCTCTAGCTGCTGTTTCTGCAAGAGAAGCGATGGCAGCTGTGGGGTGAGTAGAGAGCAGCTGAGAAGGGCTAGAGCAGCCCCTCTGCACAGGGTTCTGACTTGAACAACTGCTCAGAGAGCAGGAAGGAGCTCCCTGCCCCGGCACGTGGCTCATCCTGCACCCGCCTTCCTGGCCCGGCCTTTGCCCAAACCTAGCCCCCAAGGAAGGTTCCTTGGATGAGGCTTTTGTGTTCTTCTTATTATCAATCTTGTATTTTGCATCAGCTTCTCATTTCCAGCTTCCAAAGCTCCAAGTGCTTGGAGTCTGGATGAGTTTTTGGGTCTTTGAGTTTTGAGTTTGCAGGAGTTTTGGGGTCTACTTTTACAGTATCCTAACTTGCTCATGAGCCTCAGTTTTTGAATCAAAGTTTATTAAAATGTCAAAAATAGAACTTACAGTTTCACATATATAAGAGGGCATACATAGTACAGGCCTTTAGTAACAAAATAGGTGGCTAATGCTTAACAAGCAGGTGAGCACGGAGGCCCCGGTGAGGAGGCCGGAGCGCGAGGGAAGGCGCTCACGGAGGAGCCGGCGCTGGAGGGCGAGGGACGACGGCTCCGGCATCCGCACAGCGGGAAACAGCCAACAAACCACAACCTGGCTGCACAAACAGCGTCTTTCCTTCCTAAAACCTCCTTGGAGGATCCAAACGCACCCAATGGGAACACCCCGGGCCGACGGGGAACCAGGTTGGTCACAAGGACACTCCTCATCCTGCCCCACGGGCTGCCCAGAGCTCCACGAGGCTCCTGTTCTGTCCCCAGCGCCCTCCTGGTTCCAGCAGTCACCAGAGAGGAACGTGTGAAAGGTTTAAGACTCGGAATCCTTCCCCGGGAAAAATTAAATATTTGATTCATCTGAGTATTCAGAAAGACAACATAAATATAAAAGCATGTACATAATAATAAAAAAAAGAAGTATATGGAATTTCTTAACCATACCGCTCAACCGACTACTATATAGAGCCTAATTATTTCTCATTCTAGTTTTACCAGCTTATTTGGGATCCTCCTACCCATCCAGTACCTTGGAGAACAGGGAGAGCTCACGGGGTTCGGTGAGGTGGCCAAGTCCTTCAGCGAGCGGCGCTCCCGCTGCTCCTGCTGCTCTTCCCATTCCGCAGGGAGCACAAGGCACGGGCTTGAGGGCCAGGATGCTCCTCATGTTCCTCGTGCTCCGTGTGAGGGATTCGGTCGCATTTTGCTCCGCGCTTGGTCGAGGTGCAGGGTCCAGCAGCCGGATGTCTGATGTGATCCCGCTTCTCCACCTGGGGACACGGGCACGTGGAGCCCTGGAATCACCCCTGGCACCACTGGACAACTTCTGAGCCTCGCCACAAAATACACGCTGCAATTCAGTTCCATACATTAATAATAATAATACCAAAAAGAACGAAATCACCACAGTCATTTAAAACCACAAGGCCATCGGTATCACCTGCCAGCAGCCAGGCCCGTGCGTGCGGCTACACCGGGTAAAGAGAGGCCAAGTTCCTGCTCGTGACTCTCCATCTGTAACAAAAACGTAGGAAATCCCAGGCAATCCGGCCGAGACCATTCCGAACGAGAAGATGTTCCCATGTGGAGACGCAGGCCGGGATGTACGTTGGTGCTACATTTGAAGCTACTTGGATAATGGTTTGGAAAAGCCACGGCATCGCCTCCGGCCTGACTGCGGCATGGCTGGGATCGGCTCCGGGATCCGCGATCAGCTCTGGGATCAGCCCTGGGCTCCAGGTTTGGCTCTGAGCTCTGGGCTCAGCTCTGGGCTCCATGTCCGGGATTGGCTCCGGGATCAGCTCTGGGCTCCATCTCAGGCCCCTGCTCGGCCCAGGACTTTCCATTGGACTTCACGACGTAACCCAGGAAAACCTGAAACTTCCATGAATTGGTGAAAAGGCAACGGGCGAGGGGGAGGAGAGGGAATTCCGACGTCAGTGGGGACAAGCTCCTCTGTGGCTGATCTAGCCGGCTGCGTTTTCCATTTGGTGCCCTTTTCCTTAGGGAATGCTGAGGGGAGAGGCAGCCCCGTCTATGGGGAATCACAGTCGGCTGCTGAAGGGGCTCAAACAGCCCCGATCCCACGGGAGCTCCGGGCACAAACTCCGTGTTCCAGCTTGGAGCGCGGGGTCGGCACCCGCTCGGAGATGACAAGAACAGCCCCATAAAACAAGGAACCCGGGGCCGCTTTTACACGGTGCCTTTTTCCTCCTCAGCAGAGCAGCCAGGCAGATCCTTCCACACAAGCCAGGCCTGGGCTTTGTTTGGAGCCCCACGTGGGGCATTTCCCAAATCCATCAGGGCGGCAGAGCCGCTTCCCAAGCAGCCAGAAAGGAGCATTTCCAGAAAGGCTCCTGCTGCACAAGTCCATGTCAGAGCTTTAACCGAGGGCAGACACTTTGCAGAAACAAAGGAGATCCCAGAGAACCTCCAGTGCTACGAGAGCAGCCTCGACGCCCTGTGCAAGCTCCAGGGAAAATCCCACGGGAAGATATCCAGCTCAGGGAGCTCAGGAGCACAATGGCCAAAGTCCTCCTTGGTGTGGAGGTGTCTTGGACAAAGCGTCAATCACGGACTGTCCCTCATCCATGAACAGTCCCTCATCCATGGACCTTGGTGACATCTCGGATCCAGGTGCGCGGGTCCTGCCAAAGGGAGCGGAGCACCGGGAAAGCGGGAATTCCGGCGCCTGGGAGCACAAACGTGGGGCTAAAGCCTGAGCAGGAGGCCCTGCCACGAGCAGCACAGCCGGAGCCAGACCCAGCTCGCGTGTCCGTCCTTTACATTAACCACAAGCAAGATTTCCATAGGAAATTCTCATTAGCATTTTCTCCCCGTCCCCTCCTCCTATTTTGGCACAAATGCACATGACATTAACACAGATATAAAGAGCAGATAACTGGACAGCACTGACAAAGGCAGGAGACTTATTTGGCAAATTTGAACCATAAAAACAAGTGCTAGTTTGGGGGTGGGTTTTTTCCAGTTGTGGAAGTTGTTTGTCATGACAGTTGCTGCAGGGAAAAAATATTAACCAGTCTGGAGCGTGTATATTTAAAAGGAACATTTTATAATACATGTAAATACACTCTCCCAGTTCTCCAGGCAAAAACACATCTCAGTATTTTAATCAGCTGAAACTAGTTTTCCAGGAGAGGTTCCGTCTCCGAGACTCCCGGTTCACGGCGGCCGTGGGTGTCCACACGGGACCACGGAGGCAGCGGCGCTTTGTGAGGGAGCCGCTGCCCGGAGCTCTGGGAAGCGGCAAAACCATCCGACGAGTTGGGAAAAACACTGGGAAGTTGGTGTCGTTCCTGCCAAGAGGCTGCGTGGGGAGGAAGGCGCCGTGTCCGGCAGGAACTGCCCGGCTGCATCCCCGGCGCGAGGGGATCTCGGCCACCTGCTTGTTCCTGGGATGCTCCATTCTCCTGGGAACATCCCTAGGGAAGTGGCTCTGCAGGTGCTTTAAGCGCTTCCTTTCCGCTCCGGATCCCGGAGGGGACGGTGGTGGATGGTGCTGCTGAACACACAGGACTCGTCTCCATGTATCCGCCTCCTGGGAATGCTGCAGGAGCGGCGCCCGGAGCAGCCTGGGCTCGTGCTGCCCTCCATCCATGGGCTTTACTCCTTGTTTTTCCGTTATCCACCTTGGCATCCAAGTCTAGCGGCCCCAGCATCGCAACCAAAGTGCTGAGAGTTTCTGTGAAGTGGCTTCAATGGGCACGGAGTCCAAAAACAAAGGAAAAACCAAAACAAAACAGAGAAACCCCATTTTTTTCAGCAGAATCTTTTTTTTTTATCCTCCTCATCACTCCAGGAACGGGGAATTTACTACATGTCTGGCTAAGGGCGAAGCCGATTCCATTCTCCGCAGTCCTCATCCCCGCCAGCTGCCCCGGAGCCGCTGCCTTAGGAGACGCTGGAGCAGCGGATGCTGGGGGAGCCCATCTGCGTGAGGACCTTGTCCAGCCACTGCAGGGGCCCGTTGAGATGCAGCTCGATCCAGCAGGGAGTGCTGGTCACCGTCTGCCTCCTGCCGGGGGGGAAAACACGGAATTCAGGTGTCACTGACAACATGTCACGAGTGGGAGGAGGTTTTCCAGCCCCCCGAGCATCCTCCTGGCTCAGACTGGCATCCCACTGCACCCGGGGGTGTCGTCTCGCCCCTCTGGGCTTTTGGCCAGTGCTGTGACTTTGTTAAAAAGCTCACAAACCCCCCCAAAACAACGGCCTTTTCCCTTTGTGCTCCCGCCAGGGACATCCCAGGACAGCTCCTGCCGGAGCCGGGAGGGAGGTGGCGCTGGGGAAGAGGCCATGGAGCCTCCTGCTCCTTGGAGCCTCCCGCACGCAGGAGGCAGCTCCGCTCATGTGGAGGAGTGGGGAGGCAGAGAGGGAGCCTGGAAACAGCCTCCTTTGGAGGCCGCCTTTCCCACGGGAGCGGCTCGGAGCAGGAGGCTCCACGTGCAGGGGCAGCCCAGCCGGTCTCCAAGGCATCTCCATCCACCCTGGAGCCACAGGGAGCATCCAGAGGTGTCCCGGGAGCCTGGGGGCTGCCGCCCGCTCCAGCTCCATCTGGAGCGACCGCATCCCGCCCTCCGGCCGCGGCCCTTTGGAAAAGCCACCGCAAAAGCTTCCCGGGGCTCCGGCGCCCGGGACGGCTGCGGAACAAAATGGATTCCAAACATCTGGGAAGGGAGGGAGGGAGGCGGGAGGGGACGCGGCCCCGGCGCCTCCCCCACGGCCGCCCCTTTGGAGGGCTGACCCCTCTCAAGAGCCGAGTGTTTCCAATCCCTCGGCATTAAATCCTCAACAGCTTTTCCTCTCCCAAAGCCACACTCAATTTTGGGATGAAGTTTCTTCTTTTACTGAGAAACACTCTCTTTTTCTCCCCTTTGTTACGTAGGGATATTTGCTCATCAGAGCAAGGAGGCGACAGCAGCATGTGGGGTATTCACAGCATCCCAGAATTGCTGAGGTTGGAAGGGATCCCTAGGGATCATCTAGGGCAGCCCCTGCTCCAGCAGGGACACCCAGAGCACGGGGCACCCGGGCGCATCCCGGAGGACTGGGAGATTCCCCAGGGCAGGAGCCTCCCCTGCCAGCCCATTCCAGGGCTTGGGAACCCTCATGGGAAAGAAGCTCTTCCTATGGAATATGTAGTGTCTCCCTGTCCCTCTGCTGTGGCTCCCAATCATGGGCCCCATCGGCCTCTACATCCAACGTTCACTTGCAATAATAGTGACCAGGGGCTCCGCTACCTCCAGGTGCATTTAAGCAAATGTCCTATAACATCCACTAACAAATGGATGAGGAATTTAAGTAAAATTTTGCAGCAACTGTAAAATTCAAAATTGTTCATTTTCAAAAAAGCTTTCAAATCTGCCTGCTTTCCTTTCAAGCTGATCATCCTCCAACAAAAGAAACATCAAACTTGGTCATAATCTGCTAAGAAATGCTCCCACTGACCCTGTCTTGAAAGCCATGCAGATGTACAACTTCCAAATTTAAAACAAATTTTGAGGGAAAAAAAGTACTTTTTCCTATGCAGATCATTTAGAATAATCTTTTTTGTTGCAGGCAAAAAACTCTTGGTTTGTTCAACCCTGGAAGCAAACGCTCAGTCTTCCAGATCTATCCATAAGGCAGGTTTTATGCAAACAAAAGGGGGAAAAAAAAGAGCTGAGAGCTCCATGCAGCAAGTCCAACCTCCCTGCAGCATTAAAAGCGCTCTGCTAATTGCCCCTATGTGGAAAGGGGAGCAGAGCAGCTCTGCTGATGCCAGGCCTGACCTGTACTCGGCTCCCCAGCCCTTGACGAAGCTCATGCGGATCGTGCACATCCTGGTGAGCTGGTACACGGCTTCGAAGCCCTGATTCACCGACTGGGCCAGGAGGGCGGCGAACTCCTGGTTGTTGAAGATCTTCAAGTTGCAGCCTACGAGAAAAGGACACGAGAAAAGACGAGGTTGCAGCTTCGTGAGGCGAGGAAATCGCGCTGCTTTCTGCGCTGCTTTCCCATGTCCCTAAAGCACGTGAGAATATAGACAGATTGCTTAAACACAGCGTTGCAGAAAAGGAATGAAAATTGCCACATTTCCACATGCTGAAAAGGACAAAAACACGTTACAGGACACAGAGTGATGGATTCCAGGGCCCCTGCACTCCTGCTGTTTAAAAGACCAGCCTCAGGATCCCCTTGTGGAACCTCTTTCCACCTCTAGGACAAACATTTCCTTCACATTGTAATTTTACAACCATAGCGCTCGGCAATGGCAACTGCAGCAGAGCCTCCAAGAAAGGAGTGCACCAAGCAGGAAGAGGAACTCGCCGGTGCCGGGGCTGTGTGGGCTCCACCAGCAGAAGAAATGGAGAAGTTTGAGGTGACGCTGCCCTGGCAAGGCAGCAGCCAGGTACCAGGGCCCTAAGGCTGCTGCTGCATTCCTCATTCCACCACCATGGGACAAAGAGTTTTCCATTAAAAATGAGATTTTACCCCAGTGTTTAGTCCCGGCTCAAAGCCCGAGAACAACATTCCGCTGTTTTTCGGTTGTAAAGGTGAAATCTAATCACTTTCCTAAGGGGTAAAATAAATAAAATCACACAGAAATCTCTCTCAGGAGGAGTTGTTTGCTTTCTCCCAGATAACCAGAAACCAGTTAGATCCGGAGACTTGGCACAGAAGTCGCGCTCATTTGGGATTACATATGGGCCGAGTCTGAAAAACAACCGCTTGGGCTGTGACGAGCTGTAGTTTGTGATTTAGGAAGGATTTCCGAGCACATTCTGCTGGGCTGGCCCTCTATCCTGCAGAGGATCCCAAGGGAACATGTGTCACCCACGCTGCGGTGTCAGGGGGCAAACGGGAAGGACAAGAGCAAGGAAGGCAGCTCAGATTTCCAGGACTGGACAGGGAGAGGTCTCTTGTGCATGAGAGGAGAGGGAAAACTAGCTCCGGTCAACATGGGAATGAAGAAATTACTTCAAATCCAGCCCAGATCATTTAAGGAAGACTCTGCAAAGGGAGCGGCGAAGAGGGGAGAGCTGCAGTCCAAGAAATGTGCCTCCCTCCGAGGGATCTGCAGCGGAACTGGGGCTTGTTTATGTCCTCAGATGTTGACTCCAGCCAGGGTGGACTCCTGGGATGTGCCTGCAGAATTCAGTCATGTTGGCAGCACTGGCAACTGCACTGAGGAAGGAAACCCATTCAGATGGGCTGGAGCTGGAGTGCACAGATCTCGCCTCTAAAGAGGGACAAGCGTTTCTACATAAAATCAAATACATCAAATGTTTCCACATAAAAACGCTATTTTTTAAAATATATACCTACTTCTAGGTGTAAGGCATTAGCTTTCCTAAGCCCAGCTAAATTCCCTATTGAAAGGCCTCCTCTCATACTAATTCCTGCATGGACCCACCATAGAAGTCTTTTTTTTCTAGACAGATGCAATAAATTTCCTTGTAAACTTTGAGCATACTTCAGACATGTGTGTGCTGTAACCAGGACAACCCTGAAAATGTGCTGAAGATGTGATTTCTCTAGAAAAAAGCTCATTCATAAAAGGGGAAAAAAGCGTTACTGTGGAGCAGAAAAAATACTTATTTAAAACGATTATTGGTGAATTTAAATTAACAAAGTTTTCTTACCTAGCTTCTTTCACTTAAAGGTACAAATGTAATTATGAAGATATTTAGCAAGTAATTAATACTTGGTCTGCAATAAAACTGATAAAACGCTGCACACAGGGGGGCAAACACTTGTTGGAGAACACGCAACATCCTCCTTTTTCATCCTGTTATTTATGCCAAAGCCAGGTCCTGCTCAAGCCGACGAGTCATTTTATTTGCATAAAACAGAGTTTTGGGCGACTGCACGGAACAGAGGAGGGCAAATCCAAGCCTGCCTCGAGGAGCAGCTCCCGCTCCATGGCAGGGCTGTGTTTTCCAAGGGCGAGCGCCCCTTACCTGGCGGGATCTTGCAGACGGTGGCGGGGTGCCAGCCGTAGCGCTGGTTGCAGTTGGGGGACTGCACGAAGATGGCACTGTCACTGAGGCACTCGGCAAACACCTCCCCGCCGATGTAGTAGAGCCGCACTCCTCGTCCTGGGAAACACACGGAAGGGTTTGGGCTTAGTTTAGAGCTTGGACCTGCCAAGTTTGCAAGGGGGTAAGGATCTAAAGGACCTTATTCCAAGCAAAGGCACTCCTGATATTTTCCATGTGAACCTTCTATCAATTAACGCACCATTTCCAGCCTGCTCCGAAAGTCATCCCAGCTGGATGCAACTGTTTATTTATTTACTTGCTGAATGGGAATGAAGTTATGCAACATTTTCAAACAATTGTCTCTTGCTTGAGGTTACATGCGTACACAAGGACAAACATATATTTCCCATATAAGTTCCTACAAATCGTTAAAATCTCTGTTAATAAAGAAACAAATTTCAGGAATTTGTCTTTGTTACTCCAATAAACATCTGTTGTGGTCTTACTTTGCTATTTACAAATCCTGCATTCTTTCTTCCATACAGCATAAGAAATCTGCTGAATTTAAAGAGAGAATTCAGATTCTCTCTTTTTTTTGCATTATAAGTCATGTTAGTAACAAACAATAAAAGATCCTCCTGTAAAAAAGTTCAGCTGTCTAAGAAGAGCATAAGGGAGAACAAAATCAAGACAAAAGACAGGCTGGCTTGGGATGGGAGTTAGCAGAAAATAAAGCAAAGCTTATGCACTTTTGCCTCTCATTAAAATTACATAAGCCTGGGAGTTTAAATGAGAACAAAATTGAGTCCTAGCTTGCAGAATAAGGAGAAGGAGGTGAAAAATCAATCAGCTAAGTTTCTGGGATGAGAAGAGTCAGTTGAAAAATAAAACAGTGCAGAAGGGAAAAGGCACAAACCAGACTTCAACTCACAGCCACCCAATAAAGCTCTGAAATGTGCATGGAAAAGCTTAAATTCCATTTCCATTACATGCAACAATCCTGGTATTCCTTAAGGGTTTTCCTTACTCCACTTTTATGAAAAAGAATTCTCTATGAAAGATCAGCTGCTACAACACCAGATCCTCAAGTGTCGGAGCTGTAAAATGAACCCAGCTCTATGGCTGTTGGTAACTGAGAGGCTCCACATGCAGAACTTCCCTTGCTCCCTGACAATCCCAACTAACAGCAGGAATTACCGATGTGTCGCCGGGTGAGCTCCACGGCCGCGTTCCTGTTCACGTTGGAGAGCAGCCCAAGGCAGAAGCGCTCGGAGTTGGAGGGGTCGGTGAAGCCGTCCACGGTCATGGAGGGCTGGGAGGCGTGGAACGTCTCCCCCACGCGCTGGTTGAGCTCGTAGTAGGATATGGAGCACCAGAAGGCCGGCTCGCAGTAGGTAACGGGCTGCAGATCTGCACAGAGACAGGAGCAAAATGAACCACGTGCAAAGGGAAGGAGGAGAGAGGGGCACGAGAGACTGCTCTGGAATAGGGCTTTGCTCCATTTCTTGGGCTGCCTTTAACCACCAGGCTTTAATGGCTTGACAGATTTTAATGGACTGCAGATAGAAAGTCCGATCGCTCCCAGAGCTCCCAGTCAGGTACCAGTCATCTAATAAGTGGGGTGTCCACTCAACCATACTTGGAGAAAACCCTAAAAATAAACTCGGCTTTTCAATGAAATTTTTAGGTGGCCAGTACCTTGAAAAGAGCAAAGAGAGGAGAAGGGAATAGAGCACTGGGGAAAGAGCAGGCCACAGCACAGGTCCAGGGAACACTGATTTGGGGCAGTTAGAGCAAAGCAGCAGTTCAACTTTGGCTCTCCCTGGCTCTGTCACGTCCCTCTAGCATTGCAGAAACCAGGAGTTATTTGCAATACACACTATATTGCACAACAGTGGCATCAAACTCATTTAAATGGAGGCAGTCTCAGGAACAGGACACTTCGTAGGCATGAAAATGGGACAGTCAAGAGGCTTTAAATGATCTAACCGCTCCCAATGAAACCAATGAGGGTTTTACTACGGATTTCAGAGCAGGGAGACTCGTGCGTCAGATACTCTTGAAAATGCTGCATGAGATGGTGCCCTGTGACCTGCTGAGCAGAGGAAGGCCAAGCTCAGTGCTCCACGCGCCAGGCTCAGCACCAGCAACACAGGCAAAGGAGCAGCCTCCCCTCCAGAACCATCACCCCACTGCTCGGTGGGACAGGAGCCGGCAGCGAGTCAAGGTGTAGATGTCATTTCTTCATATTTTAAACAATTTTTAGAGCCAAAAGCCAGTCTCCCTGCAATACACAGAGATGATAGTGAACATGTCCAGGAGTCGCACGTTTACTTTGTGTTTTTCCCTTTTGATCTGTGCCTTTCTCTCCCATAGAGCAGAACCGATGCCGGGTGCAGAGCAAGAGCCGCACGGATCAGACCTCACTGCTCAGCTCCCGAGAACACAAAGCAACCGTGATGCTTTTTAATAACGGCCTCACATTGGTACTATCCAGGTTATAAAAGCCCTGAGGCCTCTTATTTTCTACAGTTTCACAGTCCTTCCCTTCAGCAACCCCCTCTGCCGGGCTGGGACTCAAGGGAGCTGGGGATACCTCACTGAAAAGTGCATGGAAATTTCACTGCCAGCTTAAACTGCAACTTGAGGAAAGACACAAACCAACAAATCTCACTGCTCGACTCTAAAAAACGCAGCTGAGCTGTTCATGCTGCTGCCTTCTCCTGCAAATTGTGGTCTCGGGCTTAGGCTGGAACGGGTGAGTTACCTCTCACGTCGTATTAGATGCCTCCTGAACATTCACTTTGGCTTTTCTGAATTTACTGCTTGGGAAAAAGTAGGACAACGTAGCTGTGTGCCCAGAGGGCCGACATAATCAACTCAAACGTAACCCATCAAGCTCAAGTAAACCCTGCCCGAATCTCCCCGCAGTTCTGCCAGGCGTTTCAGCCCTGACTCACCACAGCTTTGCTTCTACAAGCCCCGCTTTTCCTCGTGCCAACGGGTCCGTATCGCGCCAAACGCATGGGAGTTGTGCAACGTGAGTCAGTGCCCCTTGCATCCTGGCACGCTGGCCAGGCTGCTGCTTCCCCACGAGACAGCAGCACGATCCGCTCGGCTGCAGAGGACACAAATGGCCGGGCATTTTGCACATGCCGAGGCATAAGAGTAGTTGCTACCCTATTTTAACTCACGTTTTTGATACACAATGTGTGTCAGCAGTTCTCCTGGTTTAGCAGCCTTTCACCACGGGAGGTGACCAAAGGCTGCACAGGGTCCCCACGCACTTTTCCTGTTCTCCCTTAAGGCTTCTGCATCAAGCAAAGGGGGCCAGCGGGTTTCCAAGGGAAGCTCCGCAAGGAGCATCCCGGAGCGGCCTCGCGCCTGGCCCGCGGCCACGGCGGCTCCCGCCTTCCCTCCCGCGGCCCTGCCAAGGCCGCCCTCGTTCCCGCTTGTTTTCCGTGTTTTTTCCAGCTCCGATTGAAGTAATGCAAAGAGCTCACTGGGTATTTATAGCTTCCACTTCAAGCCTGCGCCTGGCGACTGAAAGTTTGGACCCAAACTAGACTGCTTCCAAATGAAACACACCCGCTGAACGGAGGAAAGAGAAAAGGCCATTTCCAGTGTGTTACCTTGCAGCACGTTTTGTGTCTGTGAATAAGATGAACTGAAATTCCCTGGGTTTCTTCCCTCCCCTTTTACAGCCTTTCACTGAAATCCAGCAGCTTGAGCAAACCTTGTGTCTGTTGTGCTAAACAGTTTTATCACCTTCGCAATTTGGGGGAATATTGGACATTTCGGCCGTGGGATATAAGGCTGAACTTCAGCTTACACTAAGTAAACTGCCTTAAAAGCATTAGGTAGTTATATTTAAATAAACTGAGGGATGCAGCTCTGTGACACTATTTTCTTAATGCAGACTGCAAAATAGGAAAAAAACAAAGAAAAACCCCACATTCCACTACTGAGAGCTCTCAAAAAGTTTTCCAGTGCTGTACAGCACCGTGCTCCTTACATTTCTGTTCAAGTTCCTTACCAAACACGCACAGAAAGCCTGATAAGCCCCTGCAAACGCAAGCACAGCCCTGGCCACTCAAGTGCTCTGTGTAGCTACAGGATTAAGCACGGCTACAGGATTAAGACTCCTGGGCTGCTTGTGTTTTCACCTGGGTTCTTCTAAATAATAAACAGCTCCGTGTTTCAGTTGTGCAGCGCATGCAGCACAGATTATGACAAGGTTTTCATGAGCCACTTGTTATAGGTGTCCATATCCGTGCCACTTAACTGAGTTTACAACATCCTTAGGTGCAAAGATTTACAGTAAAATGCTTTTCTGGAGAGGCTCTTGCTTTGAGGAAGTTCTTACCTAAAGGCAATAAATACGTGGTTTGTAAAACTTAAGAGCTACACTTTAATGTTGAGGAGGAAATATGTTTTTCTGATGTCTGCTCCCTAGATTACAAAGAGACTCCTTGTGGTTATCAGGTTTTTCCTGATTCCACTGAGTTTTGTCACCACACAGCACATCAGGCACCAATGGACCCATCAGCTGAGCAGCATGTCTTAATAACCAGTGTCCTGGCTGATTTGCAATGGTTCTCTTGCCTAGAAACTCCTTTTTTCCTTGCATATTTCAGATGCCACAGGCAACTCACCAGGTTGGTTTTGTTGCCTGTAATTGCCTTTTTATTTGCAAGCTGACATGAAGTGCTAGAAATTCCCAAGTCCCAAGCTGCACACTGGAGTGTAATGGATTAAAAAGAAAAGGAGGAAAGAAATCTCCTTCAACAGCTCCAAGATATCTTCAAGGCAGCCAATGACTGACAAATTTTGGAGCAATGTCAAAGTACCCTCTGACAGGGCTAACAGCATATGCAGGCTTTATGGCTCTTCAAGAGTAGTCTCAAGTGGTCCATGTCTGCAGGCTTAATGAGCATTTAGAGAACTGATCCTGCAGTTGAATATGACAGGGTTTTTTTGGTTTATTTTTCTTTAGGATTGGCTGTTGAGAGCAAACTCATACTGGCTGAAAGCAAAGAACCGCTGAAGTTCAGATCTTCCTTGTCTGTAGGCACAAACATAAAGAGCAGAACTACTGAACTACTTGAAAGGGTAACAGAGGTTCAGAGAGAGCCACAAAACCTCTAATAGTATCTCAAAGGCAAGTGCCTTTTTCAAAGGCTACTATTACTTTGGCTCCTCTATGTATTTTACTATACGTCCTTCAAAAACAAACAAGAACTTGTCTCATCAAATCAACTGCAATCTTCCTCATTCTCTCTGGTATCCGTCTGCCACCGTTTCTTGTTTTTTACTTAACTCTATGATGTAAGCTCAGACTTGGTTCATATAGAACTACTACAAGCCACAAGGATTAGCAGAAAGGAGCATCAATAGGGGTCACAACCTTGTCAAAAGTGCACAACCTCCAGAAACAGCCTCATCAATAAAATATCACTATCTTGACTGTAATTATAGTCAGTTTTCAGGATCACATGCTTACCAAGATTATTGTGTGCTGGAGACATGGGATTTGGTGATAAGTTTGGAGAACCTGAAAACCAAGACATAATTGTTAGTAACTGCACAATTGAAAATATACAGCAGCAAATTCAGCCTGTTGCAAGGGTATCCCATTTGCTCAGTTAAACTTCATTTAGTGACACCAGCAGCTTCTCTCACGTTGATTACATTGATGTGGACTCCACGAACTTACAATCCATGTCATTTACTGCATCAGCTTCCTAGGTCTGCAATACATTTAAACATCTTCCTACTGCAACCACCAAATTTCCAAACCAGGCATGCAGATGTCCATTTTATTTTCATATGCAGCTACAAAACTACAAGTACCATGATGACTGTTGCACTCAAAACCAGTTAGCGGGACATTTAGGAGCTCAACTTTGCTTTGCCAGGTATTAAATATATTTACACAAACAGTGCACAGTAAGTTTAATGTGCTATTACTTGGTGTCAGGACAAATGAATATGGGCTCAAGCTATGTAGGTCTGAGTAAACAAGTGTCAGAATGTTATCCCCAGTCATTTCAATGTGGTCCACATGTTTTGGGCATATTTTACAGCAACTGCACCCACAAGTCCAGAGCAACTTCCACAGTCTCTGGGTAACACATGTGAGCAGAAAAGTGCTACAGATCCTCTTTCTTTCTGCATCGAGCCCAGCTGGCTTCTTTAAAATTTGTTTTTCTATAAAGTGAGAAGCCCATGACATCTGAAAGAATGTAAGAAAGGCAGACGGAATACACGCAGCATTTGAGAACATAAATCAGGTATTTATAGCATCATCCAGGCCAATCCCATTCCAGCACTCTTTCCCCACAGGCCCTCTATACATTCCAAATGCTAACCACATCACCAATAATTGCATGTGCCAAAATGGATTGTGTCAATAGGCTTATGTTTGATGTAGACAAACCAACCCACACTGCCTTCCTCCATCTGTACCGCTGCGGTGAAGGACTGTAAATCAGTCCCCCTTCTTTTAGAATCCCACATACACTCAACAGCTGAAGACTTGCACAGAAACCAAGACATTTGTGTGCAGCATTTGCCTTCACTAGGTTCTGCCTGCCTCTCAATGTATTTGCATATCCCTCTTGCATCAACCCTTCTAACAAGAAATGTGTTTTTGCTTTTCAAGCAGAAGTTTTAGAAATTAAGAGCTGGATTCAGCAATTCCTACTCACAGGCAGTGACACCATTCAGAGCAACAGGATGGCTTAATAAACAGCTGCTCCAGGAAGATCAGACCCACACGTTTAATTTTGAAGTGTCAACATAGCTTAGCTTGAACGCCGAGACAGGTGCCTCTAAATCTAATACAAAATAACAACTTCTCTTGGCAGTGAGATAGAACCTCTGTTTTTAATGTTCACTGGGATATAGACCCAGTGGTGGGATATAGCCCCTTAAAACCAATCTGCTAGCAGTCATTTCCAAAGTAAACAACTTAATGATTAGAAAAATGCCTCTGAACAACGTGCCAACCACATGCATGGTCACCCTGCAGGGCAAACCCGCATCCTCAGATGAATCTATAACATCTAAGGATGGATGCTGGAGAGAACAGGAACATGCACCAAAAAAGCACAGAGCATACAGGGTTATGTTGTATGTGAGATGTTTGACTGCACCTGCATTCCTACAGGGATAAAATACCTCCAAACACCTTCTGAACTTCAGTGCTCCAAGGAAAAAAGTTAAAAGTCTCTATGATACAACCTGAAAACTGCGCTTTATGGCAGAAGATGACTTACCTGCATCCATGCTGGGGTTCATCTGGTGGTCACTAGTTTCTCCATCCTCACTCAAATAGCCTGGAGGGGGTGTCTCTGGAATCACAAGGAGTCAAACTGTCACTGCAACTATCTGCAAAGTCTGGAATATAATCCCTAGAAACCTTCAGTTTGCTATTCACAGTCACCCCTTCTCCAAGAAAATAAAAGTATTATTTTTCTCTCTCTAGATGCTGCCAGGGGCACAGCATATCTGTGAATAACAGGAGGGGGGAAAAGATCTCGGGATTTGCAGTCTGATAATTTTTTTTGCCAAGTAGGCAGTTTTCTATCCAGATTTTCTCCTTCTCCTGTATGCAGCTGCATAGCTTGTCCATGCAAATAAGGTGTAAACTGCTTGTAAAAGAGAAATCTAACTGCAAGAGCTCAATTTCAATGGAAATTTACACGATTTCACCCAAATTTTAATGAGTGAATTTCCTTCAATGCTAAACTTGTTACAGGAACATTCAGCTTTAGAATCCACAGTAAATTCTGGGTATGCAGTAGTGAGGGAAAAAGGTGAATCTAAAGCAAGCAAAACAAACCTATAAAGAACACTGCTGTGTGGCTACATTTACAGCTCTTATCTGTTTTGGTTCTGGTTCCCACTCCTTAGCTTCATAGCAGCAATGGAGCCACGGACTTTGCAGCTCCACAAATCCACCCAATTCATGAGGCAGACCGTCCCTTTTCCCTCCGCTTGCTGGATGGAAGGTACCCGGTACCTGGAATGTAGTTGCTCTGTGGCTCGATCCCTGCTGGGAAGTTAGTGTTCTCGGGAATAGAATGACTGTAATCATCCAAGGGCGGGAACTCGGCGGGAATCTCCGTGTGCCGAGGCACCAGCACCGGGGGCAGCACTGCACAAAGGGAAAAAAACACATTAACATCCTCAAAATAAAATGACTGAAACATTAGGAAATGAAGAGAAATCTGTTTAAAGCAACACCCTTACTACGTGCAACTGCAAAGTCCTTAATCACGAGACATAATTTGATATTTTCTCCTGAGATAAGAGCAGTAGTTGGAGATGCTATTCTTAACATAACTCAGCTGGGAATGGGGGAATTTGCTTATCTGAACACGCCTAGTCTGGCTGTTTGCATCTTCATGGCCAAATTAATAACTGCTTTGAAAAGCATTTAAGAGACGTTATAACAGGAGATTCAAAAGAAACGTCGCATTAAACGTAACTGCAAGTTAGGTCTAGCAAGCATTTCCCAGACTGGTTCTGCAGATCTGGGCTGGCATACCCAGATCTCCTGTGTAACCTACAGCTACACATGAAAGTCTCTTCCAGAGGCAGTGGGACGACTTCAGAACAGGAAGCCCAAGTGTGCTGGGAGCTCCTCACAGAAACTGCACTAATTCAGCACTAATTGAATACCAGCAATCTGGGAGACTCAGAGCACTGCCAAGGCTGGTGCTTTATCTGCTCCTCACGTGGGTCTGCGTGAATACGGTGCCGCGTGGGGAACATGCCAACACCACAGCCTTGGATCCCGTTGATTTTTCAGTGATATTTAACTCCACCCCACTGCAGACCTATACATTATCCTATAGCAGGAGACTGTCATCAATAACACATCCTGCAGCCCTGCTGCCTTTTCCCACTCGGAATCCCCATTTTCGCTGCCGCAGGGTGGCAGCGGGGCCGCGGTACCTGGTGTCTCCACTCTTTGGTAGTGGTAGGGATTCACGCAGACCTCGTCCTTCTTCATGTTGAAGGCGAACTCGCACATCTCCATGGCGCGCAGCTCATGGTGGCTGTGGAGGTCGGGCCAGCGCCACAGGCGGCAGTAGATGACGTGCGGGAGGCCCTTGCGGTGGGACACCTGCAGCCGACCATCCAGGGACCTGCAGCGGGGATAGAAGGATGAGAACAACTTAATGCATGTGCTGGGATATAAGGAGAAGAACTACGTGGGCTGGCCTTAACGCACGTGCTCTGCTGGCCACGTTCACTTGTGTATATAACATGAATAATATGGTGTGAAGATGGCACGTTCTCGTGGTGCCCGGAGCAGCAGCAATGAGGTTCAGGTCTCTGAAAAGTGAAAAGTGTCTATTTTATAGGCAGCTTTAGTGCAGGTATGCTCATTTTCTGAGAAGAGGCTAACGTGGAGGTGTTAGGAGTTACAGCAAGCCACAGGGCATCGATCCAGCTGTTCAATGGAAGCTGGTGAGCTTGGTGAGCACCAAGAAGCACCCTGCGGCCACAGCGCTTGCTGCAGCGCGTGGTTTCATTCTGAAATAGAACATAAAAAATAAAAAAATGCTCATTTCTGTTCTGGTATTATCACCCCGGACTCACGTAAGGACTCTTTCCTTCCCTAGTGCTCACAAAAGCTAAAAACGAGCAAATCCTCCAGTTTCATTTTCCACGTTACAGTCTGAACGCAAAAAGCCTTTTCCAGGATTGCTGCTGATTCCAGGATTCTGTTCTAGCCCGTCTGCTCCAACTCACAAACCAAACCCCCATTTTCCACCTATTCCCATCTTTCCCTCGGAAGGGGCTGTTCCCAGCAGACCTTCCGGGGAAGCCGGCCGGGCGGGTTCAGCTCCGAGCTCCTGCAGGGGAAGGGCCCTCCAGCAATTTCTACCAACATTTTCACTTCGCTTCCCTTGCTTTTCTTAATGAGTAAAACGAAATGTTTCAGGAGGCTGCTGAAATATATGTTTTAATTTGTCCAGGAAAAGAAAAAAAAAGGAAAATTGAAATTTTGCTCAGATTTATTTCCTCGTTTCTTTGTGCTGGCAGCCAATCGAGAAGAACCAAAGCAAACCACCCCATTCAAGTGATTATTCCTAGTTCACCCTTCCCAAATCGACGCAAACACCTCCTACTGACACCGTTATAACTGAGAGTGCAGCACCGACCCCCCACACACGCTGTTCCCAAGTGGCTCTTGATTTACGGGAGCAGGGAAACAGCCGCCCGTCAAGCAACTGCCCGAAGGAATCGCTGCCATCGGCATGGGACGTGCTGGTACAGGCTGCAGGAAGCATCCCCAGGCTGCAAGTGTTCCACCACCCTGACACATACACAACACCCACAGTATTTATAGCACACAGGTATTTCCTTCTCTTTGGTTATTTCTGGGTCACGCATTCTCCCCATGCCAGAGCACTGTGTCCCATCCTGCAGCCTCTCTGCAAAGGGGCGAGCAGACAGTTGGGCATCCGGCGGGATTCCCAGGGAGCTCCCGGCCAAGCTCCTCGTTGGGATGGCGAAGGATGAGTGTATGGAGCAGGGGAAGGACCTGCAAGGAGACCCCAGCATGCTGCAAACAGGAGAACATTATGTTGCATAACAGGAATTGGACTTCTAGGTCTTATTATGTTTTCTTTTTTTAAAACACTTTATTTAATTTGTAGGATCCTGAATCAGGAAAGGGAAAACAACAACTTAAAAATGGGTCCTTGTTACTTCTTATTTTCCTCCCTGAGCATCTTCCCAGCTGCCTTTGAGATGGTTGTTCAGCATCCTCCTTCCCCTCACTTCCTTCAAAAGCTGAAGTTGGTTGAATGCAATAATGATGCAAAGGGATAAGCAATAAGGTATTTCCAGCCATGACAAGGATCTTGCTAGTATTAACATTTACCCAGGCACACATCCGTTTCCCTGGGTTCCCTCTCCTCACACCTTCACACTGCTCTTTGCAAGGCCCATCACTTCCATCACCTGCCATTAAGCAACCTCCCTGAGAGCAAATGCCTCAATGCTCTTTAAAAACCAAACATTCCCACCAAAAAACCCTCAATCTAAGGACTGACCTGCACTGTAAGCAACAGCACGTGCCAAAAAAGGGCTAAGGAAAAGAGAAATGACCAGGAAAACTTCCACATTTCTGAGAGTTCTTTATTAAAAACCACGAGCAGAAGCTATTTCTTAAATCCATGACAAATACCTTGCCGGTGTGCTCTGTTCCTAAGAACTGTGGCCACGGGCTGTGACTTTCTGCTAAGCACAAAACACGGTGAGCAGTTTATCAGTTCCTGGCCATGCATCTGGGCACACCAGGAAAAGCAGCATTTATTCACGGAGCAAAATCTGGCTTTTGTGCACGGAGAACAGAAATATCCACAGGGCTGACGGCGATGTTGGATAAAATCTCAACTTTCCCCGAGTCCTGGCCAGATGAATAACACTGAATAAGAAAAGGGGGGAAAAAAAAGGAAAAGAGGCCCATGCAGCACATTAGGAACTCCAAAGCTGATCCATTGCCATCCCTTTCCACTCGGTTTGCTCGGCATCGCTAACTTTTCCAATCTCTGGGCAGCTTTAACTGCTATTCTTCTGGAAGCAGGAGTGGCCGCATCCAGCTGGGGTTTGCAAGGCACGTTACTGCACTGTCATCAAGGAGCCTGGTAATTAATATCTCTAATATCAAATCGCACAACTTGGTGCTGGTCTCTCTCTTTCATCTGTCCCGCTTGCTCTTCCTGCTCCGGCTCTCCTGTCTCTTGGCAAGTTGCTGGTGGCAGCGGGAGCAGCGAGGGCAGGATGGGGACACCAGGATGCCACGGGCTCATCCCAGGACCCCATGCCCGGGCAGTGATGCCCTTTGGGCACACGTTTCCCTAAAGGAAAGTTAAACCCATGGCTCAGCTCCACCAGGCTCGGAGCAGAGAGGGCTGCAGGGCCAATCCTGACCCCTCCGGTGCCACCCTGGTCTCCGGGCTTTGCCAAGGAGCTGGAATGGCAGGATCCAGCCGGGATCCTGTGGCCTCTGTTTGCATCTCAGCCCTTCCTACAGCTCTGCAGCCACCCCCTTCCCCCAGGCAAGGGCTGCAGAACCAGCCCACGAGCCGATGGCAGCGTCAGATTATGACAGCATGAGTCATTTATTAAGATTCCAGGAACGCTGAGCTCTTTAGCAGGTGCCTTGGGAGCCTATTTTTCAGAGTCTCATTTCAGGCTCAGACATAAGGACGTTTTATTGGTTTACCATAAACTGCCTGTCCACCGCGGCTCCCGCGCAGCCTCCCCGCCGGCGCCGCGCGCGCTTCCCGCTATCCCCAACGCTCCCCGCGGATCTGGTTTGGCCGCGGGAGGACACGCTCCGACGCCTTTTCCCTCTCTGCTTTTTGCTAATCTCTCCGCTTGCTTTCGCTGCAGCTACAGGGTGTTACGGAGCAAACGCTGCTCCCTTTTGCTCTGTTTTTAGCTCATTTTCTCTCTCACTTCCTCCTTGTTTTTGCTAGCCCACAGCAGTGGTAATAGGCACTTTGGAGGCCCAGCCGCACATTTCCTTCCCCCTCCTTATCCCCAGGAAGGCCATTAAATATCCTAGGGGTTGATTAAGGCTTATGTCATCAGGAACTCACTTCTCAACTCCCCAATACTGTTATTTCTGCCATCTCGTCCAGATGCACCTAGACCCACACAGTGCTGGGCAGTTCTCAAAGATGCATATTTCCAGCGCTGCATTTCCAAAGGAATGGAGAGAATTATTCCCAAGCAACACGCGCTACTGCACAGACACCTTTTCCAATAACTGCAGCAGAAACCAGAGCTAAAACACAACCATGTGCTGCTGATGGCAGCACCTCCCCACGTGGGGAAACCCTCCACAGAACCAGCCAGCAGCAGGACGGGTCTGGGTATTGTCACTGTAAGAGCTAAAGAAGCTTCATTTTGCCAAGAAAGAGGTGGCTTATTCATACTAATTTAATAATAAATCGCCACGAGTAGAAATTGAAGAAAAAAGGAAGTGGAACGTGAGGTCAGAAGTGACGGTATCGCTTCCGAGCCCTTTTTTCATTCTTTTTTGAAACAAACGCGACTCCCAGCGCGACTTTTACAAACCCTCCGAACGTTCCACCCTGCTTTTTTCTAAGCAGAAAGCCTTTTTATTTACTTCATCTCCGTTTATTCGCCCAAATCCGTGTCAGCGTGATGGAAACTGGTTCGCGCGTGAGCCCTGAGGGAGCTGGGGGAGGAAGAGGCAGACGCAGCCTCGGCCTCCTTGGAAAGCCATTCATCACCCGGGCTCGGCAGCGCTTCCCAGAATCCTGCCACTAACTGCAATCCCCAAATCCAAGCGGCGAGGCGCTCGGCCAAGGCGGCCGCGCAGCCTCCTCTCTTGGAGGAGATTCCAGGCACGCCGACGGCTCTCGGCGTTTGTCCGGGAAGGGGAGTTGCATAAGGAGAAAATGGATGGATGGAAGCGCCAAAGAGATTCAGAGAATCCTCCACAAGGCACTCGGAACAGGAGGATTTCAAGAAAGGCTGAATAACTGGGGCACGTGCTCCTATCAATCCATCAAAGAAAACCACACAGGGGATGTCAGCTACTCCGTTAGCTGTCACGATGCTTATACTGATTTACGTTAAATATCTAGCCCCAAACCACATCTTCTTGATACTGGGAGAAAAAAAATACTCCTAGTTTTACTAAAAGCTGCAGAGAGCCTTGAAAACTACCAATATGTGTGGATACAACCCAAGCAAAACTGCAGCAAGAGAACCAAGCAATGAAGACACTTCCCAGCCACCAAGGGAGAGCAGAAACGAAGGCATCGCGTGGTGGGAGGTCTTGTATTAAGAATTTTTACCCCAGATATATTGGCTGCTAACACTAGCAATACCGATCATCATCATCAGTGCTGAAAAAAATGAGTTTGACAGAAAAAAAAGACTTTGGATTCTCCTTCACAACATACTCAATGGGCAGTGCCTTCAACACAAACTTCATATAAATACCCAGGGCTGGAATTGACTTCTCACGTAAATGTTTGTGCAGTCTATCAAGCTGGGATACAGCCAACGTTTCTTACGGAAACATTCTGGTGGTCCTGAGCGAAGAACATGTTTACTTTATAGCAGATAGAACCCAAAATATGCTGTGCTGCAGCCTCCAATTATCCTGTTTGGAACAGCTCGAGGCTACCTGAGGTGCCTTGCTGTTATTTTCTCTATTATACAGTGAAAATACTGCTGCTTTTCCTGTAATTTGAAAAGCAGCTATTTCAAGGTTTGCCATGTACCTCCCTCGCCTGCATAACATGATCCAGGATGAAGTTTTCCAGCGTGCCCATCTCCCACTTTCCAAAGCAACTTGGGTCCTTAAGACCCAGATGGACGGTTTCTTTCAGGGTCCTCCATTGATTTCTCCTGCTCTCCATTACCCTGCAAGGGGGATATAGCATTAATTGCACAGCTCGTGCTGATTAAGAGCACACCAGGAATGAGGGCATGTGGTCCCACAAACACCCAGACCCCTCCAAATCCCTCCTTGGAGGCTCCCTCTGGGATGTGCTCCATAGCAGAGCCACCCGTGTGCTCAGGGAGCTCCCACTGCAGCCCTGCCCCTTATTCCAAGAGCAGCCTCAAACAAAACGCAGCCACCGACAAAAGCTTCAGCTCCCCCGTGTCCATCCTCCCGCGTGATCAACAGCCTCTTCCAGCGGAGCTTTCCCAGCCTCCGTCCCGCTTGGGCATCCCGTGAATGAATCACTTGGCCGTGAATCACTTCCCGAGCGCGGCCGCTGCTCCGGAGCCCTCCGGGCTCGCGTGCGGCCCATGCCGAGGCGGGAAGAGGAGCCGGGCAAGGAGGGCCCGGCTGCTCCCGCTGCTCCCTGCCCAGCCCCGGCCTCCTCCGGGATGAGTCACCGGCTCCGGCAGCGCCGCGGATTTGAGGCCGAACGCCTCATTAAGAGCCCACGGAAGTTAATATTTTATGGTTTCTTATGCCGGCAATTACTAGTGAAACTGGAGCCGCCGGCCTCGGCGGGAGCTCATGCGTGTCGGGGGCGGCTCTGTAAACTTCTCCTCTCGTAATCAGGTTTTACAGCCCGGCTGCGGAGCCGGACGAGGGGAGGTGGGGGCTCTCAGGTGGCTAGTTTTGTTTGGAGGGGCAGGTAGGGAGAGGAGATTTCAGCTGAAATGCCTCTTTTTCTCACCAAAACCAGCAAGAGAGGAAGCTGTGCACGCAGCCTACCTGAAAGCTTCTTTTCTTCAGGCAAACCTGGAAGCCGAAAGCAGCTTTTTGTGCCACAAGGACAAGCTGCTCCCGCAGCCGTCCGCTCGGCCACAATAGCTACTCTGCTCCTGCGAGTCCCATTCTGCTCTCCTGAATCACAAATGACACCAGAATACTTATTTTCCTCCCCTCAAAAATACTTTGAAAGGGGAAAAAAAGAGAGCAAAATGCTTAGTATTCTGCCCCCTGCCACTGCAAATGGTTGCAACTATTCGCAGGGAAGCAAAGAGTTGAGAGCTCTTCCTCCCAGCCTTCGTCATGGGCGGCCTGCAAGGATGCTGTGCTCTGACTAATGCAGGATATGGCGCAGGGCCGTGCAGGGCATGGAAAGGGCTCTCCCAAACGCCCATCGGCTTCGTGTTACCCTCAATCTTACCTTCCTGCTGAGGCTTGATCCTTGCTTGCATGAAGATCCAGTAGCACACGCAGAGGGGCAGGGAAAAGCAAGCGGGCTGAGGAGTTAAGTCAACAGCACCTTATTTCCATGTAAATGTCAGGAGTAATAAAAACTTGAGCTAAGATGTGATTAAAGCCCATGAAAAAAAAAAAAAACAGTACCCAAACTCATTGCCCTCCAACCACCATAGCAGGCAGGACTGTTCCTAAATAAGATGTTTTTCAAAAGTTTTCCATGAGGTGTCTGTAAAGATCAGCTGAAAATGTCACCGCCATCAGAAGTCACATTTAAGTAACAGAGAGACCTTTTCAGCCACCTCCTGTCCTCGTGCCCCCCTTCCCTGTCTCCAAACTGAAGAGCACAAGGAAGATCCGTACCCAAGCACCTGGAGGGGGTGATGGCCGGACACGAATCCCAGTCCAGCAGGAACCAGGAGTGCAGCAGACTCCCAAGTCAATATTAGTTTGTACTTGAAGAAGCCAGAGGGCTTCAAAGCCGCTTTTGATTTTGGTGCCAACTCCACGTCGCCCACGGCACAGCGCCAGGCGGGCAGGACGACACCGGGGACACCGGGCAGCGGCGACAGCAGCGCCGCATCAGCAAGTGAAAACTGCCCAAAAGGAGGGTTTTTCTTCCCTGTTTTCTGGCTGTTCCCCTGGCCAGGCAGCCCCACGGTGACCACGAGCAGGGCTGTTTTGGAGCACGAATCTCCTTGCCTTTGTAACCACAGAGAACTCCCTTCTGCAGCCACCATCCCCTTCCCTCTGCAGCCGCGGCGGGGACTGGCCTGGGTGTTAATGCTGAACGCTTGAAGCTCTGGCAAAAAGCCCTTGTGGTCTGGGGCTGCAGACCACTGTCCCGCTGCCGTGACCCGAGAGGGGAATCCACAGGCGACACAACAACTTTCAGTTCTCCAAACGCCGAGGTGTTTTCCCAACGATACAGGTGCACGGAGGGGCCGGTCCATGTCCGTGCTGCAGCTGAGAGGGAAGCACTGAAGTGCTGCTCGGTGCTCCCATCAGGACCCGAAAGCCCCTCTGGGGTCACAGCGAAGACCCCAACTGCTCCCTCAAAATCATGGTTTGAGGCAAAACCGAGCTAATTCCTGGGGCTCCAAAGGCAGATGGGAGACCCAGAACTCCTGATCTTCTCTAAAACCACAGGACGAGGCCCGCGAAGGTGACGCTCAGTCACGGCCTCCCTTTGATGTCCTCGGGCTGCACAGAGCACTCGCTGGCTCCTGCGGTGACTCAGAGGTGCGAGTGTCTCCCAGTGAATCACACACACATTTTTAAGCACCCTGCAGGCCTGGCTGCGTGCGGGATGTCTCACTACCTCCACCTTCCCTGAACACGTCCCGGGCTGTCCCGGATGCAAGTGCAGAGAGCAGGCACACAAGAGAGACAAGGCAGCACAGGGGCAAGTCGCAAATGCTCCATTCCCCAAGGGAAGAGGGTTTCCCTTCCCTCCCCTTGTGACTAAGCCTTTGCTCCACGCACCACCCTGTCCTCAGAAAACAGCCCCGTGGAGCAACCTCGGCAGTGCCCAACGCTCAGTGCTCAGAGTCCACATCAGGATCCAACTCCCTGGCTCACAGAGCAACTCCTCTGCACTTGCCTTGGCCCTTCCCAATCCCCAGAGCCTGCAAAGGGCACCGCTGCCCACATAATCCCTTTGGAGTGGCTCCCAGCTGCTCCCAGGGGAGCAGCATCCCGGCACTCGCCTCCGCAGGGCTCCCTCGGAAGCCTTGGCTACATGAGGGATACATGGAGAGAGACCTTTAAAACACAATTCCTCCCTGTCGAGAGGGCTACGTTACAGCTCCTGGTAATAAAAACTGCTATAGCCCAACATGGGAAGAATCGCAGTGTTTGAGCTGGTTACAGGCTGGGAGATGTTAAACCTTCCTCTAATAAAGCATCCTGCTACTGCACATCCACCAGGAACCTCCCAACTCCTCTGCTTCCTCTTCCCCTCACTACGTCTTTCTGCACAATGTTTCAGATGGAAGAAGAAAGCAGGGCTGCATCTTTGTTTTTGTCAACTCAAAGAACTTGCCTGCCCCATGTCACCCCATCTAATCTCGTCCTCCTCTCTGGCACATCACATTAATGTCTTGTTCCTCCAGCCCCTCAAGAAACGCAGCTGCTAAAACCATCGTCCTGCGCCATCCATCACACTGGTCTGGATCTGCCGCGAGGGATTAAATTCAGGTGTCCCAGAGCCTTGTCCTCAGGATGCTCCTGCACTCCCATCCCAACTGCAATCCCTACCCTGCAGCAGCCCCTCATCCTGGTGGGACACTCACCGTGCGCTCCCTCCATCCTCCTTTCCTGCCCATTCCTGGAATATGGGAAAACCTTCTGACCCCCATCAACGGGATGCCCCTTTCCCAACTCCTTCCTTTGGAAACGCCAGGTAAGGTGCATGTGCTGCACACTAGGAGCAGGATACAAGCAGACAATGAGGGTTATGGAAAAGAGGTAGCACAAAAATAAGCAATTAATATAGGCAGGAGGTGCATTTGCTCTGGATATTCCCAGGAGCTCTGCCTTGCAGCACAGCCACTTAGCACAGGGACAGTCTGCATTTTTTTTCCCTTTCTAAAGCAATAAGCCCATTCTTGGCAGCTAAATTATTAATAAGGCACAAATGGTAACCGATTTCTAGATGAGCCCGGAAGGGAGGACCTGTCTTTCCAGGCACCACGGAATGGCATGGAATGGCTCCCTGTCCCCATCACGCTCCATCTCCCACCCAGGCCAGGTTTACACGACCTCTTTACCTCGGTTCTATCTGACCATGGACCAGATATTGGCACTGAGAAACACAGTGTTTATTGTTCCTTCCGGCTCTCGCTCTTCTCAGGAAGACGCTTAGCTGGATTAGCTTTTAGGATTTTATTTTTATCCCGTGCATGCCTGTGGAGAAAAAAAAATACTCAAGGAAAAGATGAGTTTTGCATTTCGGCTTCGGAGCTGCCCAGCTCGGAGCAGCAGCTCTCGCTGCTGGTGGAAAGTTCCACAATCCTGGTCCAGCCCTGCAACGGAGAAGCGCCGGCGCGTCCTGCTCCGAGCGCCGCTCGCTCCCGCTGCGGTTGCGAGAGGAGCGCGGGTTCCTGCGGGAAGAGGGGTTGCAGCAGGCGCCAACTCGACCTTCTGCAGGCAGGATCCAGAGTTTTTCCCAAGTCTGCTCCTATCAACATCACGGATGTGCCGTGTAACGAGGGGGACGCCCACACGAGGCAAAAGCAGCCCTTCAAAGGCTCGTAGCTGAACGTGCTGTCACGGAGTATTTGGCCACGGCAGCACGAGGAGCTAATGCAGCGAGACAGGCCGGTGGCTCCGCAGACAGCGCGGCGTCCGCTGCGGAGCAGCCAGGTCACCCGTGCAGAGCAGCAGCACAACAGGGCAGGTGGCACCGACCTGTGGCCCTATCCCGGCCCATGCAGCAGGGCACCAGCATGGGGAGACCTCCAGTACATTCTCCTTGCCCATCATGGGCAACATGGGATGTGTAGGTGATCGGGAACGCTGCCTTCTGGCCTTTCCTTCCCGCCTGTGGATTTGGGGCGTGAAAAGGAAAATGTTTCATTGAGCCTGAATGAGAGAATGGTAGTGACTGGATCAGCCCAAAAGAAAGCACAGTCCTGGGGATGGAGGTGCCTGCGCCAGAGGAAACAGATGCTCATGGCTGCTTCTTGGTGACATAACCTGCCTACATCCGAGTGAATTAGACCCAAGCCCTTTAAATCTTCCAGACTCCTTTTAGGTTTTTTATTCTTACCAAAACCGCCTGCTTTTCCCTTCACACCCACCTCCAAACACACGAGGGTCCCTCGCACGGGAGCTGCCCGGGACACTGGAAACACCCATGGGGACGAGGGCCAAGAGCCGCTTGCGGCAACTCCGCACAACAGCCCCTGGAACAGGCAGCCCCAGCACAAGAGGCAGCATCCGCAGCTGGCCCAGGGCCACACAGCCCCTCATTCCCAACCGGAACAGCTGGGAGGAGCAGCTGCCCTTGACCGAAGCCGCTCGCCCTCATTCGTACACGACGCATTCGGTGAAATCCCGGCAGGAATCAGGATCGTCAGCCCTGGAGGACACTGACTGTTTTCCGGTAATACCAGTAAACCCCAATCACAGCCAATACACAACCCGTGCAAAAGAGAAAGCCCCTGGCCCAAGGAAAACAGAATTCCCATTTCCAGAGGGATGCAGCAGGGAAAGAGGCAAATAGGAAGGGGCCTTTTTCCCAGGAGCCGCTCTCCTCCACCAGAAGCACCAAGCGCCTTGATGGGGAGAAGTAATTAACAGCACCACTCCATTCTTCTAGCAATTAATGCAATTTTGCTTTCAAAACACATGCGATAAAATCCAGGTAAGCAAGTCCAGGAAGCGCCTGGATGCTCTTTATAGGCAAGAGAGGAGACACAAAAGCTGGAGCCGACAGGCACGGAGCTGAAGCCCGACCTGCTTCTCCCAAGCCAAGGGCAGTAGCGGGAAGGGGCGGCTGTGGGGAGGCACGCACGGCCCCAAGGCAGCGAGCACCAACCCCTGCGCTCTCCTACACGTATCACCTGCATAAAAGGCTCAGGTCTCTTAGGGAGTTTGTGCTTTTGTTTTAAAAAATAATCTTCCCTTTACTACACTTCCTATTTTTAGTGGAGACAAGGTTTGCCTCCAGTTCTGGAAAGTCAAGAGAACCACGCGCTCCCACGTACAAGAAATGCACTGTATTGTACTTAATAATAATAATAGTAATAATAATAATAAATTATCCCATTTCCAAGAGCTCTGGCTGCTCAGACAACAACTACTTAGTCGCTTTGGTGCAAGGGCTGTGAGTTCCTGGACGTGCCCTTGTGGAGGGGATGAACCGAGCTCAGACCGCGGCACCGCGCGGGATGGGAAGGCTGCGCCAGGTGTTCCCGAGTCCCGTCCTGCCGCTGGCAAAATGGGAAGGAAAAGGGGCTTGGAGAGGAGCCGGAGCCGAGCCCAGCAGCAGGGGAGCCCGGCCGCCCAGGTGCATCCGCTGCCGGCCAGCTGGGCAGCGTCGCTCCCAACGCGCATTAATTGTTTGCTGCTGGCCACCTGCGTGGCGAGGAAGAATCCCAATACAAACAAAAACAAACACCCAAGTCCTTCAATATAGCCCTACGTCAGCGCCCAGCGCTTAACCCCACGTGTGATACACGTGAAGGCAACAGCAAGCACGTGCCTTTCAAGGCTATTCACCCCACCCTGGCCTAAACGCCTGCCTGCAAAACCCAACACATTCAGTATTTCACTTCCCGCTGGGAATTTGACAATTGCTGGCCCGGTTTGCGAGAGGAGGAAAATGGAATATCGGGTGTCACTTCCCCCTCATGCCAGGCAAGGCTGGAATGATTCTCCTTTCGCCCGGCACAGCTGCCAATGAAGCAGGGCAGGTCTCTGCCCACAGCAACTTGCATTTAAAGCTCCGCATCCATCAAGCCCCTTCCCATTAATGCATTTAATTTTACCTTGTGCCGGGCAAGGGCACAAATGGATTGCATCATCTTCCCCAGAACAGTCATGCCTTTTAAGCTGCTTTTGAGTAGCGGCCTCAGACATGCCTTAGATAATTTTACTGGCCAACGGAGGACTAATGCAAGACACATTGGGTGAATAAACGCATTTCCAGAGCCTCGCTCTCCGAAGGTGATTTTGCAAACGGCCAATGAGCAGCGCTCGCTTTGAAGTGTTCTTGGAATCAGTCACGGTTGCTTTAACCACCGAGGAAATTCTACCAAAAAAGGCTTAGAGAAATGTTACTCGAGACTTGGGTTTATCCTTCCTATAAATACAAACTGCTGCATTAAAGGCAGGACTTTCCCCTGTGAAGGAGGCGCTTTCACGGCTTCGGAGTATTTAACCAGGGTGCTAAAAGTCAACATTTCATTTTCTTTCTTGGAAGAGCTGACAAATAAATAAATAACAGCCGAGCTTCATGCAATGGAAAAGATAACTTCCAAAGCTAAAACTAAATGCCAAAGTTGTGTACGTGAAAGGCCAATTCTGTTATTCACCCTGGGCCCACAGGGAAGGCAGGCAGCACGTGCAATCCCAACACGCAATCCCACGTTCCTTTTAGGAGAGTTTGGAATGAATCCGAGCCTCACTAAGTGTTTGTGCAATGCAGACAGGCTTTGGATCAGGTCAGTTGTGTCCCTTGCTTAGCAAAACTGTAAAAGTTTCTAGGCTTACATGCAATTTCTGTGCTGCTTTGGTGGCGAATTCCGTGGATTGCTCCATAGCTCCAGGTCTTTCAAGTCACTTTTAGAATGAAACACTGAACCCTCACTGCAAATTGTACTGCTTGTTATTAACAAACAACAAAACCAGCGCACGGGCTCTCATGGGAACCTTAACTGCTCAGCCTGCGGAGGAGGACTCAGCTCAGCTCACCCACAGCACATGAGCAGCACTGGAATCTCTCCAGAAAAGTAAATACAAAGAGAAATTTCTGTGCCGGGAGTTGCAGGCTTCACACTCCATCAAGACCAAAAATGAAGTAAAATATATATATATATATATATAAATATATATATATATAAAAAAATATTAAAGTGACAAAGAGCCACATGTTGCCTCCCTGGCCCGGAACGGGCGCTCTCCGGAGGGCTCCGTGCGGGAGCGCTGCGCGGCCGGCAGCCCCGCTCCGCGCTCGCTGCCACTTCCCCCGCCAGCACGGGGATCTTCTGGGGACTTCCCTGCGCTCAGACTAGTTAAATCTCCCCGACCACAAGATCGGGGGCCGCGAGGGCGGCCGCGAGCCGCTTCTGCACGAGCTGCTGCTCGTTCGCCAAGGTCAACCCGGGCCACGAGCACCGACATCCCCGGGCTGCACAGCCAGGGCTTTCTGCTCGGCCAGGGACACATGGGGCTCGTGGGCCCGTCCCCACTCGAGCCCCCCAATCAACCCCCACAGAGCAACTCTAGTGCATCAGGGAGAACCCCCATTAGCTGCAGTGCAAACAAAACCGCCTCCCGAGCGTGCCAGGGACACCAAAAGCGGAGGAGATGCTGCCGATGACTCAAGCTGGAGCTGTACCAACCTGCAGGTGAGATTGGAAACCAATACACGGTTCCCTGGAAGAGCGGCAGGATCAAAGAGGGCACAAAAAACGTCTCCCGAGGACACCTCAGGGAACGGGGCCCCGTCTCCTGCTCGTTCGGCTGATACCGATCTGGTGGCACGAACACAACAGTCTCATGGCCAGAGCAACTCTACCTGCACGCCGTGAGCAGGGGGCCTGCCCAGGTGCCCAAAACCTCACATTAAAATCCCTCTCCAAGCCAAAAGCAAAAGCGTTTTAGCACCTGTGAGAAAGGCACCACACTCATAAGTCGAGAATTTCCCGGCCTGAAGTGTCACCTTTCTTGAGGGCGTTTCAAAAGAAGGGCCCCCGAAACGTCGGCACCTGTAACAAGACCCGAGACCAACAAAAACCACTAGAAAAGGCCCCCGAGCCGCACGCCGAAACCAAGACATCAGCCCCAGAAAAACGAGGGCAATGCAGAAACTTCTCCACCAGCACAAGAGCTTAAACTGATTTTAATAAGAAACAGGCTCTCAGCTAAGTGATTTACAACCCAAGGTCTAGGGGAAGAACAGAGCATTAATCCCAGTGGAAATACATTCTGCTTATATGTCTTATCTTGCAAAAAAATAGCTAGGATGCTTAAGGAGATTCTGCTTTCAGTGTGTACGGATTACACATGGAAAAAGTTTGAGTTTCAGTAGGGTGCCACTGACCTTCCTCTTCCTCCTCCGCCGCAGACTCTCTGCAAACTGGATAATCTCGGGGGGAAATTGTGTTGCAATGCCTAGGCTGGAGGGTCAGCCGGAGTTCAGCCTTCCCTTTGAACTTCCCTGCCTCTGTGGGATGCACTCAAATCCTTCGTGTTATTTTAACATCGTTTTTATACTTTAATTTCCTCTCTGTGGCTTTGCGTTATTAGCAGCATTGACGTGAGCAGCGATGTGCAGCCCCCCTTTTCATCTTCTGGAAAGCCTGGAAACATCCGTGGATTCTCCCCCATGCCATTAATTTAAAACTTACCTCAGTGACCGTGTCCAGCTACTGCGCCAGCCATGGCTGCACAGGAGTCGAGCAGAAATCCCGGGAAAGGCTCTGCATTTCCCTGGCAAAACCGATGCCCCTTTTCACCCAGGGGGCCTTCAACTCCTCCTGTGCTCAAGCCTCCAATTGCTCAAGCAATTAAAACTAAGCAGGGGGAACAAGAGCAGGGTTTAAAACTTTGCACGGGTTTAAACGTAGTCGGTGGGAAGGCTGGGAACAAAGCAGGGACACGCTGGGCTCCTGCAAACAAGGCCGTGCTCTGGGATCCTGCACCATGTGGAGCAGCCAAGGGCGGGATGCGCAGGGCCAGGCCCCAGGAAGCCTCCCTGCAGCCCAGGCCACTCGGATTAACCTCAACCACAGGCAAAACTCTGGTTTTCCTTCCCCCCAAACAAGCAGGAACAGCAAATGAGCAGTAAAGTGAGCAAAATGTTGAAATATCCAAAAAAAAAAAAAAAAATCTGAATTAGTCCTATGCCTAACTTGTACTTTTCACATTCATAATCCTGCCCTTATTCCATACGTAGGCATTAGAAGTAACCTGAAAATTCACGTGACGGAAGCTGGACTCCACAAGGGGCTGCAGAGCAATCAGACCTTGGGAAAAGAGTCCGGGTACCCATCATGAGTCATGTTTGCAAGCCTAAAAATGCAGCAATCCCAGAACCCGAGCTTCCAGAATAGATCCTCCCAACATATAGATCCAGTTAACATCCTATACGCCTTTCTGCAGAAGCCACCACACTATAGAGAAAACAGAAACGACTCCTGCAACTCTGAAGCCCTGGAAGGCCCTTCACAGACCCACGTTAGCAAGGCTCTGCTGACAGCTTTCCTGTGGTGACAGGCTCCCAAAAGATCCGCCAGTCGCAATAAATATTCCCAAAGTAGATATCTGGCATCCAGTCGGGAGAGCCAAAGGCTTAAAGATGTCACATAACATAAACGCAGCTCCGCTTAACTTTGCAGTTCCTGAAGCAATGAAAATCCAGGCTTTTTCTTTCTTTTTTTTTCCCTTCCCTCTTTTTCCCTCTGCTCCCTCCCTTTTTTGCTATGCCAAGCCCATGACCAACACAAGAAACTTCTCCTGCTCTGCCGTGACTAACACTTATCACTTGCGCACGAAGTGGCCATTATTCAAACAAACGCGGATTCAGCAAGTGCTTTTAAAAAATAAAATAAAATCAAGGAAAATAAACCAGCCCAGCCGCCCCCTAGGAAGCGGCGCAAGGCCGGGAGCCGCCCCCGCGGCTGGATCCGTCCCCGCATTCCTGCGCGCTGAGTAAGAGCGGCCGCGCGACTCCGGCTGCTCCGGCCGCGGGAACCCCGTCCCGCGGGATGAGCGCGGCCACGAGCGCGTCCTGCTCCCGCTGGGTGGAGGTTGGGAGCGTCCTGCTCCTCATGCCTTGTTCTCCTCTCTTTTTGGAAAGGGTTTAGCCAGGATGGCTTCACTGTGAGGTGCCCGAGTGCTGGAACGAGCTGCCCAGGAAGGCTCCTTCTCTGGAGATCTCCCAAACCCTTTGGATGCGCCCGGGTGCTCCATGCTCTGGGTGTCCCTGCTGGAGTAGGGGTTGGATGATCCCTCGGGATCCCTTCCAACCTCAGCCGTTCTGGGATGCTGTGATATCAGCCACAGTTCTGAGTGAAGCCAGGCTGGTTTGGGGCCATCAGAGCCTATGGAAACACTCAGCTGCCCGGAGAACCAAGCTGGGCTCCCTGCTTGGGCACCAGGAACAACGAAACTGCATCCAAGGTCTCGTAGAGGGGAAGGGGGCCCCAATTTCACTGCAAAACCCATCAAAATTCCCCGGCCAAACCCAGCACTGCTCCCACCAACCTGCCTATCTACCCTGCAGGGCACCAGGCCACGGAGGAATTCCATCAGCTCCGACAGGAATCAAGGCCCTGGGATGCTGCTCTGCTCTCCTGCTGTCTCTTTGCCCTGCCTTCATCCCAGCTTTACAGCTCTGGGCCAAAATGACATGCCAATCAAACACCAGAAACAGATTACAAAATGAGATGGGATCAGTGAATAAGTGTTTTTGCTGTAAAGGCAAGTCAATCATTTTACGCTGTGTGTCATACCACATCACAAGGGCTTTGTTTCGAGTTCTTTCGCTGCTGGTCGTGCCAAGCTCTTTACGGGACGGCCTGGAAACTCCTGTGATCCGTCACATCCCGGCTCTAATCCAAGGCAGGTACCCAAGCTGGCGAGCCAACACGATAATCCTGGATTGCCAAATCCGTTGTTTCCCTGAAAACTGTGAATCACACTCAGCGCTTAGCTGGCTACGGAAATGGGATGCTCAGCAAAACCCGTCAGCACTGCTCCCAAATCCGGAGAGAAGCAGAGATTCCCCTGGGTCGCTTGGAATCATCTCCATCCTCCCCTCATGTGCACAAGTCTGGATGGGAACGACCCAGGAAACAAGGGAAAGTTACTTAAAGAAATAAAAACTACAATAATCCCTGCTCCTGCAAACCCTACGGAGCTTCGTGCAGAAAGAATGAGACTCCAAGGTCAAAGCGCCACGTTACTTGGGAAGCGGGAAGGAGCTCCACGGTGCAACGGGATAGACCCTAGAAAACTCCGGTTAAATTCAATGAAATGACTCCAAGTAATTTCTATTTCCCCTTATTGATCAGCAGAGCAACTGGCACTTAACCTATCCAGAGGCATCCAATAGCTGGAAGCCAGGGCAGCTTCCAGCTAATTCACACTTCCATAGGTGCCATCTGCTCTTTGGCCCACTGGAACACGAGGCTCGAGCCCCAGCATGGTCCAAACACAGCTCCTGAAGACAGGCATGTCACCCACGTTCCCAACGGGGGAAGGAACACACTTAATCCAATTATGGTTTCATCAGCCCTGGTTTTCCACATTTGATTCACACGGCCAGGAAATTGTGGTCCAGTATCTGTTTATTTAAATTCAGGGAGCAGCCCTGCCTTTCGCAGAGGAATGAGCGCTACATGGTGTTATTTTAGATAAGTTAATTAAAACCTGAGATTTCTCAGTAAAGAAGCTCGAGGATCCCCATCTGTGTGACCGCCAGAACACTTTCCATCCATTTCAAGCAACCACTTCATGAAGCGTCTAGGCACAAAGAGTTTACATTAAAAGCAAGTGCGAGTCCAAGGGACTTGTTAACTCTTTCTTAACATAAGAATAATTCATAATTTTGACACGCATGGTGTTGGTCTGCCATTAGGTGATTATTTGCCTTTAAAAAGTGATCATTTCCCTTTGAAGCTGTTGCTAGTTACGTAGGGACAAGGAGAAGGTAGGACAGAAATGTTTAGAGTTAACCAAGAGCTTCTACCCAGCAGCTCCCGCGGCTCCAACCCGGGATGCTGGAATTTGCACACTGGAGCTGTATGGAAACCAGCACCATCCCTACGGCATGGGACGCAAATCCCAGACTCCATCAAAAAGAAGGGATCAAAGATGTAACTACCTGTGGGACAAGCGCCGGGCTACACGACTGGCTGCAAACGGGATCAGCGGGATAACGCTCAGCTCCGCAGCCGGGATTACGCCCATAACGGGAACAACGGCACATATGGGCACAAGGAACATCTCCCTTTCGTTCAAACAGCCTATTGTTTAAGAACAAAGCAAACCACATCCAAATACAGCTGGCAGCAACATCTAACGCTCTGCAAGCTGATCCTGCTCGCAGGAACCAAAAAGCCCTGGACATCTGAGCATCCCATAAATCCAAGTCCAGCTCAAGAGGCGTCCGGATGGTCTCCCAAGGAGTCAGCAAATGCTGCCCACCCCGTGCTGCTCAGCCCCTGGCTTTGTCCCACTGCCCTTCCACACATCCTGGGACAAATCTCTAGGAAAGATGGTGCCTGGGAAGCAGCTCTTGCTGCTTCTGCTCCCACAAAGGAAGGGGCAGACTGTGCCCGTCACCTTCCCCAGCAGGGACCTCATAACATTCACTGCTGTGAGTGGAAGGAGGCCCTTTACACTTGATAGAAGCGAAGGCAGGAGGCCAGGCAGCTTCTCCCAGACCTCGGAGCCTCCAGGCGAGCACCACCGTCCTCACCCTTTTGCACGCAGCAAAACCAGCCCTGTTCCCCTGCCCAACTCTCTAAGCTTTTCAAGGGGACAACCCATCAATCGGTCAAAATGCATCTTCCTGGCTAGTGTCTGGAATCGCTGCCCATTTTCCAGGTGCAGGAAGGTCTGTGCACACATGTGAGGACCCCAATATCCCAACCATCAGCAACTGGGACTCCAAGGAGGCCCCAAGGTGGATGTGGCACCACAAGTGCCAGTTTGGGCGAGTTTTTCACCCCATCTTTAGGCTTTTCTGCCTTGGGCACTGCGCTGGCACCACGAGGTCCTGCCCAAAGCCTGGAATTCACTTTCTGTTGCCTTTAGCTGCACAGCAGGAGGAGAAGCCTTCGCAGCTCCTCACAGCGCCTGCTCCTGCAGGCTGCTCAAATAATCACAACCCTGAGGTCTTCTCCAACATTACCACATTGTATATGCATTAAATGGTATATATCTATATGTATTAAGCTCCGCTGCGTGACCAGACCCTTGGCCTCGGGGCAGAGCCCCGGGCTGCAGACGGGTCCCAGGCTTCCCGGGAAAGGGAGAGTCCAGGTTTTCTTGCTGCGAGCTTTTCCCACACTGCTCCCAAAATGGCAGGGCCCAAATAACCTCTTAATTTAAGGCAAATTTAGACTGGAAAGAATTTAGGAGAGCTTAACTCTCTTTTTTCCATAGAATTACTGACACGAGCCTCAGGCCCAAACTCTAACTTGCCTTGGTGTATGCTCCAGCACAAGCCACACATATATATGTGCATGGATATATATACACACATATACACACAATAATATATATATATATACACACACACACACATACATATATAAGGAAAAAAGCAGCACGGGGCAAAATTTGACGTTACCTGGAAGGCAGAGAGGCTTCCCGAAGCAGGCCCAAGGTCCATCTATCTCCAGTGCAAAGCACTACAAGAGCACAGCTGAGTTAAAGCAGAACAGGCCTCCAGGCAGTCTCATTTTACAGCCTTCTCAAATGCACGTTTGGTCTTTTATTAGACAAGTCTGGTTGATAAAAGGCATCTTTCTAGCGTGTAGGCCTTTGCAAGGCACTGGGCTGTGCACGGCCTAGTGAGAACAGACCACAGAAATACTCTAGGGTGAAAGAAAAATGTCTCTGAGAAAATAAAAACCATAAAAACCACCTTTTTTTCTCTCTCTCTTTTTTTTTTTAAGCAATGACTGAGTGATGACCGAATCGCAGTGGTGTAAGACCACACTTAATGGGGCAGGTAGGGAACGAATACTAAAACACCAAGAAAGCTTGTTATACTTAACGAAGAAAAGCCTAATGACCCAAGGCTGGAAGAAGTCAGCCTTGACTAGTCGTGGCTTAAGCCAGTTGTGGTTGAAACAGTACACTTACTTAAAAAAAAAAAGTAAGATTAAGTAAAAAGAGTGTGTGGGGGGACTACTAGCTATTGGAAATTAAAAAAGTAGTAGTTTTGCTCTACACTTGCATGCCAGCAGAGACGGGTTTTTTAGAAATAACAACATGACAAGATGTTCCATTCTCTCTAAAAAGCCAGAGGAAAATCCTGACCGTCTATAGCAGTGAGCGCCGTCACTGCAAGCTTGTTCCACAGCACAAGCAAATACCCCTCCTGCAGCGCAGCAGTGACACCCCTGTGAAACCCATCGAGTAAAAACTGCCCCAAATGGCTCGCTGCACGAGTGAGGTCATGGAAAGCTCGGCTTAAAGCAGACAGGTCTTCAGGGAGAAGAAGGGGGCCCGGGAGAACAGCCCCGAGACGACTTCAGTTTTCAAGTGCCCTTTGAGATGGGTCTGCTGCACTCACAAGCCTCCCCCACGCTAAATATAAAGACCAAAATAAACCACGAAGGGAAGGAAGGGAAAACCTCATGAAATTTTATGCTGGTTTTAGCTGCAACGACCGCCTGGCTTAGCTGTTATCTGCTCTTGTGGCGTTTCCTTGCTTGGAAAAGCCAAGCGTTGCATGCTCACACAACTAGGGGTTGAAACGGCCTTTTTAACCACTGGAAATTAGAGACAGGTGCTGGCTGCAGAAGGGACAGTCATTGCTCTGCATGGGAAAGCTGGGAAGCAGAAATACCAGCCCCCAAACCTCAGAGATGCTGCAAGAGGCTCTTCCCCGGGGCAGTTAGGAGAGCAGCCCATGAGAAAGCGAGTTCTGGTGGTGGCTACGGTCACACACAATAAACACTTGCAGATTTGCTGTCTTGCAGTGCTATGCTACTGCTGCTCATCGTGCACCATAAAATGGTAGAAAAACGGGTGCAATGGGCAAAGAGAACAGCAAATTCGGCAGCTCCTGCCCATGGACCACAGCCCGGTTGGTGCATCGTGTCCCACAGGGCTCTCCTCATGCTCGGCTTTGCCGATAGAAAAAGCCAATGGGTTTCTGTGCCCCCAACCAGGCAAACACCACAGCTTGTTCCACCAAACAGCCGGAACAGTCAAAGTCTGAAGAGCTTGAAAGTAGCAAAAAACAGTGACAAAGTCCTCCAAAAAGCCTCCTCTTGCCAATTATTGCACCAAGTGTTACTAAAAATATGACCAAATTAATGAGTAACGACAAGCAAACACGGCAGTTTCCACAGTAAGCTTCCCGGCTATTTTCAGGTCCGAGGTACCCCGCTTTATTGGTGCTGATCTGTCACTAAGCACTGCTGGAGGAAGAGGCCAGGACACCAGTGTGCAAAGGGGCTGAGCTGAAAAAACACTCCTGGGAAGAACTAATGCAGGAAAACCAAGGAAGTGGGCACCAGAGTGCGGAAACGGGAGCACCCAACAGCACCACCCGAGGGTAACAGCACGGGAGAACTGAACACAGTGACTGTGAAGGAGCTAGGAATGAACAAACCCCATTTTCCATCAATGACAGGTACGTGTCTGTGCTCTGAGATACCCTTTTCTGACAAAACACACAGCGGCAATGAGTTAATTTACAGTGAATAAGAGTCACATGAAGTTACAACCGCACGGAGCTGCCTTATCAAGCACACACGTGGGAGCCCGTCAGGCATCAGGCACAAGCCCCGGGCTCTTGTGCAGCCACCTCTGCCTTCCCGCTTCTCCTCACGTTATTCCAGCATTCCCAACACCTCCAGCCCTCATGGAAAGGGCTAGATTGGAAGGCTGGGCTGCTTCACTGGAGGATGTGCCCACTGACAGCTGCTTACCTTAAAGGATGCATCATTTAGTCCTTCCTTTGAAGGGACATCAAAGGTGCAGGGGAGCCGGCAGCTCCAGCGCTGGGCACGGAGGAGGCCCCATCACCAAATGGGCGACTGTAAAAGGAGCTGCACGTGGTTAGACCAAGCAAGGACAAGTGCCTATTTGCTGCTAACGGCACAAAATTGCACAAAAGGCACAAAATTGCACCGTCCCAGGGTGGTGACACCAACTAGCGACCAGCAGCGCCTGCAGAGGATGTGGGAAAACAGAGCACTGCCACCGTGACACCTTCCAACCAAGCAGCTCCCCAGGGAATAACATTCCTGCAGCACTGGGTAGGTAGCAACGTGTACTCGGAGAAGGGAAATTGCAAATATAATTGTATGTTGCTGTGGTATCATTGTCACTATATGTAGAGGTACGAATGGTAACGGAAAAGCACACTGAAAAAGGGATAATTCAAGTTATCATTTCTATTTAAATATAGAATTTTATTGAAATAAACAGACCCAAACATCTGCTACTCTGTCCAAATTTGCTTTGCCACTTGCCACTGGTAGATAGCACTTGGGATTAAAGTCCAAGACAAAAGTTCCTGGCCAATAACATTGGAGGTTATCCCTGATATCCCACAAGAGGCTGGCTCAGATGCATCTGCTGCCCAGCTGGGGGCACCTACATTGTTCTTGACCTGGGAAAAACGCTCCCGCCGTTTCCCAAATTCAATATCCCCTCGGAGGTTCCCCCACACAGACTGCTGTGGATTCACACAAGCATCGCCTGCTGAAACCTGGAAAAACATCAGTAACTTGGTTAAAAATCCCTGTTAGGAAAGTGATGACCTACGTTTTAAACAACCCTTGTCTCCTAAGAACATATCTTCAATGATTTCACCTATAGCAGCACGTGCTGTATATGCAGGTAGCTCTCAGCTCGCTTTTGCCAATGTTCAGCCCTCAGATGAGCCTAAGAAAAGTGTTTTTATCGCTTCCTGAAGAGGATGAAAAACATCTGATTTACTGAGCAAAAGTAAAAACCCGGCAGACTTCAAAAGCAGGAACATCTAGGCCTGGTTATTCCCCATGTTGCCACAATAAGCAACACCTTTTGCTTCCACACTCCAAACCATTTTCTTTCATTTCCTCACCCTCCAAGTCTTTTAAGTTTCCCCAATGTTTAGGATTCTCAAACGCAGGAAAAGGAAGAAAAATAACATTTAACCAAAAGTATCTTCCTAAGCCCCAAAGCAAACAACCCCTCAACCTTCAGACACAGGGAAACACAAGTCGGAAGGGCACAGGCCATAAAGCTGTAAATTACCAAGGCGTTTAGGTGCTCGTGCAGCTTGTGCAACAGCCACGGAGCGTCACGGGCCCCTTCGAGGGGAGACGGAGGGATTTGATGTGCAGGAGCTCCAACAATTCCACCCTGCTGGAATTCCCTTCTCTCGGAGTGACTCTTAACACTTCCTCAGCATTAGAGCTGAATGCAGAAACAGTATCCCCTGATTTCCCCTATACAGGCACATGCACGTTGTACACAAGGATTCTTCATATTTTCTTCAACGTTAGCAGAGCATTATGCTTTTTTTTAATGAAATCACCATACTTTCCAGGAATAACTGCTTCCATATGAAGGCTTAACTAAAGTCCTACTTTCTACCTGAAGCACTTCAGCTAGTTCTATGGACATGCATGGATATTTCAATATAAAATTAATTGTCCTACGACTTCCAATGACCTTACCCCAATCCCGATTCCCTACGTTGCCCCTGCTCTGCAGGATCGCACGTGCGCTGCCAAATCCACGTACTGGGTGGCTCCAAGCGCCAGCAGCCCTTTCATCTGCCATCAGATAAGCTGGAAACACGGAAACTTGGCAGGGGAGCACTCCGAATCCGAATTAACAGCACACGAGCAGCGCCCGGGAGCGCTGCCTCCCACCTTTCTGCCTCCCTTTTCCTCGGGAATAGCTGGCCTGCCAGCATTGCGGAGACTCTAAAAGGCCATCCTAAAAATAGGAAACAAGGAAAAATATGGGAAGGGACAGGAACAGAGAGAATAGGCAGAGTGAGCAGCTCTGTAACATAAAACTGTCTCCAGTTTAAGTCACCGGCCAATCGTAACCAATAAATGCTTTTTTCCCCTCTAAAATCAGAGCACGTGAATGTCTATTTTTATTCCCATGCTTTCACCCCCGTGGAGCCTGCCCTGCAAAGCAGGAACTCACCAAGCTCCATCTCAAGTTCCCACAGTTCCCAAAGCCTTCGCTTGCACACGCGGGTCCGCTCGCACCCGGCGCACCCAGATTCCCACCCCAGGCCCCGTTAACCCCAAACTGAGAACGAGAGGAAAAATCCAAGCGGATATTTACATGGATGAGCTTTTTCAATCCACCACAGTGGTTGTGGGAATCGCTGGGTGCTCCATGGGGAGCATCACCCCAGGCACGCACGGGGCAGGGCAGCTCTGCTAACCTCAGCTCTGCAGCTGCAACGACCTGCGGCTTTAGCAAGCGCAGCTCAAGCTGAACTCAGGCTTGTTTCTATTGCCATGACATGAAAAATTGCTGGTGTATTTTCAAGTTAAAGATCTAAACAACAGGAGCTCTCCTAAGCTGGAGAAAAAGAAGCAAATACATCAAATTTTAAATACCGTTTCTCAAGCATCCAAGGCTGCCCATCCTCAGCACTTCCTGGTATAGGGCTCCTTATGAAGCTGTTTTAATTAACCAAAACCTGTAACTGTTCATGACTAATCAGGAGTGATTTGCTCCCGAGGAATCGTGATGGATCATGAACAGCCATGATCCAGAGCGCTGCTTCCTGGTCTTTGATTTTGGAAAAGAGAGACATTAAATATATTGCTCGCCATGGCAAGAATTCAAATTCCGCTTGCTTCAAAACCTCTGAAAAGAACATTTATTTCAAGCTCGCAAATGATTTAAGAGAGAAAATTTAATTAATAATGCTGTTTCCAGCCAGATGGCCATCTATCAGTTTCCAGTCATCCGTTTGGGAATAATTCACCAGAAGCCTTCAGATACAAAGGGGTTTTAAAGCAAACAGAGCTTCGTGACTGCCCGGCACTCTCAGAGGCTGCCAAAACGTGCAATGAAAGATGGGCTATAGGTAAAGAAATGTTAATTACTTCACCCCACACTGCTGTGGGTCAACAGTCCACTCACTTGACACACAAAATATTCCATAAAGTGCCTCTGGACGGCACCGTCCGTGCACACAGTTATATAATATGGCCTTAACTGGAAACATGAGGCTGCACGTATAGTGTTTCTCCTGGACTTGAGCTAACACTTTAGACTTGAGCTCGGCACCAGACCACTGTGGGCTGATGTGCATCAACCAGTCAAAATATTCCCTGCGTGCAGGAGGTACCAGCACGGAGATGAAGAGATAAATATTATGGAAAGGCAGTTAAGGTTTACCACTAACATCTATGGAATTCTAATATCCGCACTGACGTAGCACCTACATTTTTGCAAGAAAAATTCCAGAAAAATTTAACAGCTTCCGTGGTATGAAAGGGAGCATGAGCAGAAACAGAAAGCTTTTTAAAGGAGCAAGTTACTGCTTTTTTTTTTTTCTTTTTTTAAAATCTGAGTCATTCTCTGAAGTTTGCAAGAGCATTTTACTAATGCTGACATCTCGGAATTAAGCACTGTATCTGCTAGAGAGTGAGCACAAGGTACTGGCAGGTTAAATACTCAGCTCGGTGTTACACCACAGTGAGGAACAAAACCTGATGTTCCCCTGACCACCGTGAATACTGGCTTGGCAATAATCCACAACACAAACCTATCTTAATGCAATTATTAGTGCAAAAAGCAGAGGGGCAATTGCAACCCTAGAGATGAACTTGCAGCCTGCATTTCTACAGAACAAAACTGGATTTGGGGAAAGGCTGCAGCGATGGGCTGCCTACCTACACACAAGTTATTTATGGTGTCTCATTTAGAGCAAAGCTCAAAGCACTTTGCAGACTGCCAGCAGCCTTCTCCCTCAGACAAAGATCAGCTATGAAGTAACGGGACTTTTGCTAATCAGACTGCGATTATCTACTTTAAAAAGGAGAAAAAAAAAATGCATCTAGTCATTTTGCAAAGTTTGCTTTTAACATAGTTGTTTCCAAACAACTTGTTTCCACTTGCAGCTGCTTTAACACTTTTCTTCGGCAAAGACCCTGCTGGCCATAAGAAACCCCACAATTCTGAAGAGAAAAAGACAACGGGAATGAAAGAGGCCAAGAAGGGGAGCCTGCAGACTCCGTGGTTCCTGCTAGTGGCATCTGGGCTATAAATGCGGAGCACCTCTCTGCCAAGCCCCTCTGGTGCCCATCAGAAAACCCTCAGTAAAACAGGAGAGAAGGAATTCCTCTGGAAGCCAAAAGCTTTGCAGGAAAAAGCATCATTTTCAGCGAATATCCAGCTCAATCCTGCCTGCGGGATTCCCAGCCCGGCACGGAGGAGTCCAGACTTCCCAGAGAGGTACCGAGCAGCCCCATGGGGTCTCAGCACCTGCAGAAAGCCCCTCAAATCCTGCATCTGGGAGAGAAAACCCAAATACTCCATCCACACCCAATATCCAACCCACAAACACCTCTGTGCTCCACGCTCAGGTCACTGCTTCACCAGCCTGAACCTTCCTGCACTTGCGTGCAAGTCAAGAGCACATTTACTGCACGCATGTAATTACACCAATGCAAAAAAGGAACATTTAGGCTCCAGCTGCTTATCAGCCTTTTTTGGGCAGAGAGCACTTTTTAAGCACTATATAAATTTACAATATCGCAGTATTTCCAAATTTCCACTGGTGTGCTGCAAATTAACTCTGCATCCAACTCAAGGGGAACAACAATTCGTTCACCAAGTAAAAGAAGAATGGGAGCGTTCTGTGTAGTTCCACTTGTGCAGAATCCACAGACTTTGTATCTCTATGAAAAAGGAAAAAAAAAATACATCTGTTTGTTCTGAATATGAGAAAATACATAAATAAATGGTGCTTGTAGTTGGGTCTTTGTCTTCTCACAGAGAAACACTTAGAATACAAAAAGAAAGGAACTTTTGGGGGGAAAACATAGTAATTTAGCTGTTCAGTAATAAGCAATAACAAGAGTTGCACATCCAACATGAAAACGAGCAACCTCATGTTCCAAAGCTGCCTGCACTATGTCTAATATTTCTGTGACTATTAGCTGTATCACAGTAGTGGTCTTTTTCTTTTATATAAAAACAACTGGAACAGGAAGGACAATTTTTTTTCTCTCTTTTATTGTGAAACCAGCATCAGCATCCATCATTCAACCATTGCTGGCTGCAGCTTCACCACAAAGGAGGAAATATCTGCTCTGACTTCCCCTTTTAGGAAGGCTCTGTTATGGTTAATGAAAGTTGCCTATTCAGAAAGAATCTCCGATTTTTCCCCCTGGTGCAACTTGTAAGCAAAAGTTTTCAGATTAGGTCCCTGGAGCTTCCAAAGGGAAGGCTGTGTGAGCTGGATCCGAGCCCTGCATCCGTCCTTCCCGCAGGCACCGGGCATGGACCACAGGGCATCATGAAAAACCCGACTCGCCCTCACAACCCCAGTGCTGAGCACCAAGGGGACCATAAAGAGGCTTCCAGGGGAAAATCAAAGCCACGGAGATCATCCATTCCCCCTTGCCGGATTTACACCGAGGAGCAGGCCTCTAAATTAAGCAGATTAAAGACCCAAACTGACAAGGAGCAACTGCCATTTCCTCCGGGTGCTTCCTGGTGCCCTTTCCGCGGCGCTGGCTCCGCTCGGGGCCCTTTGCTGCTCTGCAAACAGTTCCTCCATCCCAATGAGGCCGGTATCAGCCTGGCTGAGCTCAGGACCGTTCATAGAGCCTCTCCACCAAGAACAAGGATGGATGGGTCAGCACTTACGGGGCACTTGCTGGAGGCACCAAATCCCACGGATTTCCTGTGCTGCTCATTACCCCCAAGTCTCTCTGCATCACACACCAGCCTGGATATCAGAAACAACCCAGTTCTGCTTCTCGGCTGAAAGCTGAAATATTCAGTCCTGGAGCTCACACAACTTCTGCATGTTGCTCTATGCAGCAGGATGTGACTATTTCCCACCTGCCTGGGCTTGTCTTTATCACGGTTTGCTTTTAAGGGCTATCTCCTTGTAAGTGATGTGTTTAGCTCACTGTTGGGACCTCCATTTCTGAAGAGCTAAGCTCCAAGACAGAGAGTCCATATCTTTCTTCTCTATCTAGGGAGCCGCAAGGCCAGCAGCATCAAACATCCCTGTTTGCCTAGGGCAAGTCCCACCATTCCAACAGGGATGGTGAAAAGGAGTCCCAGCCAACGAGGATGGGGTCTGAACGACTTCAAATCCAGTCTAAAAGACTTCAAAACATCTTTAAAAGCAGCATTAACTGCAATAACCGACACATTACGGTCTCTTCAGCTCCAGAGAAGGCTGTGCAGCCACTGATAAGTAGGAGAGCCCAATTATTAACAACTTCCTTGTCTTTATGTTGGGCTCCAGTCACATGTAAGGAGATGCAATTAGCGAGTCCTCGCTAAGCCTGGTGGGCTCAGCCTACCAGAACCGGAGCGCCTGGACAGGACCCTCTGCTCGGGCTCCTCTCACACTGTCAGCCCCAGCCTGCAAAAAAGCTTCTTACAAAGCACCAGAAAAGTTAATTAGCAGCATGCATGAGGCAGCTGAGAGTGCTGCACCCCAGCCCTGAAAACTTAATTGCACTCAGTGGAGGAAGACTAAAAAGAAACAAAAAAAGAAAAAGAAAACAATAATTAAAAAAAAAAAACTGATTTCGATGTAATTCAAGTAGTGTTTGGCCCTATCTGTTTCATAAAGCACTTCATGCGGGATAATGGCATTATTGTGCATCTAACAGCATTAGAAGTTCCTAATAAATTAACAAGTGGAAATTAATGGCTGCTCAGTCCATTAAATCTTGTTAATTTTATTTCTGTTGCAGTAATATAGTGATCACAAGTTTACATTATTAAACCAATATTTATTAGAAGAGCTCATTTTAATTGGATCCCTGATGTGATAATCCTGTACAGTGTGCGTTTCTTGATTTCATCAATTTCTTATATTTATTTCTCATTATATTTAAATGACTGCAGCGTTCGGGGTCTTTTCCTAACGCCACCAAAGTTAAGTACCCATTTTAAGCACTTTATTTCACAGACATTCAACACTTGCTGCACAACATAATGGGAATCTTACGAGTCCTTCCAAAAGCTATTTTAAATATTTTAAGTGTCTTGAAAAGGGGAAGAGAAAAAAAAGCAGAAACACAAATATTTGAAAACGTCTTAAAATGATAAAATATTTTTTATCCTGTGCCCACCCATGTCCTGTATGTCCTGTAGGTATCGCGAACCTCTGAGCACGGGGCACTGCCCCAAGGCAGGATCAGACCATTCCGGAGGGGACAAGGAGGAAGGGAAGAGAAGCACTGCTGGAAAAGTGGAACTGCAAGCAGAAAACACTCCGCACGACAGCCCTGTGTCCTTTTAGTTAAAATTTTTCCATGTTCAGACCTGATCTGCAGTCACGTTCATGCCACAAACGCTCGTTTTGGGCAGATTTGTGGAGCTTTGCCTACCCGGCATGGCCAGTGCACAGAGGTGGCAGCACAAAGGTTAAAGTGGGGCTATAAACCCAGCCCATAAAGCCAGGTCAGGCCGCAGGGCAGCACGCACAGCTCTGCAGCAGCAGGAAAATCACCAGCAACAGGAGCAACAGCAGCCAGACCAGGTCTGCAGGCCAGGACTGCCCTGCAGGCACCTCTGTGTACTGCTCTCAGGCCCATTTAATCTCCAGTGCAGATGCACTTAAGCAAGCTTAAGCAATATGGAGCCTTGTGCCCTAAAGGGACAAGCTAAACGAAGAACAAGATAGTTCCAAGCTGGCACAAACCAATACGAATTGGTGTGTGGATACAAAACCTACGAGTAGCTCTTTGATTTTGTTACTGAAACAAACTCTCTTAAAAGCAACCCATATACGAGCAGCTCGCAGGCTGCCTCTGCTACTTGCACTATGTGTCATTTTTGTGTTTTCTTAGTATTAAAGGGATCCTAAGAAGACAGTTAATTCCTGTAAAGATTGCATGGTCAGTGCTGGACACAACAGAACCTAAGGTCTCCCTAAAGCCACCTATGTATCCCCCTTGGCTTTCCTCACCAAAGCTCAAACACCCTAACGGGCCCCTTGCCCAGCAAAGCCAGTGTGCCACATTTCCATTGCAGTTGGCACCTTCTCTTCTTATCAAATGAGTTCCACAAGAAATAACACCCACAACACTTCAAAGCTCTCTTCTTAATCAAAGGGGGAAAAAAAGCACCACTTAAAAGGTTATTTCTTATATAGGAGTAGCTCGGCTCTCCTGAAACCATTGGTGATTAAAGAAATAGAAATTTAAAAAAAAGGGTTCAAACAAAGAGTATGTATATGAAAATATACTAGAGAATGTCTTGAGATTTACATCTTAATATATGTAGTACCACTAAGGCCCTTGAAACGAAGCATTTGTCTTCCAGAAATTAGTAAATGCTCATCACGTGCTCCCAGCCTCTACAGCTCAGAGAGCTATGGCTGTTGTATAACTCATATAAAAGCTCAGCCTAAAACACCCTGTTTCTGGGGTAAAACATCGACACTGGCAGGTGCTCGACAGAGCTTTGCTCTAGATCAGCGAGAGTGTTAAGGAACTTTCTCCCAAGGACAAAGTCCACGGGACACGTGCGTTCTGTGCGGGTACATATTAAGGTTAGTTATAGATGTTGCTGCCACCAGATGCCCACAAAGCTCCACAGCCTCAGAAGCAAGCAGAAACATCAGGAAAATAAAAATAAATAAATAATAATCTGAAAGCAACTGGTAGCCGCTGGAGATTTAGGCTTGCTCACAGGGGCCCTAAAATCCAACCCCTGGCTGTGTTGGAGTCCGTGTTAATGGCACAGAGTCCTCCAGCTTATCAGAAAGGTGATAAAAACCTCCATGCTGAAGCCTGCGCTTTCAGCTCCTGGGAAGGACACGGATGGGCAGAAAGAATGTGTGTTTTCAACTGCAGTGTAATATGAAAAAAATGTATTAGAGCCATGAGACATGGGTAACTAGCCTCACTAGGTCAGCTCATAACACCAAAACCCACCAGCCTGGCACATGAGAACTGGGTGTGAAGGCAGATCTGCTTGTGCTGATTAACACCCAGACCTCCTTCTGTGCCCAGGCAAAGGGCAACACCACCTCCTTGGGCCTTTCTCTCCGTGGATTTCTGCCTAGTGAAAGTAAGGGTCTGCAAGAGGAGACCACATTTCACCTGCCTTGATCCCAAGGGAGAGCTCTGAGCTTTGGGATTCCTTTCCATATGGTGGGAAGTTCCCCTTGAGAGAAAGCTGGACTTGGTTCCCTCAAGAGAAAACCCAGGGCCCAAACTCTCATCAGCTGCATTATCTTACAGACACTTGGGACGTAACCCACACAACCCCACAAGGTCCCCAGGTTTTGAGGTTCCACCTCACCTGCTGTTTAGCAACGTTCCTGAAGGGCTCGAGCACTTTTACACCCCAATCCTTGCTTCCTCTCACAGATACAAGGGCTAATTTTGGACTGGCCCTACTCCTATGGGGCCAGAGTCATCCCTGGCAGAGCTCCACTGTAGCTCAGTCTACCGATGCACAACATGAGCTAATCCTTAGTGATGGTTTTCCCCTTTTGTCCCCTCAATGCACTTATTTGCCTAAATAGCCAAACAACATATGCAGAATTATTTTAAAACACAAAGCCCATTGCAGAACCATCCTGCAGGCGCTAATTTCAAGGGATGAGATAATCACAGTCACCAACGCACGAGGACAAACAGCGCAGTCCCGTAGAGAAGACACTGCACTTAAATTCTCCAGGCCTGGCCACGACCACAGCTCTGCTGCGGGCTCCGAGAACAGCTGCTTCCCATTTCCACTCCATTCCCCTTCTCGGATAGCTAGACTTGAACCTCACGCTACATCTGTGCACAGGGCCCAGCACAGCCCAGCTTAACTGCTGGTTTATGCATAAAAAAAATAAATAAAACCACGTATGAGTTGGAACGTTTAAAAACTAACACATGGACCTACCATTGAAATACACTGACACTTCCTCAGTATCAAAGATTAAGATCTGAAGGTTTAGGCTCTGTGTCACAAGTGAACATGAAGTGTTTTACTTTTGGTACTGATTTCCTTTAACGGAGCGAGGCCTGGGAGAAAGGGGCCCTCGCTCCTGCCAGTGAACAATAGCCAGAACAATCACTGGAGGTGAGAATATTTACAACCCGTGAGGTCGGTTTGTGGGGTTACTTATTCTCAAGCACTAAGATTATTTCTCCAAATTAAAGCTTCCAGCTACAGCGGTCTCTCTGCTTCTTTGGAATCAGAAAATATCCAAACGTGCCTCCCTAAAACACCTTGTTTCTAGCAAAGTTAAGCTCAGTGGAGCTCACACTGCACTCCGTAGCAGGGCAGCAGCAGCAACTCTACTGCAACCTGAAACACAACACATAACTCATTGCAACAGCAAACTTCAGGGTGTTTTTTCTCCTTTTTTTTCTTTAAAAAGGCATATATTGCAGAGAAACGATTTAAATAGGACACTGTCTACGAGGAAAGCCCACTCTTACCAAGAACTCCAAAGCAGAGTTTTAAGGGGGTTTGCACCAGGGCGTAGCTCAGCAGGCTCTGAGCCCTGCTTCAACTACGAGAGGCCAGAAAAACCATTAACAAAGGCAGAACCTGGGGCTGAAACCTTCAAACTCGATACCAAAAAAAAAGTGAGACTTTATTTTTCCTTTAAAACTTTAGCTGCTGAAAAAAAAAAAAAAAAAGGAAAAAGAAAAAAAAAGGAGCGCTGAAAATCCACATTTCTGAGCTGCCTGCTTCATTTTTTTTCATGCAACAGATGCTGCTTTGTATTAGCTCCCGCATATTAAATCATTCTGACAACCAAGAAAGCATACATTTGTTTGGGCGAGAGGGAGGCATGAACACACATACACACACAGATATTTTCTCACACAGAAGAGCACAATTATGCAGCATTCAAATATTTGGGATGAACTTTGGCCTGTGATTTTTTTTCCCTAAATAAATAAATAAAACAAACTCCCCTACACAATGGTCAGCAGCGGACTGGGCAGAGCTCCGGCTGCGCTCACACAAACCCGCAAATCTGCGGCAATAAAGCGCAGCTTTATTGGAAGTTTCTTGGAATTTCTTTCTTGGACACGACACTCCGAGCGCGGCGATGCGGATCGCGGCGCCAAGGCTAAAAATAAGAGCTGCATTAAGGCAAAAACTGAACAAACAGCTTGCTGTGCACATTCTGAAATTATTCCTATAAAAAAAACCTTTTTTTTGGTTTTATTTTGCATGGCAAGCAATGCCCCCCCGCTCCGCCGCCTGGAGTAATGTGGAAAACAGGCGTGCGGCGGGGCTCCCAACCAGCGCCGCAGCGCGGGAGCGGGCCAGGCCACTGCCAACAACGCAAACAAGCCCCAAAACCATCAAAAACAAAGAATATAAAAGGCGAAAACAACAAAAACCAGCGCACGGCCCCCTGGGCGCCGCAGCGGCGGGGCCTGGAGGGCGGCGCGGCGAGCGGGGCCGCAACGCGGAGCCTCCAACTTTGTTTGTTTTCCCTTTCCCGATGGAGACGCTCCCGCATTCCCGCGGCTTTTCCCCCTGGAAGCCCCCGCACCGACCTGGGGATGGTGATGCACTTGGTGTTGATGTTCTGCGTGGTGATGGCCTTCTCCAGCTCGTCCAGCTGCCCGGTCTTCTTGAGCTTCTTCACGAGGCTCTTGACCGCCTTCTCGCACCATTTCTCCTCCTGCCCGTTCTGCTCGCCTTTCTTCCAGCCCAGCAGCCGCTTCACGATGGGAGGAGTGAACGGCAGGATGGAGGACATGCTGCCCCTGCGCGCGGCGCGGCGGCCTCAGCGGCGCCTCGCGGCCTCGCGCACAAACTTTGCGCCGACTTGGCCGCCCGTGCCCGGCTCCCTCCTCCGCCTCCTCCTCCTCGGCCGGCGGCCCCGCTCTGCCTGCGCGCAGCGGCGCCCACTGCGGCTCATTCCCAGTCTGCCGCTCATGCAAATGGCCCCGCCGGCCGCCCCGCCGCGGCTCCCACCCCCTCCTTCCCCGCGCCGCCGGCGGAGGGCGGCCCCGCGGCCGCCGCGCTCCCCTCCTCCGCGCCGCGGCCCTGCGCGCCCGCCTTTATTTGCCTTTATTTTTTTCCCAATTCTTTCTTTAGGGAAGGAAGAGGGGAAGGTTGTAACCCGCTCCCCCTTTATTTCCTTCATTTTTAAAAAATTCTTTCTTTAGGAAAGGAAGAGGGGAAGGTTGTAACCCGCTCCCCCCCCGCCACCGCTCCCTCAGCCGCCTTCCCGTGCTCCGAGAGGCGGGAAGCACCAGGCACCGCTTCCCCCTTTCCCCACACCAAGAATCCCCCTCCCAGAGCCTCGTCAAGATGGGGGCCAGAAGCAGAACCCCCCACAAAAGTAACGAGTTTGAGTAATGGGTGAAATCCCACCCAAAAAAAGCCCAAGGACCCCTGCCTGCAGCACCATCCTGTCAGGGGAGGGATAAGGCCTAAGCTACAATGGGCAGCAATTTTATTATTTCGTCTTTTCTGTGGAAAAAAAAAAGTTTTGTGTCTTTTATTTTTTTTTATTCACGTGGCAATCGTAACTTGGTCCAAGCCAGCCAGGAGAGACGATCTACATTTTTGTTTTGTTTCAACCCATTTAGCTTGCTGTTCCACTCCCTCATCCTCCCACCCCGGGGCCTGGTACCAGATTACTTTTTGCCCTATATGAGGCAAAAATTACTCTCCCGACCTGTTCGCTGCCCGCCCTGGGCAGCAGCTCTCAGACAGAACATTTTTATCAGAGAGCAGCAGTTTTTGTGCAAATTCTCCCTGTTTTGTAACAAGGGTTCAGTTTGGACTGAGGCAGGATGGAATCCAGGTAACTTTCCAGTCCTTCCCTCATGGTCCCTGGATCCAGAGGCCTTTTGCCCTGCTCTCCATCCCGAGCATCCTCCCCCTCATAATGAAAGGCCACAAAAATACACTTTTTCATACATCTAAAGTGCATTATCCCCCAGAAAACACCACCCTGCACATGGACATGCAGCCTCATGAGAAGCAAGGAGCTTGGAGGCCGCCTCTGGAGTCACCTCCTTCCTTTAGATGCCCCCAACCCCAACAGCCAGCCAGGAAAACAGAGACTAAACACTTTTGGGGTAAAATCTCCCAATTTCTGGTGTCTGCTTAGCTTCCCAGCTCCGTCGCAGGCTCCCAGACGGGCTGCCGGCTTTGGGAAGCCTGCGGGGCTGCTCCTCGCAGACGTGCAGCTTCTTGCCAATCCGCATTCCCTGCTCCCGGCTCCGGCGCAGCCCGCCGGGGAGACTCCTCGAAAGCCCGTGCGATCCAAGCGCTTTGCCGTGCCAGCCGTACAAATCACCTCGCGGCAAGTTACCAACCTTATAGGTTCAGACGGCGTCTGAAGCTCGAAGGCAACTGGCTTGGCATTCACAGGGGTTTTAAAAACAACCTTTTTTAATTCCACATTGAAAAATACCAAATTTTAAACTATCAATATTGAGCAAGAAGTAACTTTTTCCCCCTCTCCTTCTTTAAACATTCACACACTATTCCCCAACACACATTCCCCGAGTGTCTTGAATTTTGGAGGCTCACCACTAAAATATTGGATTGTTGCCCTGACCCAGTTTTTGGCTGCCTAAATTGAGATGCCTGAAGTAGAGAGAGCCCCTGTAGATAATCCCAGTTTCATTTGAGTAAGGAGTTGCTCAGCACCTCAAAATCCAAGTGAAAATTCTCAACAAATAATATAAAACCAACATGCCCAAACTACTGATTGCTGCTACTGTCATTGACTTGCTGCATATTCATCTTCTGGAAAGGCCTAGTTCCTGCTATTTGATTAATTAAATGTAGCTTCCATTAACAAAAAAAGTTTTATCTTACCTTTGGAGAATAATCCGAGTGTGTGAACCAAGTGAAACACAGAATTTGCACCCATTTTTTGATATATTAAACACTATCTGTAATTTCAAGTGTGGGCTTCCTGCAAAAGCCCTTTGGCAGAGGCTTGTCGGGACAGGCAGCCTGGAGGCAGCGTGACCGGAGCAAGCCGCATCCCAGCTTGGATACAGCTCTTCGGGAGCCCAGATCCTGCTGAAACAGCTCCCGGCTGCTTTAACATGTAGTTGTGGCAAGTTGGAAAAAAATCAGGGAGCGGTCGAGAAGCAGCATTTAGTGCCTGCCCGTGTTGCACCCAGATGCTGGAATATTGAGAAGATTTTTCTCTATGGCCATTAGCTACTTGTGGAAGGGAATTTTGCTATCCAGCCAAAAAAAGATAATTGAGATAACCTGTAAATTTGCTGCAGATCTGGGTTTCCTACAGCAGCTAAGAAGGCCATAACTTCATCTATATTTGTTCCACATTGCACAAGTAGCGGTGCTGAAGGGTGAGAGGCAGCTGAGAGAGGGAGGAGAAAGTTTAAAAGTAGGTTATATTCACATGCTGACTTGTAAATAAGGACTGTGACATTTAGCTTTCAATCTATGTCACCTATAATACGCATAAACAAGGGAAGGTGTGGGAGCTTTCCTTGGTTAAGGTAATGTATGTATACGTAGAACAGCGCTTACAGGCAAGCCTATCTTAATCACTCAGAACAAACCTACGGGAAAATAACACTCAGGGTGAGTCACAGAAAAAGCAAGGTCATCCTGAGTTAAGGACTTCAGAGGTAACTTCAGCACTGTGAAACGCACTGTTCCTTTCAGAGCAGTGCAGTTATTCTTCTCGGTATATGAGAAAATAAACAGCTAGGCAATAAAGAGATGCTCTGCTGAAAATTCCTGATACTTGACACATACAGGATAAATGCCCTGCATATTCCAGGAGGCTCTGTGGGATGAAGATCATGGGGCTGCCTCTGGCTGAAGGTCTATTTAAATCAGCCCAACAAAAATATATATTACCTGTAAGACCTCATTATTTGTTATACAAATTGGATGATACTTTGGGTACAGCATCGTGGTTAGGGTAGACAGCTACATCCATGGGAAACTGCAATTTTGCCCTTTCTGTCACTCTGCTCCTGTTCAATATTGGGTAACTTCACTCACCCTCCTGCAGCTCTGGTTACTGCCCTGAGGTCTGAGCTGCAGAGGTTTTGTATTTTCCTTGGCACACTTTAGTCCTGTGGCGGGTGTGAGGTGGGAGTCCTTTGGAAAAAGCATTTTGTGAGCATGGGAGTAAAAGCAGGGTGCTCAGGAAGGATTCAAGAGCTTCTCAAAAGCTCCATAATCATCCTTAATTCTGGATTTCCCTAGAAAGGGAATGTTTGACTTCCAAACCTTGCAATAGCTCTTACACTGTATCTTTATGTAGTTTGCATCTTTATTTTTGTAGTTTGTATCTTTATGTAGTTATGTGTCTCGTAAGGGGCTCATTCCTTGGTGAGAGGTTTCCTATATTTGCAGGCAATAAAGTGTCTTGCCACCAACACCAGCAGCTCATAGAGGACACGAGACACAAATGAAGACACAACAGCCTCAGATACTGAGCCCTGCTTTGAGCCACTAGCACCTTGCTAGGGCCTGATCTAATCTCTACAAATGTGTTAACAACCTCAAATTAACGCACTTGGAATTAAGCTCGAGATAAAAATCTCCTCCTACTACAGGCATCCACAGGGCCCTGCACATCTCCCCATCACACACAGAGGGGAATTTTCAACACTCACTGGGCAAGGGGTAACAGTCCCACCACCTGCAAACACCCAGTGCTAGAGAGACACATTGCAAACAAATAGGGACTGTCAGGTTTCCCCTTAGTGATGGTGCATGCAACACAGGTGCTCTTACCTGCTCAAAATCTTACAGCCGGAAGCTTTTCATCTTCAAAAAGTGCATTTAAGGTTGAAAGTCTCTGTTAAATAAAGTTAAAATTTGCTCCTTCTAGGACACTTAACCTTTTCTGGTTACTAATGGTCTGTGCAAAATTGTCTCTTGCAATGCGAAAAGCAGCAGCAAAAAAGCTGCAGTGAAGAAACAAGTAAAAGGTCCAGCCCTAAAGCTCAGAGGCTCATTGCAGGTAACAGGAACTGAAGCTGCCAGCCACAAGCATTTTATTTGAGATTCCTTTCCCCACGTCCATATATGACCGTCTGTCCCTTCCGAATTCCCCGCTGTGTGTACACCCTTTTCTTTGCCAGGGCACATCTGTTAAAGTCTTCATTTGAGCTTTTGAAGTGGGCATTTTGTATCCAGCTGGGCTTTAAAAAAAAAGATCACAAGTAAAGGCTTTAACAAGTAAATATAAATATATTATTTTTATGAATAGCCGCCTGTTTTCACATGTTCCATTTCCAGTGGCCTCCTGTCCACAACTGCTGGCATGTCAGACCCTCTATGGGAAGAATACACATTCTCGAGCAATACATTCTTTTTCCTTGTTGTACATACACATCAGCAAACAGACACCAAAATACAATTACCTTGCAGCTCTACCCTCAAAGTCAAATAGGAGTTTCTTAATTCCAATTACTATTGAATTTAGCCACTCTTTTATGTCTCCACTATATTAAAGCCAGCAATTAAAGGCTGCTTGATTTTTTCATTTTTGAGGTTGGCTTAATTAAAAGCTATCACTGCCCTCTTGATTTTAATTCTTTTGACCTGAAGTGCAGCTGAGGGGCTGTCCTTCAAATCCCAAGCCAGAATCCACTTCCATGCAGCATCAGGAAGGAGTGGCATGGAATTATTTACCCCTGAGTAATATGTTAATATTTATACATAGTTTGCCTAGATAAGAAGAAAACAGCTTGGAGGTGCGTGGGGGAAGCTGTGCATGGCCACGCTCTGTAGAGAAACTCCTCAAATTCGAGTTTTGATTCTGCCTCTTGACAGTTTCGTGCATAAATGCAGAAAATTTCTTTCAGTCAATCAGATGTTGATGAAATGAGAAGTTGAGTCCCCGATCTCTGCCTGCCCCTCTCTTTGGCAGGGGATTTCATTACATTTCAGCAGAGCACAGACACATTAATAGTGGAATCAAACACAGCCAAACTGGGGAAAGGTCATGAGTTGTGCAGATGTACACAGAAAACTCCATGAAATTTGGCTTTCTTTTAAAGCTGAAGTTCTTCCTACTTAGGAAAAAAAAAAGCACAGCTTTAGGAGTTGCACAAAAGGGCAAAGAGAATTGCAAAGGAAGGCCCCTGCTCTGGTGCAGGGAGGGACATTTGTCCCTTTTTTATTTGTTTGGGGGGAAATAAAGGCTTTTGTGTAAAGGCCCTTTCCTAGCAAGACCTAGACGCTGCAGGTTCTGCTAACAAATTGCATTCTGCTAAAAGAAGGGAAAACCTGAACAGCTCAGCACAAGCTAAAGCCCAAACCAGACCATTTACATACAATATAGAGCTGCATGAGGATGATAAAGGCAGAGTTATCAGCCCAAGCACCCAAACACCAGAGTCAAGATCCCAGCACACCACAAAATGACCTTAAAATGACAACAAATCATAAAATGCTGCTTATTCCCCCATCCCCTACCTTATTTTTGCTATTATCTCTTGAGGGTTCAGGTTTCCTACCTTTTCTCTACCCTCGGGAGAGCTGAAAAAAGGCTGAGCTGCCCATGCAGATGCAATTATAAGGTTGCAGGAGCCCAGGGCTCTAAACCACTATCACCTGTGTGAGGTTTGCCACAAAGCTGCAGGAGCCTGAGAGCACTGAGAGGGAAACCAGAGCCGCAACTCAGAGGGATTTAATAAGTACTTCAATGGAGAGTTTAACAAATTAAGGAATACTCAGAAATTGCTTCCATGTAGCACTTTGGAATCCTACCGTGTTAATGTCTATCTTTTAGGAAGAGATAATGAGCACAATTTGGATCTCTGTCAAGGTTTTAAGTCACAGGTCAATGCTGCCTACTTAGGGCTGTTCTGTGACAAGCCCGCAGTGTATCAGGAGATATCACTTTTGAGTGAATGTCACATTAATAGAAGCTACTTTGGGTACACAAGTACACATTTAGTAGTGAGCTTCAATGGTGCAAATCATTCTGATGATCTTTCCTTGGTTTCTTCTGACAGTCCTGAGAGTCAGAAGTTTCCATCAAAGCTTGTCCATTTCTAATGTGAAACTGTGTTGGGTCTAAAGACCAGTATCACAAAATACAAGAGGTTGACAAGAATTCCTAATGGTCATTAAAATGGGATGGGAGGTCAAGGGAATGGTCGTTAAAAGGGGATGGGAAAGAGTTTACAAGAGTACCAGGCATATGGAAGAAGGAGATCCATCATCCTCATCATCTTTATCTTTCCATCATAGGATTATACTTCTATAGGAGGAGAATCCTAAAAATGGCCATTGGTACTGGGGTTCTGAGAGGTTATGCTGGTGTTAACAGCAACTAGACATGAAGATGCCACAGTGCAAGGCAACATCTGACTGGGTTTTGAGTAGCTGCCAGCTTGACCCATGCTCTGCATTTGGTATCAAGTGAAATAACTGTGACGTAGCAATGCATTTTGTGATTTTGGGCCCTTTATGAAATCCTGGCTGCATTTTATAAAATACCTTTCAGGCAAGTTGCACAATGATTCTCTGATCAGGCCCAGGAGACCTCTCGTTTTGGCAGCACATCTCCCTGTGAAACACGTAAACTCAGTTTTCCCTTTTGCACTATCACATCCACATTTGTGTCCACCACAGTCTACGTTAGGTCATATAGAGTTTGGTGCTACCAAAGGTCTATGAAATGACCTTTCTTCTTCTGCTCCTTCAACACAGCGAGGCCTCAAGTGGGGGAGAGTTTGGAGTCTGCCACCCAGATGCTGCTGCTCAATGTGGGGGACGAGGCTTTTGTCTCTGCTGTCACTAAAGCTGCAGAACAATTTATCTGATTTGTGCATGGAGCAACGTTCCATGTCTTTTCATTGCGTGCGAGCATTTCTCTCGCTTAAAACCCTACCCTGAACGGAGCAGTTAGTCCTTAAAGATGCAGCATTTCATCTTCCTTCAATGCAAGGAAATCTGGAAGACAGAGGAGTCAACAGTTTGCAAGAAGAGGGGATTAGACTTCCTGTTGCTACTTGCAAAGCTCAATGAATTATGTGCAGCGCTTTGCACAAATACAGTAAGACCTGCATACCTTCCCATCTATTCATCTCTATCAGATATAACTCCCTTCTCAGGCTAAATAAGTCCTGAGTGTTGCCTGAGTCACTCGCACAGCAGAGCTGATGAGCACCGGCCAGTGTAGAAACAAGCTGGAGGAGGTAGAAGTCGGCTGTGAACTGTCTCATTGCCACCCATGCAGTCTGACCTCCAGAAAGCAAGAAAATAAAGGGAAAAAAAAGACAATTGTTCAAGTTATAATGGGATGAAGACAGAGACAGAAGAGCAATTGAAAGAGAAATGTCATGATGAGTTGATTGGTACGTTTTAAATCTCTCAAGAGAAGGGCAGGACTGAGGCGCTTCTGAGGGCAAAAGCGGGGTCCTGTATGCAATGAAACATGCAGTGGATGCTCAGAGAGGAGCCCTTGAGGTTCTCCAGCACTAACCTGTGCAAAGGAGCTTCCTTGGGCTGGGAAAAGGAGAAGATGGTCCATGATGGACTGATAGGAGAGCTGGAAAATGGGAGGTCAGCAAAACAGGCAGAACCTCAAGGGCCTTGCACATAAACAGAAAGGTGCATGGCAGGGCTGCAAAGAAAAGGACCTGCAAAGGCAAAGTTAAAGCTGAGGAGGGGCTGGATTTCCTTGTATTTAAGAGATTTTATGGCCAATGCTTTGCTAATTTTGTATAGTGCCAAAGACAATAGAAATTGCAGAAAAAATCAGCTCTGCGGTGGCTGAGGAGCTAGAGAAACACTTGGTTGTATATTTTGCAGGAAGTCAGGGAGATCAAAGACATTTCAGAATGGTTTTGTTTTTAAATGATACCCTGGCTTCATTTTGTTTAGATTGAGCTGGGGGCCTCTCTGGAGAGGATGAAAGCAGAGCAGTGCTGTGTACCCAAGACATTTCCCCTCGCCTTAACAGCCGGGGGGATCTGACATCCCAGGCAGGCAAAACCTCCCTTTCCCTCGCTGGAAAGGAGGCATTTTATCCCTGCAAAGAGAGAGGATGTGTGTTCTGCAAAAGAGGGAAAGCTCGGCAGAAATCTGGGCTGCAAAGGGGCCGTTGTGACAGGGTGTAATTTCATTTCCCGCGTACAATGTGCGTCAAAGGGTGGAAGGATAGTAAAGGAAACAAGCGGTGCAGAACCCACACTGTCTGGTAACATATCCCTCCAAACCCTCTTTGTAAGGGTTAAGTTAGACTTGTCTGCAGCTCTGCACAGTGAGAGGATTTGGCAGTGGCAAAGTCTGGCCTGTAGTGACTGAAACTGGATAAAAACAGCAGATCTCCTGCAAAAGGGAACCCTATGTAAGACTTCTGCAGCAGGCCTTGGGCTCTGCTTTTGCAAATAAATTAAGGGCATTCTTCAATCTATCCTAACTCTGCAAAACACCAAAGCATTTGTATATATTCATATTGGTATAGATGTGTGTTTTCTGAATGAGAATGGAGGTCGAGTGGGTACTTAAGTATTTGTGCCTCAGTTCCCTCCTCTAAGTAGTACCTGGGCAGCAGTATGGAGCTCAAATCCTAACTTCCATTTAGAACAGAATATTAAAGATCACAAATGAAGGATACAGGAGGAAGAAGGGTCCCTGTCCCTGTCCCTGTGCTGGGATGAGGAAGACCCAACAGGCAGAATTCTCACTGCTGGAAGTCGATGTTAATACCATAATTCCAGCAGCCCCCACCAGCATTTCTCTGGTTAAGGTGCTGCCCCCTCTTGCTCTTGGAGCCCTTATATACAGCTTTTTATTGCAGGCCATAAATATTTGCCTCAGGCTGCAACTTGCCCTCTACACCTACGAGCCCTTCAGCAGCCAGGGAGACTTTTCCCTCCTCCCTGCTCCTGAAACTTCAGTAAATGTTTGAATGCAGAATATCTGTAATTCTTACCATTTCCTTTCGGGTATTTCTGGGTTATTTTCAAAGCAGCTTCTTAACTTGGAGTGAACTGTGACCTCATCCTGCTCGTTAGTCTCGGGGAAAGCTATATGTTTTAGTTAATGCACACTGAGGTGTGCTGAAGCATGTCATACGACGCCTCTTCTGTGAATTATGGCCTGTCTCGTGCATGGTTGTGTTTTCTCTTCTGCAGTATCCTGCTTTCGAGGTGCTCCCATAACCTGGGGGTGCCCTTAGCTCTCTGGCACCATCAGCCAGGATCTGTATTTTCACCCCTTTGTTCTCCCACATAGCACCCATGGGTGACTCTCCATGTAATGGGGCTGCTTTGGGGCTGGAGGAGACATCTGAAGGGGGGATTGCTTTGCCTTCCTGCCACCCTCAGCATATTTTAGCTCCAAATTAAAGTTGTGTGTCCACCCTGCACAGGAAGGCAGGGAGATTCCCAGGATGAGCAGCTGGCCTGGGTTTCTTGAGGACTACACAGAGGTCTCGAGGTGTTGGGGACCTAAAACACCATTCACCCAATCAGGTCAGGAACATGTCCAGGATCCAGACATGCACCTTTATGGATTGAGTATATGGAGCCTGGAGTCTGACATTCCCAAGTTGTGCAACGTTCACTAATGCCAGAGGTGCAGGCTCGATGGTAAGGAGCAGAATGCTCATCCACAGACAGACAAATGGGGCAGATTGTCCCATTTTCAGCAGCACTGGGCCCTTAAACAAGTCAGAAGGTCCAAGTGAAGCCCATAGTCTAAGCTGGGGTTTACAAGTGCATGAGGGGGATGGCAATGGGGAGCACGCCGTGGTTTATCACTTCCAAAACAACACCTTGCCCGAGCAGTTCCCCCCTTTTGTCATCGGAGAAAAACTCACACTTTCCTAACTGAAAGTTCAGTCTAAATATAAATGTCACTGAAAACCCAGCGAGACCTTTGGGTTTCTCGTTTCGCTCTCCTGGGCTGCGCGGAGGGTTATGCAACAGGAACACGAGGGTGAATCATCCCCTGGCATTGCAGCCGCTTAGGAAATGTTTGCTGCGATGTTGTAGGGCTTTCTCCTGTCTATCTGTGGTCTGGTTTCTCTTTTTCAGCGGTCTTCAGTGTGGTCAAATTTCAAATTTTCCTCTGTGGCCGTAGCCTGAGCTAGGAGAAAACTCATTGGGAACTTGTTGTGACTCGGCTTGGGAGAGGAGGGGAATGGGGAGCTGCTACCTGAGAAAAGTGTTAAGGATAGTGCTGGACAACCTGGCTCAACTCCTCTTCTTTTCACATTTTTCGAAGCATTTGCATTATTTCTGTGTCATGGCTCTTAACCAGCCTATTGGGCAGTGCTGCATTAAGAGGCTCAAGTTGCTCTTCATCAAATGGTTCAGCGCTGGTTGTAAAAGAAACCAAGTGTCGGGCTCATCTCATTCGCTTTCCCTCCCACTCGTTTCGCTTTAAAATTAGGATAGTTCAAAAAATACACACTTGTCTTGTAGGCAGTTCACACTGGTAGTCTTCTCTCTGCAAACTGAGGAATAGAAATCATTTTTTTGGAAGCAAACTGGAAGGTCAAGACAAACATTAATATTGTGGGATTCAAACTGAATCCAAAAGAGCTGGAAAAGCTACAAAGGACATTTGCCAGACACTTGGTTAAGGTGTGTGATGCAATAAATACCTTCTCCTTAAAGCCATGAGCCTTAATTGCAATTTCAGTTCTGTTATTCCCTGTACAACTGTATATTTTTAAGGCAAGGGATTAGGCGGTGGAAAGTCCTGCCAACATCTCAAGCAAGATCAGAAATTCCATACGAGCCCCCTTGCAGTTAACAAGGGCAGTCCTGACTTAGGCCATTTCCAAGCTACCCAACATGTCATGCTTGATATAAGCTTAAATTCTAGGCAGATAAAAAGGGACATGAGCTTATTAGTTTGCTCTGTATAGCACTTCATGTTCTTTTCTCTCAAATAAGAAAATATGAACTTATTTTGCCATGGAAGTCAAATAAGACATCAAAGTCCAATTTCCTAAAGACAGTATCTATCAGTTTGAAGCAGACATTTTTATGACTAGCTCTGTTAACAAATCCAAACTAAGTATCCAATCTGTCAAGGAGAAAAATAAGTTTAGAAGGAAAGTAAGTATTGCTCGTTAAACTTTAATGTCCAGGCATTTAAAAGAAGAAAACCATTCATTATAATGTTGGTGGAAACTGCGTTGTCAGATTCTCTAGAGAGGATGTTTATCATGACGTTTAAATATATTAGATTAAGGGATGATGGTTACTTTGTTCTCCAAATGGAAGAATTTTCAGAGGAGAAGTTTATGAGCAATATACATCCTCTTGTGAAGATTTCCTTAACAGCACAGCAATTAAAACCAACTGGCAGGCACTAAGGATACCTGTCTTGGAGCACGTGCATGGAGGAGGATTTATGATGATGCTTCTTCATCTCAAGGATGAAGGCTGCAGAAGGAAGCTCTGCAGCAGAGTATGGAACAACCTGCCGTGGGTTATTTTGCTTTGGGGCTGCACAGCATCAAGGAGTTGGGTGGTTGGCATCTGCTTTTCCCTTTAAACCCTCTTTATTTTGGAATAATACATGGGAGCACTTTGGGTTTTTTTCCATAAACTGCTTCTGCATCCAGAAGTCCTCTGTAAGGAACAAATGGAAAGGGCTCCAAAGACTTGGCTGGCCTTGGGCAGTTGGACTCAATGGTCTTGAGGGTCTTTTCGAGCTATAATGATTCTATGATTCTACATGGCCATCTCAGCTGGCCCTGGTGACGATCACCACTGCTCTGCCCTACCTTGGCTCATGCAAACCCTTTGAACCAGAGATTAGCACCTCAGCAACCCATAATGATTTAATATCTCTAATATCACTGTCTGGTCTCACTTTCTTTAGTTGCAAAACAGCATGAGGTCACTGCAGTCTTCTTGAGTAAAACGCAGGTATTACAGCCGGCGCTGCAGGGCTACGGGTCTTGCCCAAATCCCTGCCAGGCTTTCAACACTTGGCTTGGAACTTCTCACGTCCAGGGCCTGCCATGGGCGTTTGGTTGCTGCTTCTGCTTTAAACATCAATGGAACCATTCAGCCGTTCCCAAAGTCACAGAGAAACAGGTCAGGTTGTTTTGCCTCTTTTACCATAAATCTGTTGGGCTTCCTTTGAGACACAGCCCTGCTCCCCAGGACACAAAGCCAAAGAGAGGAGTCCCTTGGGACCATACTCCAGGCTCCAGGGAAAAAGCAGGAATTGGCAATGTCATAGAGCTGCTTGCTCCATGGGCACCCTTGCCCACCGAGGGTGCCAGCCGAGATCATCTCGAGCTCGTGGGCACTGACGGCATCGTTGGGTTAGAGGATGAAGCAGCAGATGCCTCTAGAAAGGGAAAGGGGTAAAAGAGCAGAATTAGAGAGATTTCAGAGCTGGGGAAGGGGAGCTGCCTGTAAAATCACCCTGCAGCTCCGTTTATTGCAAATTATATAATCACTATTATATAATCACTTTCTTTCCTTCTCCTGAGGGCTGAAGCAAGACACTTTTGGGGGACAAATTAGATCCATAAGGTGCTGGAGGCCATTGCCTGATGAACCTCCCTGTTTGCTGCAGAAAGTGGAGGTTTATGCTAGGGAAGTAGAGGAGGAATCTGGATAGACATAAGACAGATGATAACCCCATGGAAAAGCACTTATAAGAGCCCTGGGTCTGGGACCAGGCACCCCATCCAGCCCCAGATTCGGTGAGTGCTTTTGAACTCGTTATCTCCCTGCCTCCGATGTCACCTATAAAGCCAGCACAATCCCACCCCCTCGGCTCACAGAGGAATGGGGAAAAATGAATTCACTAATGCTTGTCATCCGTGCCCTAAGAGAGCTCATGAGGAAATGAATAATTCTGTCTCCGGAGCAGGGCTTGAATAGCGCGCAGTAAATAAGGCATGAGCCCACGCATTGCTCAACAAGGAGGAACAAGGGGTTGAATAATGGTTCACTGAGCAAGTTTGCACATGGAAAGAGACAGGAGTCCTCGGAGGAAAATCACACCCAGCCATATAGTAAAAGAGAACACGGCAACACGCAGGGGTGCGTGCACGCTCAAACCCTCTCCGTGCGCATCCTTCACTCCTGGTGACATTGAGCACCGGAATAATCTTTCCTGCAGAAGAGGAGCGTGGTTCAAGTCGGAGGCAGCTTTGGGTGCTCCAAAGAGAGTCACCTAGGGGGTCATTTTGGGGTGGAAAAGATATCTTTCTTTCCTGTCTCTGCCCACAAGTGGTTCCCTGCCCACATCTCTCCCAGTGATTGTCTCGAGGGTTTCCTGTTCCCACCGCACGCGCTCGCCCTGGGGCCACCTCCTGCTCTGCGGGAAAGGATGCCCTGCAGCACGGGCTGGGGCTGTGTCATCCCTGGGCTTCCCTGCCCTGGCAGCCAGCCCCAGGGAACGCAACCCCGCACATCAGCCCTGCCAGACACATGAATAATGAACAAGGAGGTGAGAACGGCGAGACTCAATCAGCAAATTAGTGACACGGCTTGGAGTTTATCTATGGGCAGCGTGCACCTTCCTCTGCGGGAGATTGGAGGAGCTCGGTCCCTTCTCCATCAACAACAGCCTTGATCGTGCTCATGGTAAATGGTAGAACTCCCACTCACTGCAGTGGGAGCAGTATAGGAGCACTAGCTTTATTTTATTTTATTTTATTTTATTTTATTTTATTTTATTTTATTTTATTTTATTTTATTTTATTTTATTTTA
>JAUBOD010000924.1:274188-289838 GCA_032353885.1 Nothura maculosa
TATTTTATTTTATTTTATTTTATTTTATTTTATTTTATTTTATTTTATTTTATTTTATTTTATTTTATTTTTATTTCCACCTGGGCTATACAGCGACTTTTTTAAGGCTTCAGGAATATCAGGCTTGTGTACCAGTCCACAAACAGACTGCATAAGGGCCTGCAGGGACCCACTGTAAGATTTTTGAACCTTGCCATCCTATAGAGAATTTTGCCTCTTTTCCAGCACCATTCCCTACAGTTCCACTGTGCAAAGCTCTTGCTGGAACTCCTGTGTTTTTGGGTGCATCTTAAAGCATTCCTTGTCTGCAAGGCTGGGTGACTGTGCTAGGAAGCAAAATAAAAAGAAGGGCTGAAAAAATGTTGTGCAAGGGTCACCTAAGGTCTGAGATTTGCCTATGGACCAGGCATGAGAGTGGCTGCATTTGTCCCCATCCCTGTTTGGAGATTCTGGTCCCCAAGCTGCTCCTCTAGAGATGCATGCGGCTATTCCTAGATAAAACATTTTGAACGTGGAAATAAATAACTTATAAAACAAGGGACCTTCAGCTAGGGAGACCTGTGAGCCTTGACGTTCTCTCAGGTTTCCTCATGTAGCTGCTGCCCTAATCTCCAGCTTAAGAAGCTGAAGGCCACAGGAGTCAGGGAGAGACGGGTGATGCATGAGCCTGGCCTCGCACAGCCGCCCTTTCCCTTCTGCGTGGGTTTTCAGAAGGGCTTCATCAAGGCTGATAAACCTAAAATTAGACTCTCGGGCTCGGGAGGAGTGTGAGCATTTCCCCCAGTCTCTCCTCTCTGTCTCATGGCTGCAGCTTGGTTCGGTTGCTGGTGGTTGCAAACTAAAATTCTTGGATTTTTAGGTGCGGGTTTGGGCTGTGCTCAAGTCCACTGACTCCCCCAGGTCCCGCCTAAGGCCCTAGGTGGGAAAGAGGGCGGTGGGATACAGTCTTATTAGCACAGAAGCACCCTTGTGCTTGCCATGAATACCAGTAAATGATAATTTCCTGTCCTTTACAGCTCTATGTGTGTCTCTCTGCCGGCAAATCCCTCGGGGAAGGGAGTGTCTCCAGCTCTGTGTTTGCTCAGTGCCTTGGACAATGGGGCTGTCTTCCAGTTGGGGCCACTTGATGCTGCCACAATGCAAATAATAACGCTGCTAATAATAAAACGCAGACTTCAATGGGATGTGGGTCACGCCGCACAGCGGCGTTGCCCTTTCTTGCTGACTTGCTTCCTCCCGCTTCCGCGGCAGAAGAACACTTCTACCTCACCAATTCCCAGGGGCGCCTGTCCTCGCTCGTGTTTGGCTCTGCAGGAAGCACCATTGCTTAAGTGACTTGCCCTTCTTTATTTCTTTATATTTCTTTCTTTATTTCTTTTTTTTTTTTCCACTGACGTGTTGCATAAATTCTCTTTCCACACCCTTGGCTCCCCAGGAACATCTGTCTGCTAGGATGATCCTCACCAGGACAGCAGCGTGTGCTCACCGTGCATGGATGTCGCACTCGGTGGGCTATGACTTTCTTCAGCCCCGAAGCTGTGGAAGGACTGGAGATAATGCCAAGGATTACGAGTTTGCTGGAAGTCCACAAGGAGTTTTTTAGGGAAAAGATGTCAGTGTTTGCTTGGAGAGCCCAAGTTTGCTTCTCGTTGTGCCTAACCACCCTGTTCTGCATCATCTAGTGCAGCGCGGCTTGTCCTGGGAGCCCAGCCAGCTTATTCAGAGCCACCTCCTCTATTTCTGCACAGCGGGGCATATCGAGCACAGACATGTGCCTAGGCCATGGACAGATACCATCTTCTGCCTGGACGAGGTGGGAGGAATCACGGACATCATCTCCTCCTGTGCATCACCCCGTCTGGCTGGGGCAGCACTGCCCGACGCGCTGGTGGATGTGCTCGTCTGGAGGGTTCACTGCAGACAAAATGAGCAGGTTTGGCTTAAACAGTCTGAAATATCCCTTTTTATTATTGTTGTTGCAAGTTTTGGGTGGATAATACCCCTGTGAGACAGCAATAACCCCCTGCAGATATGGCTGGGTAGCAGGGTACCCAGCTGAGGAAGCTTTGCTCCACATGGTGCTTGGTGGGTGTGATGGCAACCAGGTTAACTATGAGACTAGGGCTGCTTTCAATTTTGCTTTTTGTAGGATGTTTCACTGACCAAAACCAAATGGCTCTTGGCTAAAATATCTCTTTTTTTTGGTTGGAATTTTCCAATTTTTTGGACAAAAATACACACGTAGGTTTCAATTTTCTGCTGCTTAATCTACCTTCTCAATTGGAAAACTGGAAGCAAAGTGAAAAAGGAGGAGATATTTGTGAGGCCTTGATAAAAAAGCATAATAATCAAGCAACAAAATCTGTGAAAATTTTTGAACGGAACAACCATTTTTGTAGAGAATATATATAACATTTTCCAAGTGGCTTTACCAGTGACCTGTAATTAAAGAAGAGTCCAAGCCACAAAGTTCAGAACCAGACTTTCCCAGAATTTATGGGTGTCCCTGTCTTGTTTGGGTTCAGCCCATTCCCAAACCTGCCAAGTGCAAAGTGGAGATCCAGCTCCCACCTCTCCGGAGGCTGGATGTAGATGGTTTGGAACCATCTCCTCGGATAGAGTATGAGCATCTTTCCCTGGCACAGAGGTCCTGGCTCATTTCCACCCTGTCCACCCTGTTTTTTTGGGTATGGGAAGCAGGATATGCTGTGATGGGAACATGACAACCCCATTGCTATGTTGACTCCTACAGTCACATCCTTCATCTTCTAATTTGGACCAGGTTCCTGGTGCCTGTGGTCTTTGCTATATCCACATCTAGTTTCATGTGCAATAGCAGATGGAGAAGGACACAACCTGCAGCGTAGCAGGGACAGGCACGGAGAGGCTGTCGCCCGTTGGAGGTGTTTTTGCAGCTTGCTGCTCATGCTCCCACTGGAATACAGTTAATGAATCACCACTATGTGATGATATGTGATCATTATGTATTACAGTGCTTTGGAAATCAGGGCCGAACAGCAAAAAAATTGAGAATGGCAATAGAGAGAAAAAGGACAGAAAGCAAAAGGAAGGGAACTGCACATTTTGTTCAAGTAACAGGAGTAGTTTCAAGCTACAAATTGCAAGAAGACCCAGAGAGGTTCCTTGTTCATGGTGGTGTAAGAGGTAGCTCTGCAAGGCTGGGTCTAGGGCACTGAGTGAGGGTCTGAGTTCTCCTTGTGTTAGGGGAAGTGCAGAAACATCTGCATGTCCCTCAAGGGATGTATTTCCCTATGGGATATTGATATTATGGGCCAGGTTTTCCAGCAAGTGCCACATCTTGGATGCTGACCTCTATAGCAAACCAGACCCTCTCATTGGTGCCAAATTCCTGAAACTCTGGCCCTGGGCAGTTTTGAAAATATGGCCACACCTGCCCTCATTTCACATTGTTATCAGCTTCGGAAAATCTTGAGATTGGCCTGATTTCAGTATTGTTTGCAATTCCTTCTGCCAGGTGTTGTTTGTGGAAACGCGCTGTCCTCGCCACGGCGCATTATGTCTTAGAACAACTGAATCCCTTGCTTTGGACCCAAACCAATGTACAATTCCGACAGGCTAATAAAAATGCGTGTTTTATTTGATTCTTGTTAATATGCTGGGGTGGTTTGCAAGGAATTCCAGGGGCTGATGAGAACAGGCTACCTGTCTTGCTCCTTGTTGAGACTGGTAGGGGCACGCTGCCAGGAACAGCTGTTTCTTAATTGCACAGACACTTATCTTGTTCTGACACCATATGCAAACATTAATGTTTTTCTGCAAATACAAATTTGGAGACTGACGGAGTGAGTTTGTGAAAGCTGTAGGATTTTCTTGCTGCTCAAAAGATGTGGATGGAGGGAAAAGTCCTGGGGACATCTCCCAAACTCAGCATATGGGAGATGCTCTGCTCGGCAGACCGAATGGGTTGTTAGAGATTCCAGAAGTTTTTCCAAGAAAGGCTTCAAAATATTAAAAAGCAAATCGACCAACACAGTGATGGTGTCCCCAGGATCAGTCTGGCAGCACTTGTTGAGCCCATGACACCCAACACCTGGTCCCAACCATGAAGCCTGATCTTAGATATAAAACCACTGCTGAGCTGCAGTTTTGAAAATCAAAGATTTTTAGATATTTGGGGCTTAGCCTTTCTGGCAGGAGGATTTCAGAACTAGTAAATGTCTGCTTGGTGACAAGTTCCAGCCTAGCAGTCATTCTTCCACAATTGGAACCTTAATTTTTGCAAGCAAACCTCTGTTTCCCTCCTTCATTTCCCATTCACTGCTCGAAAACTCCAGCTGCTCATCGTATAGGAGCAGGTCAATGAGCTAGGAATGATAATTAAGATTAAAGAATTAATCTGATGCACTCAGCAGTATGGAATGAAATTGGATTCATTTTGTAGGGAGCTACTCAGACAGGATGTTTGAAGTCTGCTGTGCGAGGGAATAAACAGATTGGCTCTCCAGAACGGAGTCTGCTCTCGCTTTTCCCAAAGCAGTTCAAATTGGAAGTGTTGGCTGAATTCCTCCTTGGCTTGCACCAGGAGCCTCACCAGGGTGGCCAGAGGTGCCACCACTGCAGGGCTGCTGTGTCACCTCTGCTTTGTGATGGCAACAAAATTCACCATTTCTTATGCTTTTAATATAGCCCCGCTACCTTGCTGGTGGCCCCGGAGTCCTCACCCATGCAATGGTCCCCAATGGCTTTTGGGGCTCCCTCCTGAGCTGCCCGGGCTTAGGTGGCCCTTAGGACTTGCTGTTGTCCCCACCAGTGTAAGTCACTGCTCATTCCAGCCTTGCAGCTGCCTATGTGAAGACAGCACCAATTCCGCCGCCCACGCCTGCGCCAACCCCAATCCCTAATTTTCCACCCCAGGAAAGGCGTCTCCGCGCTTGGGCGGGAGCGCTGCTCCGGATCCCCAGCGCCGGGTTGCTTTCATCCAAGGGTTTTATTTTCAGTGCTGGTCCCTAAAGCCAAAAGGCCGCCCCTCCCTGTGCTCCGACCGCCTGTGCTCCGTAAACAGCAGGACAAGGAGCCGGACAGGGAGCAAGCGCTGGGAACGCCGCTCCGGCTGCAAGGAGGGGCTGCAGAAGCCGGCGTGAGACATCTCCCTTGGTGTTACCATGATTTATAATTAAGGTTTCCCTGGTGAAGACATGAGATCACCGGGAAGGGGAACCTGGAAATATCTCTGCCTCTTGTTCAAGGCATGACATTTAAGATTGCCCCCACTAAAGGCCAGGCCTTGAGCAGAAAACAGCAGCTGGAAGAGGCGGTGTTGGTCATCATCCGTCTGCCTGCCCCTCTCATCCTCTCTCCCGTGAGAAATCCTATGGAATTTTGCAGCAAGATTAAACTGAGTCACTACTCTAAGCCCCCGCTACAATGTACAAGAGGGTGCTTTGAGCACGCTCTTCCTAGAGCTTCTTTTCAAGAATCGGAGGCAAGTTAATCCTTTTCTCTTGTGAATCACTCCATTTAACATAAACTAACGGCAGCTAGTTGCACTAATGCCATTTAATGTAAATTATTGCTTTCCCGGGCTCAGGCTCAGTGCTCGGGAGCGCGGCTTTGCGCTGCGTCCGTGCACACGCTGGGGCCGTCCATGTGCTCCTGTCACCCAGCCAAGGCCTTCGGCTCCCCCGGCTTCTTCTGTTCTCCCAAAGGACAAGCGCCTCTTGCACAACACGGGTGCATTTCACTCGCAGAATTCACAACTTCCTGGTTTTCCCTAAAAGGACAAGCGAAATGTCACTATGCGACCAGGACAGGGGTGAGGAATTGCTTGCCAAGGACCCCATAGGGAAAGCAGCCCGGGAAGGGGACGGGCACACGATGCCAAAGGGAATCCCACTCGTTGCTGAGCCACATTCCAGCTGCGAGTCAGTAGTGTAAGTCAATGTGCTCATTAGTATCTTAAAAGTGCTTGAAATTAAGCGTTTACTGAGGTGTTTTGCTGACACAGTGCCCTGAATGACAGGCAGGAGCAACACGTGGCCCTGCTCCTACCTGCAGTCTCCTTTGGCAAGTGGCTCACAGCTCGTTGTCCACTGAGGATGATGCTGGGCGCCCTTCCTCCCATGGGGGACGTGCCTGAGGAGTGGGCCTCAAGTTTCCAGCGCTTGCAAAAGCCGATGTGCAAAATTCAGGTGGTTTTAACCCACACACGCTGGGATGGAAAAATCCCTGGGCACTGGTGGTGTCGTGTGGCTCATTCCTTCCAGGCAAGGAGGCAGTGATCGGGTTCGACCCAAGCTGTGAAGGGCCCGTGTTGAGCTGGGCTCAGGAGCCCTTGGCCAGCGCCGGGAGCATCCCCGGCACGGCCGCTGTTTACCTGGCTGCACAACACGCTTAAAAGGAATATTCTAGTTCGGTCAGTCAAATACTGGAGCTCCATTGAGGAATATTTTCCGTCTGCAAGGGAAAAAAGTCTCAGCGCGTTCCAGGCAGTCTGCTCAGACGCGGGGAGCGATCCAAGGTGCCGGGTTTCCACACGCACAGACTTCCCTCCGAGCATCCTGGAAGTCCCATTAATAATCCCAGGTGCCGACACGGCTGCTGGCCCGTGCGGGGCCGGCGCATGAGCAGGACATGGGCAGGGCAAGGCCGGGCTGCAAAAACAGCTCGGCTGCTGTATCCAGCCTTTCCTTTGGATAGAGCAGTAAAAGCGCCTCTCTTTTCCATGCATTCCCAGCATTGCACAGAGCCAGGCTATAGCGCTTACCGGAATAGACTTGCCCAAAAGGTTTTCATTAACATTTTACCGTGAAAAAAAGACCCACGCCAGCCGCATGAGCATGTGGTTTCAATCCGTGAAAACACTGATTCATAGAGCGCTCAGGGAGCAGCCCCTTGTCCGTGTGCGGAGCGCCGCTGCTTCCCGCCTTTCCCTGGCCGCGGGTGCCGCTCGTGGGACGCGCGGGACGGAGGTGATGCGTGGCTGGTGGTGACGGCCCCTTGGCCGTCCCTCCGTGGAGCCGCCCTCGGAAAAGGCCCAAGTCACGATCCCGATCCCGCTGGTGACGGCATCTGGCGGCTCGTCCCGCGGCGGCAGCGGCCGGGGGGCTCTTCCAGCTGGCGCTGGCAGCTCCGCGAGTGCTGGGAAGGGCCGAGCTCCAGCCAGGCTCGTTTTGGGGATGAAACAGAAGGAAATAGTAATTTGTGAGGGGAGAGAACGCGATGGAGAAGCAGCCAGTGAGAGGGGAGGAAGATAAGGATGGGAAGGTCAGAAACTCTGTGCTGGCGCTGGACCAGCATCATTCCTGCTCCTGAGCACTGTTCTCCTGCTTGGTGACGTGTAGACACATTTGGAAGATCTAAGGCTCCTGCAAGAGACTGAGACCTCTGGCAGAGGAAGGTCTTGAGCTGCCCCGTTTGGATGGACAATATCCATTGCCAGATACTTCACATGGACAATATCCATTGCCAGATACTTCAGAGGGACAACATCCATCTCCAGATACTTCAGATGGCCAATATCCATCCCCAAGTACTTCAGATGGACAATTTCCATGCCCAGGTACTTCTCCATCCTCTCAGGCAGCTCCCAACCTTGCCAACAGCCACCGCTGGAGAGGGGCCATGGTCTGAACTGGAACGTCCATCCTGGATGACCTTCTCCCTTGGTGGCATTGTGTTGTCCCCAGCAGCACGTGCTCCCCATGGACATGGGGCTGGCCATGTTCTGGCTGGGTGGTGGCATCACAAGGTGACAGAGCTCAGCAGCTGGCCCTGAGCTGGGCTGGGTTTTATCCTTTTATCCTGGTTTTTAGCCATCCCCGCAGGATGAGTCACCAGCAAGGCCTCCCCCGGCTGCCCCTGCCGTGGGAGCCACAGCAGCTCCATGGACAGCAGAATTAGTCACAGGTTCAGAAAGGCTCCTTGGCTGGGGCTGGGGACACCAGGTCTCACAGCATGTTACTAACGGAGACCTCTGACCATGAGGGTCCCGCTGCTCCCTCAAAATGAGCCACTTCTTAGGGCTCCCATGCGCAGGACACAATTTCACTGATCCTGAACCCAACTCTCGATGTCTTCAGCGCAGATCTTGATACCTCTCTCTTGCTGCAAGACCCCCTGCATGAGCCAGGCTTGCACCACGCTGGATTTGTGCTGGCACCCTGGCCCTAATCCAGGGATCCTTCTCCTTCCTTCTGCTCTGTGCTGCTTCTGGGGGAAGGCACCATGACTTTCCAGGTGTTTTTTCCTTGGCTTTTCTCTGTTCTTCATGGTAAAACATCAATGGAAGCTAACTACCTTTCTTACTGGGCCTCAAGTGATGCGAGGGGGAGGAAGGACCAGAGACGCACCAGGGGAATCATTTCATTTCTGGTGTTAAAAGTGCCCTAAAGTCACGTTTGCCAATTTATAGTGGGGATTTATCAGCTCTGGAGATGGGGCCGGCTGCAGAGGATGCAGAAACAACCGTAGACTTTATCTGGCCCCATGCAGAGGGCAGTGGCTCAGCTCAGCTCGCAGCAGCAGCAGGAAAGCTCAGCAGAGCAGCGAGCAAATGCTCACAGCAAGAGCCCTCCTAGCAGCGTGGAAAGGGAATGTCCCCAGCTCTGCTCCAGAAACACTGCAGCACTTGGACAACCAGGAAAAAGAAGTGATTTTTAGCATGAGCTTGGTGAAAGAGCGCAAAATCAACACGCCGAATACGGGAATATGCAAAATCAATGCACCCCAGGGCTGAGGCTTGGCTTTGCTGCCCCTGTTGTGCCAAATGGGCTGAGACCTCTCCATTTCAGCCCAGAAGAGTTTCAGCTCCAAAGGGACCATTCACCTTTGCTGATCCCCTTTCTGCTATGCAGCCACAACAACCTCTTGGGATGCAGGAGCAGATGCAAGGAGCAAGGTGGCCTCGGTGACCTCCAAAGGACCCTCGTGTCCCTCCAGCCTCCGTTCTCGCCCTTGAGCTGCCGCCTTGGTCGCTTGCAGCCCATGCAGCCTGCTCGGAGCTCGGGCTCTCTCTTGTGGCTGCCGACGTGCAGCACACGGCACCTCTGCAGCCTCCGCAGCCTCCTCATGCCGAGGCCGGCCTGGAGGCCGCTGGGCTGCTCATCCACGCAGCTCCCATGCCAGGAGCCATGGGGGATGTCCCCATTCTTGGGGCATCCTCCGCTCGCTCTTTGCCTGCTTGGAGCCTGGACAGATCCAGGCCGCTCGGATGCTCCTGTGGCGGAGGCTCCTGCTCCCTTCCAGGGTCTCCTGCAGGGAAAACTCCCACCAAGATCCCAAGGTTGGGTTGCTCTCCATACCCTGTGCAAGGTGACAACAGGCAGCGCTCAGGTCTGTGATCCATCCCACGTCCATGTGTTTCAGGATTGCATGGCTTTCCTGATGGCACCCATGTGCTGGGCTTATTGCACTTAATAGGTCTCTAAATGGGCTCTTTCTATCCGAGTGCTCCCCATAAGTGTCTCCATCACCGTCTTACATGACTAATAATGCTGCTGTTGTCTTCACCTGCTCTGTGAGTGGAGCAGGACGCGCTGCCACCCGCTCTGCTCTGTGCCAGGTCCCTGGCCACGCGCTCCGGGCTCTCTCCCGCTTCCCATTGGAAAGCAGAGCGGAGTTTGTCCCTTCCTTTCAAGATAAGAGCAGAGGAAGGAGCAACTTCCACCTATCTGCATGGCCTGGTGAGTGGGGAGCCGGGGCTGGTGTCTCCATGGTGGGACACTCCATGCTGCAGTCACCAGTGCCCAATATCCTTGTGGTTCCATCCCTTGTGGTTCCATCCCTGTGGTTCCATCCCTCCATCCAGCCAGTGCCTCTCGCCTTGGTTTATGGCACTCACCCAGCATGGGCTTGCTCTCCAGCTCAGGTTTAAGATGCCTTCACTGCAGAGCTGCGTTAAGTGAGTGGATAACTGCGAGCTGCAAAGTCTTGCTCTCCAGCTCAGGTCTAAGAAGCCCTCGGTGCAGAGCTGGGTTAAGCAAGCGGATAACTGCGAGCTGCAAAGTCTAGTGTGCTCCAACGCAGTTGCTCCTTGAGGTCCTTGCCGTTGACTTATGGGACAAACAGGGCACTTTTTCTGCTTTTAATCATCAGGAAGCAGCAATGCTCGCCCGTCTCCATGGGAAATCCTTCCTTGCTGTGGCCTGTGATTGCATTTGCTGCAGGCAGATGCAGAGCCACAGCGGAGGCGACGCATCCGCGTTCCTCGTTCCTGTCCCTCTGCTGCCCTCAACTGCATCTTGCAGAAACTCCCGCTCATCTCTGCATGTCCCAGGGCCAGCACGACCAGTAGCCTCCTCCTCATGTGCTCGGCCATGTCCCCAAGGTGTCTCCTGGCAGCACAGCAAGGGTTAAGAGCAAAGCTCGTGTCCGTCAAGCAGGAGCAAAACACTCCATGTCCAGGGGCTGTTTTGTTGATCCGTGCTATTAAGCAACGGATGGTTTGGGGAAGCGGTTCAATTCCAGCGCTCACATCTGTTCCCAGTGCAGCCACGGCGGGCTGAGGCTGGCAGTGCTGGGCAGGTGCCGCGGGATCTGGTGAGCATTAGGGAATGTTCACCCGGAGCCTCCGATGCTGCCAAAAAGGGTGCGGATGGGACAGATGTTGGTTCATTACTGTCAACTCGTCATCGTGGAGGTTTTAAGGGAACATTTGTTTGCTAAGGAAACACAGCTGTTACCAAGAAATTTGTTTTTCTTTTCTTACTTTTTTTTTCCTTTCCTTTTTTTTTTGGCTGAAGAGCAGAAAAAGGGAAAGCAGGACTTAGGAGGACCTGGTGCATCCGTCTGGGAATGCTCCTGCTCCGCCGTGGTCCAGCTCCCAGCACCGTCATTTGCTTCCATAAGCAGACCTGCTAGATCATCATTCCAACCACCAACCCATCCCACAGCAGAGTCACCTACAGTGGGAAGGAGAGGGCAGCTTGGCCCAGGGATTGCCCTGCAGCAACATATCCCTATGCCTATCCCTATCCTATCCCTATCCCCATTCCTATCCCTTATGGGGCCTTGCACGCACTTTTTCCCTTTTATTGATTTCTATCCTTGAGCATTTCTGTCTCGATGGATTCCACAAGGAATGTGCAAACGAGGTGGCAAACATCTCCAGGACTCAAGAAGCTATTGAAATAATTCACTTTTCTTAATAACTTCCCTCCTGCTGGTGGGATAACATTTACAAACCACTAAAACCTCTCAGAGGAGCAGCCTCCCTTCGGAGATATTCCAGCTGGGAAGTCAACTCTGGGGTGCTCAGGCAGGAGGATGAAATACGTAGGTGACTGCAGTATTTGTGGTGTATTTTTTGGTTTATTATTTGGTTTATTATTTGCACAGGGTGAGAGGGATCCCTGATACAGCTGGCAGGGCTCAGTTTAATGCAGCTTTATTTGGAAGTCTTCTCCCCATACGACCCCAGATCAGTCTCTCCTTGCTGGAGGTAACATGACAGGGAATTTCTATCTGCTCCAAACTCTGGAATTCCCAGTCCAAATGGCAGGAAAGGGGTGCAGAGCCTGAGCCCCGGGATCCTCCGGGGCTTATTAATGTTAACTAAGAGTTGGATGTTGCGACTTCCCGAACGAATCTGCTGAAAATGACTGTTATATACTGACTGCCTGGATGGATAATTAAACAAATAACAAAAAGGAAATGCAATTTTGTTGTATCTCCTGGGAGTGTTATTGTTAGTTTACTCTTTTTATCAAAAGACTTAAGAAAAAAAAAAAAACTATGCAATTTAACAGTATTGCTTTTGTAAACAATTTGAAAATCCAATAACTGTAAAACTTATGACATGTTATTAAAATGTCTTATTTCCTCCCTATAAGTGAAAAAGCAATTCCAATCTTGGATGCTATAATTTAATTATGCACTTTAGGTCCGAGAGATACCGTAATTCTCCGTACTCGATATGTCCTTGTGGCAGGCTCGGGAAGCCCAGGCATCGCCGAGCTCCTCGGGTCGCTTTCCCTGACACTTTCCTTGGGAGAATCCTTGCGCTTCCAGGTGGTCGGGTTGTTTAATGCTCCTCCCTTTGGCTGGCACGCCCATCTCTGCTCCATCATTTCCTGTAGATAAATGAATCAGAATTAAATAAATCGCCAGGTTGCTTCTGAAAGCAGCTCCCTTGGAAGGACGGACACACGGGAGCGGGATGGAGCTGGTGATGTGGATACAGCATCCCACATCCTGCCTCCCGTATCCCACCTCCTGCATCCCACATCCTGCCTCCCACATCCCACACCAGCTCCAGCACCCCACGTCCTTCATCCCATCTCCTGCATCCCACCTTCCTCATCCTGCATCTTGCATCTCACCTCCTGCATCCCACCTTCCTCATCCTGCATCCCACCTCCCGCATTCCGCCTCCCACCTCCTACATCCCGTCTCCTGCATCCCACATCCCAGCAGTCCTTCTCCCACCCGAGCACCCACCAGAGGTGCCCACAGCACGGTGGGATGCTCGGGATGCTGCGGCATCTGCAGCTCCTTTTGGGGTAAAACAGGGCAGAACTGGGTCCTTAGGGACAGAACTGGGCGAAGGAAGGAGAAAAAGAGGCAACCGTTAAAAATAACAACAAGGATCCGCTTCCATATTGCCCATAAATAAACGAGGGCAGAAAACTGCACAAGATGTGTCATAAACCGGGAGCTTTTAAAAAATGCTGAAAGTTTCCAAAATTAATTTTCTTCATTTTACTTTATTAAAATTGCTTTCATTTATCTCCCGTGTTAAATATTTTATTTTTCCATATTAATGGCTGCAATTTCGACTGCAGCTTGTTTCTGTCATTAACACTGTACAAACTTAATATCATTAGTAGTTTTTTCCCTTAATTATGTGAGCGGAGAAGAAAAACATCAAAGTTTCCGTGAAATTGGAATAGTATATCTAAATTGCCTCATGTTTATTTTAACATTAACAGTAAATGAAGCTAATGGGCTTTTATATTATTAAAAGCAGCCATTTGTGTCCTGCCTGCTGTAATGTATAGCAAAGCTTTAAAAGATGTTAAATAATTAGTTATTTAATAGGGATGTGCAGAATAGATCAAACAACAAGGCAAACTTCCTGGGGAACAGGAGCCCTGCTGCAAACCAGGGCCCTCGGCAAGGCTGGAAAATGGTTTGTTTCCTAAATTTAGCTTTTGTCCCACTGTTAATGGGATTGTTTCATTTGCAGCAGTGCCCGGGAGCCGCGTGTCCTGCAGGGATTTGGGGCGGCCGGGGTGTCCCAGGGGCTTTGGAGCACTCACAAACTCATCCCAGCCTCTTGCCCTGGGCTGGTTTGGGCTGCAATGGTCACATTTTGGGTAGCTGGGATGCAGGATCCAGCGCACACAGCATCGCTGTAGGGTGGAAGATGCTCTTGGAGCAACTGACTCCAAACTCCTACCAAGAAATTCCTCCTCTCTTCCTGGGAAAGAGCCTCTAATTTTCCAATTATCTGAGTCAAGCTGCAGGTTTAACATCTTCCATTAATTGCAACGAGGCAGTTCAATGTCACCTCTTAGTGTGTCTCACTCGGCTCCTCCTTCACCCACTCGTGTCTCCCACGCTCCTGTGCATGGAATTGCCACCACCAACCACTGCCTTTCTCTCTCCCTCACTTTTCCTAGCAGCACTGGGATCAAACCGTCTATGTACAAGTGAAGAGCAGGAACTGGGCACATATTTTAGCCGAGCATCCACCTGAGTGAAGGAAAGCGAGGCTCAGATGCAGGAAAAGAGGAGTCGCTCAAGCTGACTAGGCCCTTCCTAAACCTCTTCCCTGCAGACTCATAGACGCGGCTTTTCCAAACTTGAGTGATTCGTTGAAGAACAGATTAAAATTCTCTTTTTCCCCATTTTTCCCCCGTGAAAGCAGCAGCGCGGGGCCTCGGGAGAGGGTAACTTAGCAACTCCACCGCAGGGATTAGCAAAATTGCCTCCAGACCCAACCGGAGCAGCGGCGTTTCCTGCCGGCAGCCGCTCTGTGCTGCATTAAAGCACTTGCAAAAGAGGAAAGGGAGGGGAAAAAGTTGGGATTTGGGGCTGCTGGAATGGGAGAAGAGCGTGGATGATCCGTGGGTTGGGATGCGGCGCCCTCCACTCACCTGCCCTGCTCCATTTGTGCTGCACATTTACAAGAGCTGCTTTGGCATAGGGAATTTTGGCAAATAAAATTATAAGTTTCAAATTCGCTGCATGAGGAAGAAGTTGGAAAAGAGATATCAAAGCCCCTGGAGAGTCTAAAACCATAGGGAGGTTTCCCTTAAAATGAGCCGTGCGCCTGCGATGTGCAAGAAGGAAACTCAAAGGGCCCAGAAAAAATCACCTTGTCAGAGCCCGGGCCTCCTGTCATTTATCTTCCAGTCCTTAAGACATATTAAAATAGATTTAAAAGGACTCTTTAAGATTTTGCTCTTTAAGGAGCACATTACTGCTACATAGGCTTTTGCTTTAATTAAAATAGGTATTGAAATCCTCCATGAAGCTTCAGTGCGCCTGTTAAGGCTGCAGTTTTGTGATGTGCAGCACAGGCAGAATATGCTGCTGTAGTTATTTTGCAACAAGGCACAAGTCTTATTAATTTAGTTCAATCAAATCAAAGCTGCTTTAATTTACAAAGCAATAAAATCTGCAAGCCTTGCTTTAGATCAAAGAACTAAAACCAGCCCAAACGCATGCGGAATGTTTATTTTGTACAATGGTCCATAACTGCATTTATGTGATTTAAAAGCTTTTCAAAGCATGTGATAATATTACATGCATATAGAATTGTGTCCTTGTTGTGGATCATTACTCCCCATGGAGGCCAAAAAACATTTGCAATTCAACTCCTACCTAAAATATTTCCTTTAACGTATATATTTTATTTTCTTGTTTGAAATAGGATCTTGATCATAATTCTTTTTTTCTTATTTTTTTGTGGGGTTGTGATGCAAAATCATTTACTCGGAGGGATGGTGATGCTGGATGGCTTGGACCACAGAAAATGCAGCCTGTCTTTTCCAGCTTTGCCCAAAAGGACTATATTTGCAAGATTTGCACTGCTGAAAGGGAACTTTGCATGCAGCCACCTGCCTAAACACTACACGAAGCCCAGCACAAAGTCAGGCACAAACAGAGCAAAACTCCCCATTTCCCAGCAAAAAAAGGGTTGATGTGGGGCTGGCCAAGCAGGGAGTCCCTGCATGCCCAAAGAAGCTCCATGCTCCCAAACTTGGGAATAATCTGGATCCAAGGACAACCCCGCTGTTGTTCCCTCAAAACTGGAAGGACTAGCCTTTGATTTCAGCCATAGGGAATTTGGTACCACAACATCTGCTCTTCCATACTCTAGAAGGAAGGGTGAACACATCGTTGGTGAACATGTTGTTTTCTCTTTCTTACATATTCTTGCAGTATTTCTGCTGGAGTTTGGGGATAATGCAAATCCCAAGCCAAAACTGAGCTTTCTCTCCTCTTCCTTCCCCTTTTTGTTCAGTCCAAGAGAGGATATAAAAAAAAACAAAAACAAACAAACAAAAAAAACCCCCTATCAGTTTCATCATTCAAGATTGTTGCAATAAAGAACCCAGCATTTAGAAAGGAAATCAGTAATAAGACAACAAACTATGGTTGGAAACCTCCTCAAATTGCCAGGGCTTCCTAAAACACAAAGCAGGACAAAGCCACACAGATCA
>JAUBOD010000924.1:441360-455187 GCA_032353885.1 Nothura maculosa
AGCTGTAACCCAGGCCAAACATTTGACTCTTGAGCTGCTGGGAAAGCTCAGTAAAGTTAGCCCAGCAGAGCCCAAGTTTGTGCCCCATCCACAAGCACTCCCAGTTTCCCCAGGGATGCGGGATGTGCAGCTCCGAGGGAGCCCTGCGGCGCCGCGCGGGCACATTGAGTGGATTCGCTCAATCCACTGGGTTCACGTTGCCCCAGCGGCTGCCCACTGATACAGGGAATCTAATCCTAAATCTCATTAGGTTCCACAAACAATTTGGCCTCTTTCCCCAACAAAGTCACCATCCTGGACTGCCGAATGTTTATGTTTTATTTCTCAATTCCCTTTTTTCTCTCCATTCCCCCGCCCTTGTGATTTTCCTTTTGGTAAATATTTCTCCGTTGGAGAAGTCTAGCCAAGGGAGACTTAAAAAAAGCAGGCGAGCAGCAGAGCCGGGGTATCAATCATTTACCTCCGATTCCCCGGGGATGAGGCGGGGAGCAAGAACAGCAAGGTAAAAAGTTAAAACCGGCCGAACCACAGCACAGCGCTCTTTGAAGAGCATCCAAATCTATTTCTTCCAGTGTTGAGGCCCTTGCAACTAGTGCCAGGATGTGAAAAAAAAAAAAGAAAAACCTAGCTTGCTTCCAAAAGTGAATTTTTCAGCATCAAGCCAAACTACTCAATGTTAATTTGGTTATTTGGCAAAAAATAACAATAACACTAGTACCTGAACTGTTGCCATCTGCATCCAACAGATTCCGGCCTGCCTATTTCCCGGTCCAAGAATTACAGCAGATACTCCTGACTATTTTTAAAAAAACATATTTTGTTATTTTAAAGGTTTATCATTTAACAAAGCCTTGCATCACATTGGCAACAGACCGACACTGTATCTTGCACAGGAACACGGGATGAGGTAAGAAAAAGCTATATATCAATCACATAAACACTTTTGAGGTCAAATATTGGCTTCTCCTTTCCTGTTGTGACACAGTCAACGTGAGGGAGAGGAGGGTGTCCCTCGGCCCCGCTCTCACTGCACAGAGGTTGGGAATGGCCCGGCATGGGATGTGGGATGCGGAATGTGCGATGCTCTCCGTCCGTTCCCAGAGCTCCAGTTACGTTGTCGCCCCTGATTGCACTGGGATTTAAGCACCAGGTCCCATCGTGGAGCTTTGCCTGGCACAGGGCCTTGCTGCTCCTCAGAGCTCCCTGGGATGTGCAGGTCTCACCAGCTCCGTTCCCAGCATGGAGATGCTCCCGTACCTTGATGCAGTCGGCAGTGCGAGCCCCATTCCATGTTCTCCTGGATCCGCATCTTTCCCCTTCTGAAAGCATTCCCGATGAGGCAGCACTGAGGGATTAACCTGTTCTCCCAAGACAGGGAGAGTGTGCGATCTGAAGGGGTCTCTGCACAGATCCCGGTCCCTCTCACAGCAAGGCTGGACAGTCTCCAGGAAGGATAATCAATGGAGAAGACATCTGACCCACATAGGTCCCACAGCCCTCGAGCTACGGAGCTTGGAACCAGCGGCACCAACCACAGCCTGGGGCCAAGGCTAAAAAATCCTCCGTCCAGCTCCTCAGAGGGTCAGGATTGATATAAACACAATGGAATTTCACCTGATTAAGGCCTTTCCTCCTGGTGCTGGATATAGGATTTCCTGTTCTGAAGTATGCTCGAGTATGTTATTTCCACGCCAGGAAGGGAAAACAGGATTTCCCTGGGAAGAAATAATAATTTTATATATATTATATTGGAGTAAAAAGATAGGCAAGAAATCCTATGTCTCAGCAGTGTAGAAATGGGGATGTGCTGCAGTTGTGCTCATCCTCCTCCCAAAGCGCCTTAAGAGGGAAAGCAAATCCCAAAGCACAGTCCCAGTTGAGGCCAGGAACAGGGGGAGACCCACAGGCATCTGCACTATTAACATTTGGGGGTCTGAAGGAGCTGGAACCCCCAGGGGAAGCCTCGGCCATGAAGCCATAGGGATTTGGCAGATGAGAACCAGCAGCTGGACACAAATCCTACCAGGCACTTGGAGGAAGTGCAAAACAACCCGGCCTTCACCAACCTCCAGCCCAAACTCCCACACGGACACGCAGGAAAGGGGATGAGCCCAAAGCACCCCAGAATTTGGAGCAGGGCAGTGTTGCTTGTTCAGTAAAACATTAACACTGGGGAGCTACATTAAACCTCCCGAGTAAAGTCTGACCTAATCAAAATTCCCCCACGCAGGACACACACTGATATTCATGTGGTATCCTGCAAGAGGACCGAAAGAATGAAAGCAGTTTATGGTGCTAGGATGATAAAACAGATCTCCGGGACATCTTTCAGCAGAGCAAGCAAAATAGTACTGCAACTGTTAGTGATCCTGGTGAAAATAAACAAAGTGGCCCCAGCGAAGCTCCGATTGTACCGTGCGGCTCGGTGGGTGGCTTGCATAGCATTACGGGTAACAAGGTCTCTTTTTCAAAGGCGGCATTTCCATTTAAAAAGAAGGGAAAGAAATATGCATTAGGAGAAGTGGGCATTCTAGGAGGTGCAGGAGCCAGGGACCGGCTCCGGGCAAAAAGGCATCAACATCCCGGCTACTAATCCATCCCGGAGCTCCAACCCTCCTGCTTGGCAAACGCTCTCTCCACTCGTTGCTTTCTCCCCACGGATACTCGGCCGTGCACAAGGATGGAAGGGCCTGCACCGAAGCCCCTTTTAAGAGCAATCCTGTAGGAGCGGTTCGAGTACAAGGCTCCCAGGGAAGCCTCTTCCCAGGGAAGGCTGCAATAAGCCTGGAGACCTCCAAGAACAAAACACTACAAAAAAAAAAGCAAGAGGGAAAACAAACAAAGAGCTTGGACTGCTTTCAGAGGAAACCAAGAGCAGCTCCGAAAAGGATTTCATGCCCGCAGGCAAATGTGCAGTTGCAAAGAGACTGATAAACTAGTTTTTTCTCAAGCATAAAACAATCTACAAAACTTCTTCGCCAGGAGTCCATAAGCAACCCAAAACATTATCTCGTTACTAAAATCATGAAATTTTTGCTAATGATTATGTAGCAAACCTGCTTTATCCCAGCAATTGAAAACAAAAGGGAATGTCCAGGTGAGCCAAGTGCCACATGTTAATGGCCCTGGTTTTGGCCACCCCAAAGCCAGTCCACACCAGGAGACGCTTTGGCTGATGCATGCGGGGCAGGTCAGTGCCCGGTGTCCAGTTCTTTCCCCTTCTGCCTGATGCTGGGATCGATATTGAGGCTCTTTCTTGGTCATAACTCTGGTGCAGAGGCACTTCTGACTGAGCAGGCAGCACCAGGGTCCAGCTCCTCACCCAGCCCTGCTTCTGCACCGCCAGGCAAAATGATGCCTATTTCTCTTAAAAATAAATTTCAGTCCCCCATCTTTCAGTAATCTCATCTTTCAAATGCTTTTTTAAATAGATGTCAGGTTCAGGGGCACTCCAGTGCCCAGATTATGTTCAAATGATCAAAAAAAATTAAGAGTTTATAAAATCCCATCTGAATACAAAAAGTTAAGCAAAACATTGTCATGAAAACATTTCAGAATCCCATCCAAAAAAATGTAGCATTTATTATGAAGCCCTTAAAATTGACAATGAGGGAATTCTTCACTGTGGTCTCGCCCTCGCTTTCACCCTACAAAGTAATGTTGTATGGAGGCAGAGTAAACACTATGCGCTGTATTTTCCTAAATAAAGCAGAGAAAAAAACAGATCGATGTCTATTCTGCTGCCAGCAGATATGGAGTCAATTAGAAAACTAAAATATACAATAACTTAACTCTTGGTGCAGAGCTGCAAGCATATCAATACCCTGAGTGCAGACTCATTTTCCATAGGAGGTGGAAAGGCCCTGGTGGAAACACATTCCCTCAGCTCCTGATTTAGAGGATGAATTGGTTGTCCCAGGACATGGAAGATCCCCAGCACCTCTGAGCCAGGAATCTGGGTTTCTCCATGGTCAATTCCCTGAATGTCCTGATGCCAAGGGAGCCTCCTTGAGCAGAAGAAGCAGAAGTGGCTGCAGCCCCTTCTCCTGGCACATCCTCCTTGTCCCTCGTCACGAGGACGTTAAGCAGTCACTCCATTTCCTTTCGGAAGGGAAGCTTTTCTCCTTGCCTTGTTTTCTACTTTCAGAGCTGCCTCAAAAACATTTACCTCATCTTGTCATCCGGTACCAAACCCAAATCTTATGATCACCTCCCAAGCATGGAAACATTTCTAAGGGGAAGCGGCTTCCAAGAGGCAAAGCTGGAGCTGGCAGCAGCTCCCGCGGGCGCCGCGGTGCCCTCGGAGGCCTCTCCAGACCCGGGGCACTTTCCTCTGGAGAGGTCCCAGGTGCCACATCCCCGTGGGGGGCAGTTGCTGCAGGGGCCAAACAAAATTCTTATGTGCAAATTTTGGCTCTTCCCTCCGACTCAGCCCTTACCTAGACCAAAGCTCCTGGCTGCACTTTCTCAATTCCCATTAGTACCAATGTTTGCCTTAGTAAAACTGTCCAAAATGGGCAAGGTCCAGGAGACTATTAAAACACACACAGCTGCATGGCTGGTGTTTCACAGCTCTGGTTTCAGTGTCCGTTAGCGGTTGTGGCCCGAGCTGAGATGCTCACACGTCCAACACCCCTGGACACAGTACAGCGCGAGGCAGGTATCTGGAAAGCCCAAGAGCGAAGGTTGTTGGTTGCAACGTGACAGAGAGGACAGGGTGGAGCACAGAGGTGCTCTGCTCATCCACTGCTGCTTCCCGGCCACCTCACCCGGGCTTGTGCTCCAACAGCTGGAGACCAAGGAGTTACTTCACTCGCACCAGGAACCTTCATTCCTCACCTTCATTCCTCTCAGGAATGTCGCACCGACACCAAGCTCTGTGTGGTGGTCAGAGATCTCACCTCCTTTCCATCACTCTTCCCTTCTGCCTTCGGGCTTAGTTGCTGGCCTGGAATAGAAACTCCTGCTACCGGGGTGCTGAGGGAGCCAAGGGGTTTCTCCAGACTCAAAAATTATTCCTCCAGCCTTGCAAAACTGCATCTGCAGGTAACTTTTCCTCACCTGACAACTCATAGCACCAGCCTTGAACTGGGAGCATGGAGCAGCTCGGGCACGCGAGGTCTGGAGCAGCACAGCCCCAAAGGCCCAGGACATGGCCCAACCCAGCAAACGCCTCCAAACCAGATCTGCCCAGTTCTCCTGATCCATTAAGCCTGCAAGCACATGGCACGAATCAGGTGCAGGTACCAGCTATTTTCTGCTTTCATCTGTTACTCTGCTCCCTAAGGCAGAAGCTTCTTGAATGGCTGCTCAAGCCCACGGCACTTGGGCCTGGGATGAAGGGCAGTTCACAAGGATGTGCCCACCCATAGCCCAACTTTTAACCTGAAGCTCTCCCTGTACACAGTGCTCGATTTCCTCCTTTGGTTAGGTACACCAGAAAATCTCATCCATTTAAGAGAATTAAATAATACTACTAATAAAGACTCAGTAGTCCAGTGATGTGAATGGCCGCTCTCGTCAACCTACACAGAACGAGCACCTTCCTCCCTGGGGTCTTACCTACGTGAGGGAAGGCTGCCAGGCAAAACCCTCCTGAAGAAAACCAGACTTCCATGGAATTTAACAGCGTCGCAGCTTCGCGTTCTTTGGGAATTAAACCACCACTAGAAAAGAATGTCATAAATTGATCAAGCTGGAGCTTTCTTTTCTAGTTATATGCCTTAAAAAAGTTGTATGCCTCTTTTCTGGGGTTGCTTCCACAGTAACCAGGTTGGGGAGAAGAGGGGAGTTCTCAGGCAGGGGGAGCGGCGAAGCTCCTTGAAATCCAAGAAATATTAACAGTTAATCCCAAACACTCGCATCCCAAGCTGTTGCTTTACTGCCCTTATCAGTTCTCTTGGCAAACACCATGTTGCAATGGAATTCGCAGCTAACGGAGGTCAAGAGTCCATTTCAAACATCTTCATGCAACTGCTGGACTAAACGTTCCCAAAGCACATCCACACTCCCACTGAGCACACGCAAATGTTTGTGCCTGCTTCAGTGAAGCGCTCAATAAATTCAGAAAACCCATGGATAAGGTTGTTGCTACAGCCTGCTACCAGGGTTGCTTGACTCCCTCTGCTTGGAAGATCTTGTTTCAAACCCCTGGTGCTGCGATTGCTTCCTACGCTCATGGTACTATCTTCCAAGCTGAGTGTTGGCACCTACTGAATTGCTTATGGAAATTGCAACCCAACTGCCTAGGAAAAAGAATTATAGAAAAAAAGGGGTGTCTTTTCCTTGTCTCCAACCTCTCACAGAGCGTGGGGAAAGCTTATCCCTGCCGTGGTTCATAAAAGAGTGTGAGATTAGCATGAGGATGAGAAGGGCGGGCTTGGCAGCAGGGTCAGGCTTTGTCTTGGTCCGGCAGCCTCTGCCTGAGCTCAGCCAGGCTGGGCTGCAAAGTCTGAAGGTTGGAAACAGCAGGAATGCGGTGGGTGTCGCGCACTCAACCCTGCCCGGCTGCGGGGAACAAGTACGTCCTGACAGAGAGGAATTATGGGTGACATTCCCACAGGACCCACCAGTGGGTCGTCCTTGGGAGCTGCGTGCCGTCGGCTCTTGTCCCAGGAGGGTTTTGCATTTGGTAAAATGCATCAGGAACAAAGCATGACTTTCAGGAAGGGAAGGGCTGGTCTTTGCCCCAAAGAGATGCTCCATCTAGAGCCTATCATAGAGTTAATAAACATATTAAAGTGCTAAAAAATACCACAAATTCAAAAAAAAAAGTTATATATTGATCCAAGGAAAGTATTCTAAGCTTCCAGTTTCCACATTTAATGAGCTTGAGGAGTATAACAACCTTTTGATTGGACGTTCGTGGGAGAAACATCATTTTTGTGAGGCACTCAGATGAAAATCGGAGAAGCAGACGGCAAATTAACAGTTCCGTTCTCGGGTGAGCATCCTTAGAGCTCCCAGCCAGGGGCGCCTGCAAAGACTTCCCAAGCTTCTCACTTGGACCTGCATCCTCAAATCCCCCCTGCAGTTCGGAGCACCCCAAACCTACAGGAACAGAAGCCCCAAGTCTCTTTAACTGGATGCCCTGTCTAGTGAGAAGAGCCCTTCTGCTCTGCCCAGCCCATGGCTCTGCTTGCCCAGCCTCGCGTGCTCCAGCGTATCCCGTATCCTGAGGGGTTTGGAAAGCAGGAATCTTGGTTGGGACGCTTGTTTGTTTACTTGTTTTTCAGTGGGAAACTGCCCGAATTCAGGAACTGTTTTCTAATTTTAACATTTTATTTCCAACTGGGGAAAAGCAAATCCTTGCCATACAAGTCCCTGCCATCCAATCCATACCCTGGGCTACATTTCCCACAAGGTTTCTCATCTTCCAGGGCTGAAAGGGAAGACGTCCTGGGGGACCTGCAAACGATCCTCCGCTACGTGGACGCACTGCACACACGTTCAGAGCACTACGAGTCACAGTTGGACGATTTTGGCACAGCTATCGTGAATCTATACTCATCTATATGAATCTATATCTATCCCCCAATACTTCTTGTCAGCTGCACCAGGGTGAGATGCCTGCCTCGTGTTTTGAAAGGTCTGGCCCATTGGCCACACTGCCCGCGAAGCACAAGCTGCGTCCCACGACACCAGATCTGGGCCACGCTAGTGAAAAACTTTCTTTATTTCAGGCTCACAGCCAGAATGGAAATGATTTAGGTCACAGTCACTGTGTATTTTAACTCACTAACTCACTATTTCTTTAGTAATTAGAGATGAGGTCCATGGCAATGCCAAGTAACATGCTGACCTAAACTTGCCTATCTGTTCTTGATCCTCTCCTGGAGATTTTTATTTAACACATTTCAAATTAGAGCTGAGGTGGGACCGAAAAACTCCTTGGCACAAATCAGGAACACAAATGAGTGCATTTTTCATTTTTTTGGGTCCTTCCCACTGCAATATTCGCTTTCATGTTAAAGACACCTAGATGAGACGTGACAGCAGTGAGAGGCACGTGGGTCCATGCTAGCACTGCCTCCTTCCCCTCACCTCCTCTGAGCTGCAGCCTTCAGCCCTTGCCCAACTCAGGGAGCTCTTTCTACCAACGTGAGCCACAGGGTTTGGGCTTGATTTGCCCCATCTCTTCCAGCCTCTTCAGTCTCATTTTGCTGCAGCTGAGGAAATGAGGTAAATGGGTCCTAACGTGGGCCAGGAACCTCTGTCCTACTCTTGATGTCGGGTTTAAAGGGACTGCGGGAGCAGACTAGTAAATCTCTGGAGCACAAGTTTCTTGTGATAACATTAAATTTACCCAATATTTATTGCTAAGATACAAAGTGTTATGGCAACATGAGGGAAAACAAGCTCTAGGGTTTTCCTTTAAAGCAAAAAGAGCCACAAAACTCTGCATGCCACCGCCTAAATGGAAGCAAAGGCAAGGCAATATTTCAATAAAATGACTGCTACTTTGCACTCACATGCTCATTTTTACTGTTTTGACATCAGGCTTCAGTTTTCACTGCTCATCAAGTCAAGATATAAGCCTGCTGTATGGTCTAGGGCATTCTGGAGATTTGCTTCAGATACTTAACTGCTGCAGCTTTCATTCCTCACCTTAAAAGACAAAGCCGGGCACCCTGCCATATGAGTGGTATGATGGCAGATACATACAGTAAAACACAGTATGGACGTGAGACAAGAACATTTTTCCACAAATTATCTAGATACAAGCACTAAAAGTCAGTGTAACACAGCCCCTTTGCCAGAGTCTTAAATAAATATAAGGTTAATAATACTAAGGCTAACGCAGGCTCCAAAACCCTAACCTATTTGAAATGATTCCCAACTACATACATACACATATACAACATGCACACACACGGCCACCTGCCTCTTCCCTTTCCAACCACAGGGAATGTTCCCAGGGGCTCCTGGGCTTCACCAGCCCTTGGTGGCGGTGGCCCTGCGCTGAGGACAGGGACAGCACCGGGGTCACCTCCCGGTGCGGAGGCTGGAGCGAGTGCCAAACCACAGGGCGAGGCGCAGAGAGGCTGCCAGCCGAGGAGCGCGAAGCTGCGGTGCCCCGATAGCATCAGTGACTCATGGCCCCACAATCGGCTCCACTGGCACCATCGGCCAGGCGCCTCTTTCGAGCTCCCAAACGCATCGGGGACATCGCGCTGACTTCCACTGGGCTGGGGCTGAGGCTTTTCCGGGCTTTAAATAAACAGGGTCAAAGTCCAACAGTTAGAACTCACTTTCAGCTCCAGATTCTGAAGTTATCCAAGCAGATGACATGAAAATAAATAAAACACAGAAGCGAGCACTTTCTAGGAGCCCGTATCACAGCTAATGTCAGTACCACGGAGCACTCGTCTTTGGTAAAGTGATGTGGCGTCTCAGCTTGGCTGAACTCACCTTGTCTGGTCACTGCGAGCTTCCCCGGTGAGCATGGGAATGGTTTCTATTTGGAGGAGATTACAGGTAGCCATAAATTATCACCTAAGTGTGGGCTGCCTTGCTGGCCCGAGCCCCTTGCCAGCTCTGCATGGCCGGTGCTTTAGCCGTAAAAACCTGCCAAGTCTTGGTCCACGTAAACTCCGTTTTGGACATGTGCTATGTTGATCATAGGAACCATTAGAGAGACCTAGTTATGGAAGAATGAAGCATTTTTTCCTCATCTATCATTGGTGCTTTTCAGATGGCTGCATTCCTGCAGGACGACATCATCGGTTTTTAAATCTTAACTTCCTCACTATTTCAGATGCCCTTCCCTAAAATATCTACCCAGACCAGCTCAGATTGTCCATATTATCAGCTGCTAGAAACTGGGTATAAAACAAGAGTCTCTTAATTATTATCAGCACATTATTAGTAAATGTGGAGCTTTGGTTTTCAGGCTCAAAAGATATTATTTACCACCCTCAAATTTCTGATTCAAAGAAGTGAGTTGATATAAAATACTAGCATGCATGGAGATGCACACAAAGGGTTTTTCCAGGTTATACGTTCACATATGTTCCTGCTAAGGAGCTACTTATATGCAATATATGTGATACACACTATACACACTGATCTTCTATAATACATTAGGGAAAGTACTTTTAAGGCGCAGTTTAGTTAAGTTTCATAACACTCTTGTGTGAGGGTAAAAAAAAACAATCCTGTTTTGCAGACAAGTGCTAAAAGTTAATTACAAGAGCTAGACAGTGAGTTAGAGGTGTAGAAAAGAAGCCAAACCCCTCGGTCAGCAAACTCCCTCCCAAGGATGTGTCAGCTCCATCCACATTTTGTGAAGCGAGGCTTCAGATGATGTTACAAACCTCTCATGTCAACCAAGAGTTGATCTGAGCTATGAAATGCTTCTTTTCTGCAGAAAGCAAAAAGATATGTTGAATACCACAAAGTGAAATAATAAAAGTATACTCCATATTCCAAAGGTATCCCAAACTTCAGGCTTCCAGGAGCACGATTGAGACCTGCTGCAAGCTCTGATGGGATCACCAGGACAGCAGCATTTTGGAAAGGAAGGACGGAGAATTCCCCACTCGTGGGCCCGCTGGCGTCTGCTTCAAAGGGTTAATATTACCATAGTTGGCAGCGTAACAAATTCAACCTCCAAACCTCAGGAACTCAGGAGATGAACATTAAAAAGTTTAACATGAATCAAAGCTGTGAGAACACGATAACAGACAATACAGCAATTGATTTGATTGGGTGGACACGCTTCGGGAGGGCGCTGCCTTGTTTGCTGCCTTTAACAAGTACCAAAACGAAAGAAAAAAAAAAGTAAATGAATGAATAATTATTACAAGATGGGAAGCTGCTGCTTGAAAGAGAAAGTGAGCTGGAGGGCAATCATTAACATGACGGAGGTAGAAGATCCAGTGATTTACGTAGCAAGGATCTGTGACTATGGAATGAATGAGTCCGATGTCGTTTCTTTATCGTGCCATGACATAAAGTAGGTCAGGAGTTTGGCAGGTGACTAAAGGGATGCTGTTAACCACGTTAACATAGCCAGTGACACTCGTCCAGAAGAAAGCCTGCATCCTCAGTTTGCCGTACAATCGCTCGTTGGATTGGGCTAATTAAGGCAATTATGTAAAGAAGCTCTTGCTTGCTAAGCAGGGCAGGCGGGAGCAGCAGTGGCACGTATGCATGTGGCTTTGCACCCGTACTTCTTCAGCCACTCATTCTCTGCTACTTGCTTATTTTCAAGCAATTAGCGTGGAAGAGAATGCACTTGTTCAGAATCAGTCATCAATTAGCATTTCTTGAGCCAGGACTATCAACGTTTTTGCTCCTCCGAGTATTGGCTTGAGTTAAGCTGATGGCAGACCCAGCTCAGGACAGAAACACCCACTATGGTATGGAAGGAGTTCACTTTAAGTGAGATTTTCAAGATACACAACATAAAATATTTTCAGGAACATCAAAACTGAGGAAAAGCCCATATGCCCATATGTATTTTCCAGTAGCAAGTACACACTAAAGCACAGCAACGTTATCTTAGCATTTTGGCCCTCCTCACAAAAAAGATAAAACAGCCAAATTCCACCCTCTACCACACTCTTATTAATAGTTATTATTACTCGAGCTATCCTGGGTGGTTCCCAGAAAACAATGGCACAGGCTGCCTTGAAATGGTAAATGTGCTGCAGAGACGTGATACAACAGGCCCCAGGAGCAGGAATGAAAGAAATGGGTGGGACCAGGAAGGCAGGACAACGGCCACGGTAACAGGATCGCTCCTTGTATCCTGAAACTATCTCTGCTTCCAGTAAGTGATTGAATTAATGGCTTAGATATATTTTCAGGAAAGATTGTAAGGAGTAGAAAGAAGGAGGGAGCAGCAAAGACGCTTAGGAGCAAGCAGCAAGGCGGACAGGTGAAGGTAAATACCAGCTATATGGTGGTCTATCAAGCAACATAACCTAGGTAGTCTTGCATTATCATATTTAATACTAATTATATTATTACGTATATTATAAAATATAAATTACAGGGTATTTAGATTTTTGCCTTTCTTTGTACCTCCTAAATTTTTCCATAACATCTTCAGATGGGCACAAATTGTGGGTGAAATAAATTGTGGCAGTCACAGCAGTTCACAAAGATGACAAGCCACAAAAGCTGCATCCCGGGCCTAACCTGCTCCTAACACTTAGGATAAAGGATACTTGGCTTACGGACACACAGCCTAGCTGCTATAAACAACCTCCCTAACAATCTTGTTTGGGGAAATAAACAACTTTTGATATAAAATCTGAATGCCTGTTTGCAAGGATGGCATTGCAATACTCAGAAAAGGGTGGCTCTTCAGAAGGTTTGCCATAGGACTGGAAGGCTCTGCAAACAGAGCATGGACATACCCTGCAAGGGCAGCCAGCCAAAGCATCTCCTCAATCCCACCCAGAGCCAGAGCCTGGGTGGGACCCAGGACACTCATCCCCATGTTCTCTTGCTCCCTTTACCTGCAGATATCAACATGCTGCCACTTCTCAATAGCCTCATTTCAATGGAGAGAAGGGGTTAAGTTTCCCCAAAGGTTTTAAAATCTCAGCATAAATGCAGGACTGGCTTCACTACCACTGTGTTGGAACTTGGCAACCATTTGAGAGGACACATCAACACTAAACAACAGTTTGGAACAGGAAGAGAAGATGAATATCTAATCCGATTGAAACTCCAGAGGAAATATCATGCAGGCCGACTGGAATTAACCCAGGAATCTCATGCTAACGACTCTGGTCTTATGAAAAGTTCTCCTCTGCTCAGGGTCTTTTGCTACCAGTCATCAAGACCGCACGTCAGCATCTGGAAGCACCACCACATTTTTCATAACCAGAACCTCAGCCTTATAGCTCAACTAAAGGGATCAGTCATTTATCTTTTCTAAATCAAAACCAGCCCATTAATATACTCAGTCAAGGATATTTGGGAGAAGAGGAAGGTTCAAACTAATATCTTTAGTTCCGCTTAATAGAATGCCTGAAACCAAAGTCTTCTGAAACATAAATGCTTCCTATTTTGAATACAAGTAGTGGGAGCGCTGCCCTGCTGCTAGAAAATAAAAGATTCTTGAGTCTTTCCACTCAAGAATCCCAGAAGACTCCAAATTTCCCCCTTTTCTAGGAAAAGTGATTTATATGAATGCTGTTTCCCAACACACATTTTAAAAAGCCTCCAGCTCCTGTGCAAGGACATCCCAAGAACTTAAACACCAGAAAGCTGGGAAGCCATCCAAACCCTTACAGAGCAGTGGATCCCGGTTCCCACACCAAAGCTGTTGCATATGGAGTCTGTGGTGTCTCCGCATTCCTCCTGAAGGCTGTTCTCATGCAGATCTTGTAGAGGGTGAAGAAACCTGCCCCTCCCAGCCTGGGCCGTGGAGGAGGACGTTAGCAGAGCAGGGAGGAGTCCCACATGGAAGAGACCATGCCAGTGGAGGGCTGCACTCATCTGCTCCAGGCCTTTGTGTAGGCAAAGGTACCTGCTCAAGGGGCACAGTCATTCAGGGAGAGAACTTGGCTTTTGAACTTCCTGTGATTCATTTCTCAGCACTGGCCTCCTAGGTCAAAATTATGGGCAAAATTTAACACTCCCATCTGACTCTCACGCGTGCAAGCTGCAGAGGCACTACAGCTTGGTCAAGGGCCACGTTGTTGCTGATATTTTTCTTTCTTCCTGGTCTGGATAGTGTTTACCTGGATCTGATCTGATCTCCCTTGTCATGAAGACTGATGCTAAAACAAGGGAGGCGGCAGGAACAAACAACAGGGGCTAGACAGTGGATGAGACTTCCCTTTTGCCAACAGCACACACTTATTT
>JAUBOD010000924.1:455287-465460 GCA_032353885.1 Nothura maculosa
CAGGATTCAAAAGCAAATAAATGCTAATGTTCAGGTGTGCTTGGTTCTAATACTTGCATTAATGCACTTAAACAGAATACTACTGAATTCCCATTTCCCAAATTCCTGTTTGTCTTTTCTGCTACTGCCATTTGTGCCCGGATTTAACAGCACATTTGAATCTCACGGATTGTTTTTCCGACGTGGGGAGGGAACAAACGCCGCACGCAGCACGTGGGGCAGCGCTGCCTCACGGCTCCCCCTCGTGCCTCTCCCACACAGATCCATCCGGGAGCTGCTGCCCACGCACGGACACGGCGCTGGCAGCCTGCGCCGTGCACGGGGATGGGTAACAGGGAGTGCAACTCACAGCTCCTTCTGAAAACACATTCCAGAACTGGGACTATATTAAGTCTGGACTTAGCCAAGCGGTCTGGCTGGGGTGAGGTCCTGCAGAGCAGAGCTTTTGCTTTGCTGATGCACTAAGAGCAGCAGGCTGCCCACGAGGGGCACATGAGAACCCCACCGACGGCTGCATCCTCCTGCTGCTGAGCACCTAAACAAGATGCCACCAGGAACACATGAAAACAAATGGACTAAAGAAAAGGGAATGGGTATATGTTTAATTTGTACACTCCCTCAGGAGATTTATTAGTGCCTAACACCTCAGCGATTGCAGACAGCAGGGAGACACCTGCCCACTTTCCTCTGCGGACAATTCCTTGCAGAATGGGCTGCTTTTAGCCAAGGACCTTCCCTGTTTCTGAGCTGAAGATGCTGCCCGGGCCACGTTTGGGTTATTCCAACATGACCCAGCAGGCAGCAGATGCAGGGCCGTGTGACTGGCCAAGGAAGCAGGAGACCTAGAGCTGTGTGAGCTGAGCTTAGCCAGCTCTGAGCTTAGCCTGCAATTCCAGGGGATACCCTGCAATAAATGACAACTCATCCAGCTACAGCCAAGTGCATTTTCTCATGTGCAAACACTTTCTGTCTCCTTCAGCTGCACATTGTTTTACAAACACGAGCCAGCAAAGGGCCTTTTGCTTTAACTATTCCACATTTCTTCACTCCTGGTCAGATGGTGGGAGAATTTTTGGAGACGCTGGGGGAGGAGGGCGCCTCTAATGTAAAAGTGCCAAGAAAAACTTGCCTTTGGTCCTGCAATGGCAGCTGTAGCCCTGCAGAAACGGCCCCGGCGGCCCCGGCCCGGAGGTGACAGCAGGCCCCCGACATCAAAGCCAACATGAGGTTTTTAGCGAGGGCTGTTTGTTGATTTTTTCTCCAGTGAAGTGATATTACATGGCATTTCCAACCTTCAATCCTATTAAGTGACAGAACTACCTAATAGCACTCATTAAATAACATAACTTGGTGTCAGGAGTTCAGTGACAGGCTCACGCCGATGAAGGGCTAGATTTATGCCCTAAAACAATGAGGTTTTGGTGTTATTGTTTTTTGTTTTTTTTAAATAAATGTCATTTATTTTGACAGGTGGAAGCCTAAGGCCCAGGATAGTTCACGGAAAGGTTATCACCTATCAGAACATAACTAAGCAGAAAAGCAGAGGTTCTTAAATTTTACATTTAGAAGGAATGAAGCATTTAAAGCATTTTCACTCCTTTGTTTCTGAACTCCCTCATAATTTGGAGATCTTTTCTTTTGGTGACCCCATGGGACATGGCTGTGTTGCAATAGGGCAGTCATATGTTGCAATAGTATTGAGGAATCTTCCTCCTTTCCATCCAAGGAGGTACCCAGAATTGTGCAAAAGCCAAGATAGTCATGACCATTTTTTTTTGATTATTCATTGCTCATGGGCCCACAGCAAACACAGATAATTAAAACATTAAGGTTTCAAATCGCACCGTTTTCCCCCTCCTCAGTCAGATATTAATTATTATTTCCACATTTCACCCCAAGTCTTTCTTACATGCAGTAAATGACAGTTTGCAGCACTACATTTCTCACTTCTTTCTTACCAGAGCTCCAGATACCCAAGCAGTAAGTGCAGCCAGTCCAGGCTGGGGATTCAGCAGCTCCCTGTACTCTGAAGCAAAGGCAGCCACGTGCACCATCCTGGTGTCACAGACAGATCCGAGACTCTCCCACAGAGTTTGGACCAGTTTTCTGCTCAGTCACAAACAGCACAGCTCCTTCAGCAGCCCTCTATGGATAACCTATTTCTTCTACGTGGCATTCACAAGATCCCCATCTTCAGAAGCTGCTGGGGCCTTCCCTACCTTTCGCTCCTCGCCCGTGTTGCTTGGGCCAGGTTTAACTGCAGCGCTGGCCCCAGGCCCGGGGATGCTGTGGGTGTCTGTCCTAGCACCTCACGGTTCTTCATCCACTTCCCAGGCAGCTCAGCAAGTCAGCACAGGCTGCTACGTCTGTTCCCTCCACACACCATTATCCACAAACACTAAAACCTTTCCTAGTCAATGTGCTTGCTGCTCTTGAAGGGCTGGAATAACACGGCACAAAAGCTCCACCATGTTGCAGTTGGATTTCAGTAAGGAAGTTTATTTCTTGTGCTTTTTATTACCTTGCTGCCACTTCCTACTCATAAGCTGGAAATGTTAAATTATAAAAAAATGCAGCATTAACCAGCCAATTGAGTTGCTAGTTCTAATTTTGGACAGAAAAGTGGACAAAGAAATAATCAAAGACTTACCCAAGAAGCAGATGGCTGGAGAGCGCTTCTGGCAGTCCCGCCACTCACACATGGGACCACTCAAGTTTAACAAATCAGATGAGAGTGAGCCCTGAAATAGAAATTGGGGCTCTGCTCCACACAAATTCTTCTAAATGTTTGTTTTGGATTGGTACCCCTACTGCAATTTACAACTCTGGACTAGATATAGCAAGAGTCTTATTAGAGGAAAAATATACTAGGAGAAAAACAGAATGATTAAACTATTTGCCAGATCACATAGATTGTCTTCCTGTATGCAACTTATGCCCAAGTCTAAATGATTTCCTAAAGCAAAGCTGGTACTAAAGGAACCTTTTAGTAACACAGCAACCACATTCCGCAGCAGTTAGAGCACAAGAAACTTCCCAGGCTCAAACTGCAGAACTTCAAACAAGGGCACATGTCTGCAAATAAACATACACAAGTCCCATCCGTATGCAGAAGGAACACGGGGTAACTCAAGATTTCATGCTTATCTCCCTGCAGCTCAGCCAGGACACCGGCACCTCCCGCTGCAGGCAGGAGCAACGTCCTAAAAGCCACTTAGTGCTGGTGAACCAAAGGACCACTGTTGGAGACTGTACGACGTAGTTCAAGGGTTCCTGCCCCACCAGGAAGGGCAATTTGTGAGGGCAACACTAGTAATGTTACTGCAAAGAAACACAGAGAGTAGGGGACCCATAAAAAAGGGAATTTCAAACCCACTCCTTCCACCAGCCTTGCTGTAAGAAGTTACCTAAACGTTCAACAGGAAAACATGAAGCCCTTTGTAGCTGAGATGCCAGTTGCAGCTTAATGTAAATGTAAAATCCAACGATGACATCACCCACCACAACCAAAAATTAAGACCAAAGTTCTGCTAGTCTCAGTGACTAGTCACTCACCAGGGAACCAGTGGTTTTATGGGCACGCCTTCCTGAAGAATCCAAAAATAACATTTTTCCATGCAGCAGAATTTCTGTAGCGTTCACGCTTTTCAATTCAGTAATGCTGCAATCCGCAGTGCCAGCCTCCTGTAATGAGGTAATGTGACAACGTAATTTGTAGCATTTTATTCTGTCAAAATTGATCTTAGTATTGCCTTAGCAACTAGATCAAAACAAAAGATGGGTCAGAGAGACTAAGTTTCTCCCTGACACCACCCAGATTTTTATATAAATATAGATGTATATATACACTCTCTATATAAAACACTGTTAAGGTCATGATTCACCATTAAAAACTGCAAGAAAAAAACAGCACGGGAGAAGCAGCAGCATGGTAGTGTGAAATTTTAAATATAAAATACTAGCAAATTTGTAAAGTGACAACAAAAGAAATTCATAAATTCAGTGTTCAGTTACCAAGCACCCTTGCATGTGTGTCTCATGCTTAAACATAGCCAGGAAAAGGTATTAGCCATTTCTGACTGACGAGATATAGGCAAATGCAGCCTCTGACTGCTGCACAAAGTGGAGAATATTCCCCTACTTTCCTCATTGCTTGGAGAACACAACTTTTTAACTATTACTGCTTCTCAGGTTTATTAAGAACCATCTACCTAAGCATGGGTTTGGATGTGTTGTATGTCCTGTTCTTGCAAATGCCCATCTATGTATTTTAGTACCTTTGTGGAGAGATGAGCTGAGCCTGAATATCATGAGTACTAAGCATTAAAACCTGGATTTGGACTCTAAGGCAATTTCATATGTTTCAGAGAAAAGCCATATTCTTTTCTGCAGGCTGCACAGTGTCACTTACAGTCCCTAAAACAGGGAGCAGGGTGCTGGATTCACCTTGGTTGCTGCAGCCCCAGCTGTGTCATCGCTGCTCTCTGCGGAGGTCCCGGGTAGCTGCTTCCAAAGCGGCTGCATCAGCAGCCAGGAGTGATCCTGGCTGGATAGCTGCTTGGCTTCGAGGTCTACAGCAGGATATATCATCACATTCCGGGCCTTCTTGATAGCAGAGGATGTTTCCCCAGCAGGTCAGGAGGTGAGCATGGCCGACAGAAATTTCTTAATGCACTACTAATCCTAATAAATAAATAAATAAATAAATAGGAAAAAAAAAAAACCAGGCTTAATTTGAGGTGTATGAATGTCTCCAAGGATTACTTGCCATCCTAAAACTAAGTAGGCTCGAGTTTTTCACCTGAGCAATGGCCTCAGGCCCTGGCCTTGTAGGATCGGATTCAGCTCGGGGGCGACCCCCCTGGGCAGGGACAGGGAGGAATTTGGTCCTGGCAGGGGCAGAGCTATCGGCACAGGGAACCCGCAGCTCCTTCCGCAGCAACTCCGGGCCTTACATGGCTGGGGAAGATGGGCATTTGTTCCCAAGCTTATCTGACAACGGACATGGACTTGGCACAACTTCAGCCGAATACACTCACAAAAGTGTATTCAACCAGTTGTGGCTTTTTTAAATCATAAAGCCTTGCTCTGCTGCTACAGCAGGGGAAGCAAAAGACTTATTTTTACACAAGAGTGTTTAAGAAATAGGAAAATAAATTTAACTGCACTTTTCTTCCTAATTATCGCCGCTTTCTGACTGTCACAGGAGATGTACCTCTTCCACGTGAAATCCCTCATTACTGCTCCTGTCCAATAAAGGCAATTAACAGTGAACTTAAAAGCTCCTGTCTGTCTCCCATTTACCAGCTTTATCACTTTGCGCTTTCAAATGCTACCTCATACAAGAGAAACTGAAGGAAACGGGAGATTAAAAAAAAAAAAGTAAAAAATTAAAATAATATTTATGTCTCCCAAATGGGAAGCGTGGAGCAACAGGGGCAGGAAAGGGACCAGTGCTTAAGCTGATTACCCCGGCAAGGTCCTCTGCCTTTCAGCAGTGCCCCGGTCCCTCAGTAAAACCATTTAAATTAATTAGAGGCCGGCGGAAGGAGAGGAGGGGGCGGGCGGGAAGATGTCAGGTTTTATCGGCAGGGTTAGTGCCGGCTGGCTGGAGAGGGGCTCCCAGGCCCCGCTAATTGGGCCCGCGGGCCCCAGCGCCACCAGCTTGGACGTGACATGTTGTGGAGCGCGGGGCGCAGGTGGCCCCGCGGCCCCCGCAGCCCCCGCGCCTGTCGCCTCCGCTCAGCGCCCGCCACAGCGCGCCCGCCCGGCCCCGCGGCCAGGGGCTGCACCGGGAATTTGCACAAATAAGAGTCTTCTGGGCCGGGCTGGCCTTGCCGACATGGATCTTATTATGCTTTTTACCTAATTATCCACTTGGCTTTTTCTTTACGCTGCTGAGGAAGGAAAGGAGCGATTAACTGCAAGTTTACTGAGCGCAACGCGAGCGGAGTGTCTTTGTACGTGTGTTTGCAGATACACACACGTGCACACAGATACACATGTATGAACTGCGTCTTCTCACTCACACTCACACATAACTGACTAGACAAATAATATCATCACGTTGGGAAGGAGCAGATTAGAAGGCAACCACTGCAACATTTAGATTTAATCTGGTGAGCATTAGATCATGATTCACTTTGACATAAAAGCTCCAGAGCACATTTAGCTGGGCTGAAATGCTTTACAGTGCTTGAAACAGGAAGGAAATAAGTCTAATGTTTCGCTCGCCACGTTATTTGCTGTTGAAATCCTAATAATTGCCTTTTCTCTACGCTTACCTTGTAGCTAATGAATCGGTTTTAAACTTTCAAGTAGCTTCAGTAACAAAGGGAAAGATCTTATCTGCTCCCAACTCCCCCCCAAAAAAGGATTTTATTTAAAATAAATGAAAACTGACAGGAAAAAAATGCTTCAAAGCTCAACAGCACATTGCATGTATCTCACTGTGCTTCACTGCAGTGCTTGTGAAATGCTTAAATGTCTATCACATAAAAACCATGATTTTTGAAAAATAATGGAAACCAAATCACTTATCCTGAGGTTGTAAGTTCTCAGCAAGGCTTGGTGCAAGGGCCCCATGCTGCACAAGCGCCGGTCACCAAGTCCTGCTCCCATGCACACAATGGGCACAGCTCCGCGCTCCGCAGCTCCCGCAGGCTCCCAGCAGGAAGGGCAAGGGGGGATCTACCCCTAGAGCCCACGCAGCCCTAGGCTGGACAGGAAGCTCTGCGAGCTTCAGCAGGGGAGGGAGGAAAGGACAGTGCTCTTGATCTGCATGAGTTTAACCAATTAGCTTAGTTGGGAATAACAGGGCTCTAATTCACAAGGTGCTCCAGTTAACTCACAGGCCAGTTGGAGCCTGTAGCCTGAGCCCTCTCCAACCTGTAATGTTTCCTCACTGCTACAATGGCAGTGGTCGACCTGACATGTTTCTACACATGGCTTAACCCAACCTTCTGCTGTGCTCCTGCCAGCATCCGTGCACGCTCCTGCTTCCCTCCCAGCACTGCCTGCTTTCGGGCAGCACGGGGGAAACCAACCCCTGCAGCCTCCTCCCCACTCACTCTCAGGTCACAGAGCCCTGGGTTCTTGCTCATGGCAGTTTAGGCTGGCCTAAGTGCAGACCAGCAATCAGAGACTGCTGTTTCCAGATAGGCTTTTTCCGTGGTACATAACCATGTCCAGCTGTGTTTTCCAGTGACACTTCTCTACGCCCCAAGGTCTCTCAATGGCACACAACACTCCTCACCTCTGTGCAGCTCCTAGGAGGAGGTTGGAAAGGTCTTTAGCTGCAATCCAGGTCCTTCCAAAGAGACTGACTTTCTACTAACGTGCTTGTGTCCTCCTCAGTCAGAGGCGAAACTCCAGGCTCTGTGTTTCTATTGCAAACTGTGTTTTTACTTCTGGTTTGTATTCATTTAAACACATTTCCCTCATGCAACAACTGGAACGTGCGTATCTAGAACGAAAGCAGATTACACAAAACAAGCTGTTAACTCTTTGTCGTCGTGCAGATATGATGCCAATTCCCAGAAGTTGCTGCTATTGAATAAGTATGTTTTTGTTACACAGTGAAATGAGTGTTCCAAAACTCTGTAAATATCTGTAATTTCAAGACAGATAAATGTTATGTAAGCTTAAATTTTGCAGTTTTATTACTGTGTGCTGTTTCATTCCAAGTTGCTCTGCACGTAGAAAGCAAACATCATTGAATTTATTTTAAAAAGGCAAAATAAAGTTTACAATTCTGCTTGACCTAACATTTGTTTATAAACACAGGAGCAGACTGGCCTTATTACACTGGAAATGACAAAAAAAAATCTCTCTGCAAGTTGAACGGGAGCCAATAGCGCTCTCTGACTGCAAATAAGGCCAAGGACACAGCAGGCTACCTCAGGAGAAGCACTGGCCTTCAGGTGAAGGAATGTGCTTCCCCTTCTCTCCTTGATCCTGGTGAGGCCATTCCTGGGGTATTGCATCCCATCTGGTGTCTCCCAGACCATGAGGGATGCTGAGAAAATACAGAGTCCAGCAAAGAACCAAGACAGCCACAATTAGCCCCAACTAGCTGACGGGGAGGGAGGCTCATGGCAGAGGCAAACTGCTTATTAAGGACAGGAGGTAGAACAGGGGACACTACCACAAGCTGCACCTTGAGAGGTTCAGACTGGAGAGAAGGAAAAATCTTTTCAGAAGGGTGATATGGTCCTGGACGGGGTCACCAGAGAGGCAGGAGACCTTCAGCCTTGCAGGCTGTCAAGATGCAGTTAGCCAAAGCCATAGTTGACCTGACCTAGTGCTGCCAACAGCCCAGCCTTGAGCAGGAGGTCACAGGAGAACTCCAGAAGGTCCTCACCATGCTCTGCTGCTTCTGTGAAGTCATACAGTGATGGAAGACACAGAGGAAACTTCTTAACAGACACCAAGAGCAGGGCAAAGCTCTTCACCTTCCTCTTCGGGCAACCAAGCAGGGTCAGATATTCTCCAGAGAGCCCCTTTTCTCCTCACCTAGTCTGTGGAGGCCACTCAAAGGAAAGGCACTTGCGGTTAACAGAGTCTGCATAACAGTGCAGAGGAATTCCTATGAATGGAGTCAGATTTACACAAGATAAGTTTGTTCAGAAGTAAGCATTCAAAAATCATGAAAATACATGAAAAAAAATCAGGAGGCTACTATATAATTTATGAAACTTTTAAATTCTCTCTGTAACCTCTGCATTATGATGCAAGTAATTGAATTTATATCTGAGTCACTTATAGGACAAAATTGTTGTCACTCATAGGATAAAAATAAAACATGGAATATAATAAAACTTTTGATACAATCATGGGATGTACTCTTATTTTCTGCAGCTATGCCATCACTGTGTAAAGAAGAGGTAAGAAGCCATGCAGTGTCCCAGTTCCATTTATCACTTCCAAATTTTTGAATGAGAAACTACACAGTCTTTTCTAAGCAAATTTTTGGCCTTCCAAGAGGCCAAAAATATTAGCTCGGGTTTTCTGCTTATTTTGGAATAGGGACTAAGCAAGTTCACATCTCTGTGATCACCTAGATAGACCTTTTAATGTGCAAAAACAGTCAGCAAAACAAGAGCTAGGTAAGGCCCAACTCCTCCCTCATTTCTAGGAAAAAAAAATGCAAGTGGAAATATGGGAATTTGCAGTTTCTTATCCAAGAATAAACCGAACATGAGGTGATTTAGTCTTACAAAAATATTTTTTGAAGGTTTCAACACATAATCGGCTTTGAAGGTAGTTTGCAAATGGTCAAGGAAACGAAAAGTGCATGTGAGGCAGAAGCGAAGCCGCTGTGGTGGCCGGAGGGCCAGGCCGGGCCCAGAGCCGCCTTCTCGCTCTCATACCTACTGCCTAATTCCGGCACGTCCGTGCTTTGGAACTTCATAAAACACCTTCCCCCAGGGAACTGACCCACTTTGTCGCAATCCATCTGGAGCGTTTGTTCCTGCAGAACTTTGCGGCATCGGCTGGATCACCTTTTAAAATGGATACAGACAGTCCACTTCCTTTTTAATGCAGGCTCATTGGGAACACGCTTTTCAAGCTAAACACACACATTTTGACACAGTGGCTTTTTTTGGTGAGCAAGAATCCTGTTAAGAAATTCTTGACGAGGAACTGGCACGTGGCCACCCAGAGGTATCTTCTTTACATACCCAAATGCCTTTAAAAGCTGCATCCTAAATGACCTTGTTGCAATGGTCCCACACGCTGCGTCCCCAGCTGGTCCCCAGGACCATTTGGGGGGCCCATCCTCACACAAATCCTTGCACTCTGCTCCCTGCACCCCACTCTTACAGGGAAGGGTGTGCAGGATCTGCCCAGATAAGCGGCATCTCAACAGCCATCTCCACGTATTTAAAAAGATTATCAGTCAACTACAGCTCTTTCCACTGCAGAAACAGTTACTCAGTTAAGATAAACAAAGAAATTCCCATGCACCGAAAAGGAAAACCTATTAACTGATTAAACATGTGAATCAGTTGATAAACAGGTTATCAAAGTTCTGAAAACATTTTTAACAATGACCCTTCCTGAAATTTTTAACAATGACCCATAAAAGCTAGAATAATTCAGCCCTCTGCAGGAAACCAACTGGAGAGAAAGCAGAACATGTTTCAGAGCTAAGGAGCTGCACAGAGCCAG